>VZTG01007409.1:899414-959859 GCA_013397845.1 Melanocharis versteri | reverse complement strand
AAAAAACCCCCACAAGCCCCCCCCCCCCCCCCCCCCCATATTTTCTTTTCATATATGTAATTTGTAGTCTAAACGGATTTACATGTGCGTTATCTGTAGTTAGCTGTCCTTTGTTTTAAATGGCTTTTCTCTCTTCAGGACATTTATGTTCTTTCGTATGTTATGTTTATCTTCCTTGATGTGTTCATCAAAAGCTGTCACGTTGTCACAGCCTTCATTTCACAAGGCTAAATGGGCTTAACTCCTAAAGGCCTTTGACAAAGCCTGGTGTATTTAACTGCAGCAATACCACATTATAACATTCACAAATCAGTATGTTGGAGAACACTGTGCTTCTCCTCATTTTTGAGACTGAATTCTACTGTAATTAAAAATTCACCTGGAGAAATAACTTGTGCTGTACTCTGTGCTCCTACATTTGGATTGTGATCACTAGAATACTATCAGTTTCCTTTTTCTCATCCTTGCTTCACATCATACTACTTTATCTCCTTCCTCATTAACGACTTTTCAAAGTTGACCTCCTTTCCTGTCCTCTTAAGTTTGCCAATGAGTTACACTAAACACATAAATCATATTTGCAAAATAAAATGTTTGGAAAAGAGGGATACAGATGTTTGGAAGAGACTACTCATTAGCATATCAAGCCCACAGCATCAAGCTGAGAAGCAGCAAAAAATCAAGAAATTAATTTAAGTTAATTAACAAAAAACTTCATTGTGTACTTGAAAAACTTCAACTACACTGCCAACAGGTTTGATTCTGAAAATCAATGAATTAGCAGCTCCTGGTCCAGAACAAAAAGATCACTTGCGAATTTCCAGAATGTCACATCTTTTAAGTTACTCTGAGTACCCTTCTACATGATGTTCCAGAGTGAATTCCCTTCTAGTTTCTCCCATTTACAAAATACATCCCAGTAGCGGAAATATCCTAAGATATCTTTGTGACCGAAGAGGCAGAGGAAATAGGTAGTGCTTTCAAAATCAATTTTCTTCATATAAAGAAAAGAATAAAAAAATTGTTCCCCTGTTACTCAACAGCACGGCTCATGTTTACTGCTAAACTGTTATCTCTTCTTACCATACAATGATTTGATCTGAAAATCTCATAGATATGTTAAAACTGATAGAACTGAAGTAAGTATTTGGGCTTCTATGCCATATCGGTCTTAGAAAAAAACTAATCTAATGGATAAGATTCTTTTCTCAGATTTTAACCAGAAAACAATACCAAATAATGTCTTGCTTTGTTTCTAACATAACTTCTTCAAGCATGGAAATTTTATTGTTAAATCCTGGAATTTTTGTATTCATTAAAAAAATAATCCTCATCCTTTGTTTTACCTCATTTGCCTTTCTCAGAACTTAGTTATGTGTATTGTTATATTTATTCTGAAGTAGCGTGAGAAATAGAGAATGGAAGGGAGGAAATTAAACAGACAGAAAACAAAATATCAATTCTCAGGGTGAGTTTTGGGGTTAAAATAGCTGTGGCAGTAGGGCTTAAAGGCAGTTTCTGAAAAGGGAAGTTAAGTTCTGAACTTTCTTCATTGAGTTAATCTGTTTCCTAAGTAATTGGGAATATGCAACCAAACTTGGTTCTTGATGTAAATGCCTGATTTATAATTTCAGAAACTACTTTGCAGAATTTCTTTTGGTTCTATATCCTTCAATATCCTTATCCATAAAATGTTTTCTAGGCAAGTGAGAGAAACGTGAAAGAGTGAGGGCAATAAATGTGTTTAAAATTTTGAACAGGTACTAGTGAAAAATGTAATAGCTGTAATAAAATGTGCACTTTTCATTTATCCTTCTACTAGATATCTATTGATGTTTGATTAAAAACAGTCTCCCCTGCTTCTGTAAGTATCTTCACGTAATTCATGGGAATTTTCTCATTTTCCCAGGTCGGCTTGGGTAAATAAAGGTTTCTCCTTTGCGCAGTCTCTTAGGTTGGATGTTAGAATAAACAAACTTCCATTAACTTGCTTTTTGTTTTGCTTTAGATTGCAAGTAACTTCATCAGCATTTGAGACAACCGCTCCATCTTTCCCTATATATTTTATTATACAAGGATGATCTCCTTCCCATGACCTTAGCTCTTGACTATGGCTAAATGCAAAAGAACAAGCACACACAGACATGATTAGCAGGTTACACATGCACACCTCTGTGGTCTGGGGTACATACAAGGAAAGACATATGTTAAATTGCCTGTTCTTCTTATACAAAAAGGTAAACTTATTTACCCTATGGGTAAAATGTGTGTTGACCTACTACATTACAGTATAAGCATGAACAAGGTTACTTTTTCCCCCTTTCTGCTAAATAATAAGGCAACTCATGCTGAGGGTGCACTTAAACTAGACCTATAACTCTTGGAAATTCATAGATCGTAAGGCCAAATGGGACCATTATGATCATCTTGCCTGACCTCCTCTATAGCACAAGCCATAGGGTTTCGACAACATAACAGTATTTGTAATTTCATATCCATTAGAGTGCTATTTATAGGATATATATTGTATTGAAATGGCAGAATATTCATTGCTCTGAAATTCTGCTGGATAATTTTACTACTGTAGTGTTATCTACAGGGTTCTCTGTTGGTACATATTAATAACAAAAACGAAAGTCATATAAAATTTCAAGCAATTTGCTAAAATGTGACTTCATCCAGTAAGCAAATTGCTTGTGACAGCAGCTGCAAAACCATATATTTAATATAAAAACAGTTGATATAAAAGAATCCAAATAATTTATTTATTGCCAAGTACTGTAGAATCTGAAGTCTAATTAAGAAAAGAAAAAAATTATGACCGACTGGTCCATTGCACCAACTGGAGTATTTTAGAAAAAATACACAAAACTAAACCTAAATCTATATACTTTTCACATGGCTTATTTTGTCATGTGTTGAAGATTTTTTTCTTTTGGATTTATATCAAGAACTGTGGTGCATAATTTTGATTTTCATGGAACCCCTTCTATAAAATGTCTGTTACAAATGAAATCTGATTTTAAATGGTGAATAGGGCAGAAGTAGGCACGGCACTGTTACACATGTAAAGCAAACTGAACTTCATCCCCTGCCTTGCTTTGTAAAACTATCACTATTTGCTCTCAAGTTTCATTTCCTATCTATCTGAAAAATGAGAAAATGTTCTCTGCCTTTTCTATAGGAGTCACTAATGAAATGTACTACATTGAGCAGTCCTAGAGGTCCTCATCAAACCAAACCAGCTTCATTGCTCAAATCTTTGAAAGAGACAATAGAGCTTATTTTTAAAGATAAGAATCTAGATATCACCTAGACTTATATTTGCTGCTGGGAAGGGAGTAATGAAAGAGCAATTGGCATTTCTACTGATGATTGGTTAAAATTATTCAACCAATCTTCTGGCAAAGTAGTAAAGGCTCTCGAAGTAATTACATCATTTTGTTAAATGCTAAGAATGATGAGATAAAACAGCTTGAATGTTATTGGTCAAAGGTTTTTATCTGTGTGTATTAAAGGATTTTAAACATTATCTTCTAGAAAAGCCTATGCCATTCAGATCAGTCCCTTCCTCTCCCAGTCTTCTCTAAAATTATACAAATTTAAAGGCATACAAACAAGTGTGCCTTAGGAAACCAGAGAGATTACTAAATGTATCGCTTAACAGAAGCCTCCAGAAATTCAGTAAAATTATCAGCAAAGTATTAGTAAAATAACCAGATTTTGTAAAGTCTGAAATGCTTTGTTCAGAGAGTCTCCTTGCTATGCAGGAGCTTTGAAAAACTCTTGTGACAAGTGCAGAAAGGCTGTGTCTCAAGGTTTGTGTTTTGATCTGTTCACTAGTAAATTCTCCAAAAGCATAGATAATGACAACATTTAGCTAACAAAGGTTAGTTTAAAAGCTGTTTTAAAAGATATTTCAGTGGAGGGAAAGAAAGAAGGGATGAAGAGACCAATTAACCAATTTTTCTTGGCCTTTCTCTCACACGCAGACACATTCTGTACAAACCCCTGTTTTGATGTATTATTTTAATTAATCCCAGTCTTTTGATTTCTACAAAAAAGAAGGTTAGCAAATGTAACAATGCACGAGAGTTTCTTTATCGTAAAAGACACATAATTTCAAGCATTTAATAAGGTAGATTTATTCAGGGTAGTTTAGTTTGCACATTCACTCAAACAGCCCTCCCCAAAGACAACATTAAAAATGTGATTAGTTAGCTGCCATCAATAACACAAAATAGGAAAACACTCTCTGAAGGGACAGCTTTGTGGAGGGCACTGCACAGTGTGTAGTAAAAATATATGGCCTAATAAGTTTACATTTGCAGGCTCATTTGTTAAAACTCTTGAATTTCTAATTTGTGTCGGAAAGATAAATGGATGGGGCCTCAGTAAAGTGTGAGATTAATACTGATGGATGGGGATTCGGATTTTTGCTAGCCTCTTACTTCTGTACAACCCAGTAGGCAGTTTATGGGGAAAACCAAATGTAAATAAAAAAAGAGGACATTATTTACCTTGGTCAAGGCCAATTACCAGTTATATTGTTCTTTTCAACTTTATTGTTTGGATGTAAATTATCCTTATCTAATTATTGTTTAATGCATTTTGGTAATCAAGCCCTTACAAAGTGTAATTAGATGCTAAAAAGGACAGGCACCCCATGGTTACTTTGAAACACTGCAAATAGTCAAATGGTAGAAATGGAGGCCTCTGGGACCTTTCAGGGTGTAAGATGGAAGAATAATAATAAAACATATTATATAATAAAAAATTGCTTTGTACCTGAATCAAAACGCTCACATAAAATTAAAATGAACTGAGGTTAATATGAATAATAAAATAGGTGGGATCTGTGTATGCTGTACACAGCTGATTTCAACAGCTTTCCTTCCACATGCAGTGCCACCACCGTGCTGCGAAGAGGCAGACACCAGAAGTGACAGCGGAATTTCTTACCTGTCTGGCAGAAGATACCTCTGAACTTGAATGAGCTTTACCAATGTAGAGAAAGAAGTTCTTCTATCCTAACAAAGTAAGTTGACAGATACCTTTTCAAACTAGAATACATAGATGTGGCAGAAGGGCATGCATTAGTAAAGGAATAAATGAAAAGGAGCTCTTCAACATGAACAAAACAAAGGTCACTGCTGCTATGTTTCTGTATGTGTAGTATGTTTAGATCAAGGCTAATCCAGAAGTCTTCAATACTTGTAAAACATGTCGAAATATCAGTAGAGATTCATAGAGGTTGCCAGGTCTGGGGTCCCCAAAAAGACACAGCCTCAGACACCCAGCTCTGACCAATGATGAGGCTGCAGCAGTATTCCCGGTAAGCACATGCCTGTCCTATCACACAGATCAACGCAGGCAGACACAAATGAACACAAATGGCATTCATGGCTTCATCTTGTTCTCCTGCTGGTCAAGATGAAAGCTTGCTTGTGGGAAAAATACAGATATATATGTAAGGTGGGTATCTCCAACAGCTGGGCTTGGACATGCAACCTGTCCAGTAAATTGCCCCTGGATCCTCTTGTCTCCACGTGTCTCATGTACACCCACACACCGGTCTCTCAGCCAACCCACAAGATCTGTCCAGCTGTTGGATAGGACTCTCGTGGTGCTTCCAGTAGCCAGCTTGTCCCATAGTCTTATCCTTAGATAACCCCTGTGTCCTATGCCACTTTGCCTACTCACCAGCTAGTTCCTACCCTGACCATCCTACAGCAGGTCCTGTGAAATCCCAAACCACTCTTCCATTGCATCCCATAACATGCCCCATGTCCCTAGGAAGTGATCTCCCTCCGTCCAAAACATGCTCTGGAGATCTGCTTCCCTTGACTGGTGGTGATGGGCTTCAGCCCTGGGGCCAACATCTCTTCTGTGATGGGGCTGGAGGTTGCTAGGCAGGGTTTTAGTTGGGTTACCCCAGTTACCATTGCTCATTTGTGCACCTTTGTGCCTGTAGAGATGAGATTTTTATCACACAACCTAGCACAGACTTGTACCTTGAGAAGCCATGTACTTAAGGAATTTGAACAGACATTTTTAAGGAAGCAGGCAGAGATAGAGACAGGACTTATAGGTAAAAATGGTGCCCCCCGTACCCCCCAAAAAAGGAGACAGGATCAAAATTGTCTGTTTAAGCAGCTTAACTTAAAATGTGGTTGCAATCAGAAAAGTGATTTATATATTTTTTCCTTTACTGAGGTGTAATGGAATAGATGTTTTCTTGACTCTGTACTCTTCCTCCAATACTAGTGGTATTTCATTATTTTTTTCTTTATTCTCTGTTGCAGAAGAAATATAATTGTCAAAATTGGGAGGCAGATGCTTCTTCAGCTTCAGTATCACACATTGCAATTTAAGTTACATTATTGCTGTATGTACTTGAACTTGTAGCCTTACTCCACAGACACACGGATCAGGATATTTGTGAACCAAAGAAATCAAATCCCAGCTTCCTTTTCTTCATTAAGAGAGAGTTAATTTTCTTCATAGCAGCTCATGTAGTGCTGTGGTTTAGACTGGTGACCAAAACAGTGTATATAACTCACTGATTTTTAGAGGTTGCTGAGCAGTACTTGAACAGCTTCAAAGGCTTTCTCTCTTTCTCGCTGTCCCCTCCATCAGTGAGGAGGCTGGGAGTGGGGAGGAGGCACAGCCAGAGCGGCTGACCCCAGCGGACCAGGGGGGTATTAGATGGTGTCATGCTTAGCAGTAAAACTGGGGAGTAGTCCAAGGTTGCTCAGAGGCTGGCTGAGCATGGATCTGCTGGTGGAAGGTCATTGCCTTTGCATCACTTGTTTTGTGATTTTTTTCTTTCACTTATTAAGCTATCTTTATTTCGACTCATGGTTTTCCTCTAGTTTTCTCTTTCCCAATTCTCTCCCCCATCCCACTGCAAGACGAGTGTGTGAACAGCTGGGAGATGCTTAGTTGCAACACAATAGGTATGGCATATGCAGTGTGTACATATATATATGTATATATATATTTATATATACATGTATTTATAAAATACTGCCTAAATAAAGGTAAAACTGGAGAATATATCTTAATGGACATATGTAAGTTATTCTTAGCTTAGTTTAAAAAAAAGAAGGTGAGGCAGTGGCTTAACATATTCTACATAAACAGATAGGTCTTCAAATTGTGGGGGTAAATTTTAACAAAGATAATTTAGACAATAATTCACTGTTATATGGCACTCTTAAATTAAGATTTGATGTCTTCTTAAGAACAAGGCTGAGCCAGTTCTCTGTCGAGTGAATGCCCGTATCCATGCTTCTCTCCTGCACACAGGCATTTTCAGCTCCCGAGCCTGCAGCTTTGGAACAACCTGCCTCACTGCCTGTTTTGCACTGAGAACATAAAAGGGCAGGATGCATCTTCTTCCTGCAACTCTTTCCTAAGTGCTGTGCTCTAATTCAACCATAAATTACTATACATGATGCAGAAACTACTGACCGAAGTTCTACAGCTGGTGTTAATATAGAGGTCAGAATAGATATGCTCATGACACTCCTTACTAGCTTTGCAAACTCCAAATTTGTTAAAATGGCTACTTATGTCTCAAACTCAAATAATAACTGAAGAAAACTGATGGCTGTTATTACCATACAAGTTTAGCTCTAGTTTCTCTATTACTCATGCATTGATATGAGTGCATGTTTAAATGCATGTTTATTTGAAAAGGTTGCACAATAATCATAGCACTAATGCCAGAACAGCCCTTTTGCTGTGAATAAAGATATTGCCTTATTTGTTACTGGCTACAGCTCTGCATTCTGGCTAGGTAAAGAATCCATTTGTATTACAGAAGCTCACGGCCTGAAATTTGAATTTCATCACTGGAAGCAATTACAGTATCAGTGCAGTCTCTGCACGTAATCCCTCATTTAGTAATTTAATTAAAAACAAGTAGTACCATGAGCACCAGAACTAATGAAGCTGTTTCCAATAGAACTGTGTCACATGGTTGATTGACTTTTAGCTGAGCTATGAGGAAGCTTCTGGGTGAGTCTCTCCTCTGTTTCCATAATTCAGGAAAATTTCCTTTTTCAGTTCAACAACATTAAACATATTGTGTGTCTACTTCTCCTGACATAATTCAGCATTGCAGGAAGGAAGCAAGTTTTGCTGGGGCCACTGTAGCAAGAAAAGGATTCTCAGAACTGAGCACACAAAACCCAAACAACCACTGCTTCAAGTACACCAAGCTTGCTTCCTTGCAACTCTGAACCATGGGTTCTGTACAGCACAAGCCTGGGCAAGAAAACCACTAACAACCAGAGTCATTAAAAAAATTCCATTTAGAAGTAACAGTTTCTACAGAGCCCGTATGGTGGGCTGCATATTCCCAGGGTTCATTAGTTTCCCAGCACTTGTGTACACAGAACTGGTGAGCATGCTTGCCTTATTTGTAAGGTTCTCTGGCTGCAGAAGCTCAGCTCTTTTGGGGAACTCAAACATGGCTCTAGGAAATTCGATTTAGGCTCCTACTTTAAAAGTGTATTACCATGCAAAGCTTCAGAGCTGTATTAGAAACATAACACAAGATGTTGACCTGCTGGAATGGGTCCAGAAAAGGCTGCTAAGTTGATCGGGGGGCTGGAGCACCTCACCTGTGAAGACAGGCTGAGGGAGTTGGGGCTTTTCAGCCTGGAGAAGAGAAGGCTCCAGGGAGATCTTGGAGCACATTCCAGTACTTGAATGTGGCTTACAAGAAGGCTGGAGAGGGACTTTTCACAAGGGCGTGTAGTGTCAGGACAAGAGGGAATGGAAAGTGATAGCAAGCAGGTTTAGATTAGATATTGGGAAGAAATTCTTTACTGCGAGGGTGGTGAGATATTAAAACAAGTTTTCCAGAGAAGCTGTGGATGCCCCATCCCTGGAGGTGTTCAAGGCCAGGTTGGATGGGGTTTGGAGCAATCTGGTTTAGTGGAAGGTGTCCCTGCCCATGTCAAAGGGATCAAAATAGATATCTTTAGAGTCCCTTCCAACGCAAAGCATTTTGTGATCCTATGATTCTAAATGTGAGATAAGGGCTGTATGCTCAAAAGTTTCAGCAACAAAAGGGTCAGGAGGGAGCAGGTACAGTGACCCTGGCTTTACTGCACACCTGAACGAATGTTAGCTAAAAAGTGTGTATTCTTCTCAAAAGTTAAACCAATTGAGTAGCAGGACTGGGGCTGGCTGGTTACATTGTTCTTCATGAATTTTATGCAAACAGGTATAAGTTCTGTAGTGAATTCATGTGCAATTGCTTTCAACTCTTCTCCAAGCGGATGACAGTGCAATGTATGTTCATCCACATTTGCAGCTCAGATGGATCACTATGTTTGACATTTCAAAGACTAAAAATGATCTAAAAAATAAACACGCTGCAATAATTTTGAAGGCTGATCAGCCTTTTAATGTGGTGTCAGTTGACTGTTATTTTGTAAATTAGGCAGAGATTTGATTCTTTATCAATTTTTAGTGGTGTTTAACATCCCCTAACTCATGAAGAAGGCAGCATTGGTAATCTGAAATGTAATGAAGCTTTAATCTACTTGAGAAACAATGACAAGTCTTTTAAAAATTTGGGATGACTTAAGTACTCATGAAAAAGATGCTAACACAGATACCATACCAGGGTGCCTTGTGAGCTTCCAGGCAATGCTCTGACAAGCCCCCTCCATCTTCCAGCAGTAGTTTTAGTTCGGGGTATCTGCTTGAGCAGTGAATCATTGAAAAAGGGGTAATTCAAACCCAAAGAGGTGATAGAGTTCCCCTGGATTTGGGACTTACTTGTTTGCAATGGGAAGTGCACTCCTAAAAACGTTGAACAGAACTGGCTTTGGTGGCTTCAGTAGAGGAGAACTCCTTAAACCTCAGTTTTGAGGAGTGAGTATAGTTTTATTAATGTGACTCAGCCAATGTTACTGGTAGTCAGTATTGAGATAGGTGTTGCTTCACTGGGTTTGGGTTTTTTATTTTTTGAGGTTTTACACATGCCACAGATTTTTTTAGAGGATTTTTTATTTTATTTTTGAGGGATTCTAGATTCTAACACAAAAACATAAGAGGCATCATGCAGTAGATATACCTACAGAAAAGAATTTTTCTTAGAAGATGTGTCTGGATCATAGAATCAGGGGATATCCTGAGTAGGAAGGGATCTACAAGGATCACCAAGTCCAGCTCCCAGCCCTGCAAATGACCACCCCAAGAATCACACCATGTGCCTGAAAACATTGTCCAAACACTCCTGGAACTCTGTCAGGTTGGTGCTGTGACCAGTTTCCTGGGAAGCTGACCACTCTCTGGGTAAAGAATCTTCTCCTGATAGCCAACCTAAACTTCTCCTGACACAACTTGAGGCCATTCCCCTGAGATCTGTCACTAGTCACCATGGAGAGAAGATCAGTGCCTGCTCCTCCTCTTCACCTCACAAGGAAGTTGTAACTGCAATGAGGTCTCCTCTCAGTCTCATTTTCTCCAGGCTGAACAGACAAAGTGACCTCAGCCACTCCTCATTTGGCTTCCCCTCTAGGCCCTTCACCATCTCTGTAGCCCTCCTTTGGATGCTGTTACTAAACATGATAAGATATTGTAAAAACATCTGCAGAAGATCTTTGCTCACAGAGGTATTGAATGCTTCAGTCAAGGCTACCCTTGCAATTATATTGTTTACTTCTAAGTGCTTTTGTCAGAGACAAAAACAACGTCATGTAGAGCTTTCAGCACAATACATTAACAGTGAAATTGCTGTCAAGATACTATTCTTTCCAGTCTTGCTTTCATGGAGGCAAAGAGTGTTTTTTTGGGTTAATTTAATTTACCATTAAATTTGTCATTGAAATTACTTGACCATAAGAGAACAGTTCTGTGTGTGGCAGCCAGATCTTTGGTAGCGTGGAAAAAAATTTGAGTTGCCTGAATTGACTATAATTTAAAAGCGAAAAGGTGTATTTGAGGTCTCTGGAGTAGACAAGCAAATAGAATATGGATTTGGCTAGAAATAAAGTGCAATCTACTCTGCATGTGAGTTATAGTTGATGACGTGGTTGGTTATCCTCCAGTAAAATTATTAACACCAGCCATCACCAGGTGATTTAGGTTTTGCTAAAAGAACAATTTGACAATATTCCTTATTTTTACAATATTTTCCAAGAAATAGGGAGTTTAAACTCTTAATACTTGTGCCATCAAAATGGCTTCATGACCTGTCTTTCAGCCTTTGAGTTCTACCTTAAGACAGAAAATTTTGTCTTGTGTGAGTTCTTACCGTATCAGGTAAGATAGTCTGCCTGACTGAAGAAGTCAGCTGCATCAAAACAGGTTTTATGAACCAAAAGCCTCCCAGGTATTTGAAGGAGACACAGGTGCATTTAGGACATGACAAAAAAGTTCTGGCCTCTCTTACACCTGTGTGAACCCAGGGCAATTGTAATGAGCTGTGTCAGGGATGAGGAAGCAATGCCATCCAGACAAAGGCTCTTCTGGATTGCAGTGCTGGGACAATGGCTTGCTCATTGTGTGTACAACTCCTAAAAGGGATAGCTAATAGTTTCAAATGTACTTTCTCTTTAAAATGGTGAAATAATTACCTGTGGGTAGTGACTATTAGGAAGTATATGAGCAGCAAATAATTTACTACTGGCATTATCTAATAATTATCTCTAGATGAAATTGCAAGACTGCAGTGTTTTTAGAGCCCATTTGTGACCCATAAAATATGGGTTAAAACCTCACATTCCACCACTTGCTTTTGCAATTATTGCTGCAAATGGTGGGAAAGTACAAAGCAATCACCAGTAGAAGAGATCTTTTAACTACCATCATTTCTAAAACTATTAAAAAAGATAGAACTTACCCAAAAACTTGATAGCTGATCTCATTATATTCACCAGTGAGACAACATAAAGGTAACTTGTAGTATTAGCTTAGATAACTTTCCAAATTAATCTTCTTCTAAGTGATAATATAATTTTTCTGTCATAAGAGACAATTAGACAGTCTAAGCCTACATTTAGAATGGAAATTAAGGCAGTAAAGCGAGGACCAAAAGAGGATGAGACTGTCTTCTAGAAGTCTATCAGGCCACTTATGGGGAAAATTAGAGAGTTTCAGCCATGTCATAAAATAAGTTTTTCTCATAATAAATGTACGTGAGAGATGACAATAGTTTCTTCTATTGATTACAGCGATAATAAGAAAGCTTTCCCACATGAAAAATGGGGACAAAGCCCCTGAAGGAACAGTTTTAATGTAGAGTTTGTCAAATTCATGACAGAGACAATGTGTTCTACCCAGTCATAGTCAGTAATACTGAATTGGAGTTCTAAATTTTTATAATGAAAATAAAACCTACAATCAGGGAATATTATGGAAGGGAAACCTTATCACTAGCAGTGCTTCCTACAAGGGATATTCATGCTTTTGGAAAGCTCAAACAATGTAAAATTTAGAAAATGTAGCTTGGGACTCAGCATAAAATCAAGAAAAATTTAGGAGCTCAGTCCTTGTGCCCTAGTTCTGAGGCTAATTTTCATTTTATTAGATCAGATTCAACAAGCCACATCTCAGGTCCAAAGACAACTTTACATACAAAATAGGCTGCAGGCAAAGCATGAGAGAGAGATGTCTGGAACATTGAAGAGGATATGTAAATATACAAGTGAAAGACTTTAACCTTAGAGGCATGTTGACTTCAACCTTAAACTCTGATGACTGGAGGCAAAAAGTTATTCCAAACTCTCTGTGTAAAAAACCAAACCAAATCCAGTTGAAACCAAAACAAATCCCTGCGCTCCCACCCCCAGCGGAGTGAAAATAAATGAGTTGGTTTATGGCAGATGTCTGCCCCTTCATGGAATCTGCGTTCCTCTGCCCTCGCCATGCTGCATCCCTATCATTGAGTGGCACTGTGTTAAAGGAGATCCACAGGCACACCACAAGTATGTGCATGCAAAGCCCCATAATCCAAAATGGATACATTCCAATGTCGACTTGCTCTGATGCCACAGCAAAATACTGACCTACTGATGTAAGAAAAAGTTTCCCATGTCTCCACCTCTTGAGATCAAAAGTAGTTAGAAGAAAGTGGCTATGAAGCACGGTGACTTTGCAAATGAATTCATGCTTCTTTCTTTTCTTTCACAGGAAATTTTGGAAGAGATGTTACTGGGAAGTACTGAAACAGTAGAAGCATTGAAATTACTTCTTGGAAGTAACTCTAACTCCTACTGACCTCACTAGGAGCGTATTTTGTGATAGCATCCCAAGCTACTCAGGTAGGATGAGCCAGGCAGACTCAGCAGGGACCTACATAATCTGTGTAGCTGTGGCTTCTGCAGAAGAGTCTTGGGTTGACCCATGGTAGAAACCATCCCCTCCAGACTCTGAAGAAAACATGTCTTTGGTACACAGCCACTGTTTTGCTGGTGAGGTGTATAAGGCCGAGTCACACACTAAGAATTTGGACTTTTTTTTTTTTCTGGAAGGGCACCTGACCCAATCTATTAACAAAGGAGCCCAGTTCTAATTGAGACATCCTTGAGTTTTCCACAATTTCTCATTTGATCATTATTGCTACATCCTTTCTTGCACATCTTTGGTTTGAGCCATAGCTTAATGTAAAGGCACTTTTGTTATACAGTTCAGTGTAAGCAAATTTGACAGAGTAACGCCCATCTGCAGAACTAGATACCAGAAACAGTGGATACAGTGTCTTCAACAGGGAACTTTGCTAGGCAGCAAGGAAGAGGGAAGCAGAAAGGAGAAGGAAGGAACTGGGATCCCAGAGTTTTGTCTGAGCCGTGGACGAATCATGAGCAGGAATCTCAGGCATGTCACCTGCAGCATCACACGTGCTTTACAAAGATCCATGTTGGATGGACCAGTCCAAAACACATTACAATAGACGCTGTCTCTGGTGTCATCAATTACTTCATTACTCTTCATTACGAAACATAAAAGGATTGATGTTACCTAATTTAACTCCGTCAAAAGAGAGTGAGATGAGATCAGGTATCCCTTGTCTCTGAAACTGTTGTGATGAGTGCAATGAAAACACAATTTCACTGTCCATTCACCGTGATCCTTGGCTGTTGTATCTCAAAAGACAATTTCTGATACCTCATGCTTTAAAAATTCCTAGTGGCAATTTGCTAGCATTTTTGAATTCTCCTATCCATAGGTTCAGTAAGATAGGAAAAACTCCCAATTAAGCATTGTGAATAAAATATAAACATTTAAGAGCAACACAACCCAAGCATTGCTGAAACCTGAAACAGTGCAACACAAGAGAAAACTGACACTCTCTCTTTGCAAGTGAAAGTGCCACTTGACTAAACACTTTTCCATGGAGGAGAGAGGGAGGGAGGGACTGCCCCTGACATGGATAACAGGGGCTTAATAGTCATCCCTTCCACCCTCATCTCCTGCAATGCTTTTTTGTCTTTCCCTGTCCAATCTGGTTCTCACAGGAAGAATGCATTCTAGGATCTCCCTAAGAGTTTCAACAACTCCCACAGCTATCAGGCACAAATTCCCACAGATGTTTGTCTTCACACTCATGTCGGGGAAGGGAAGTGGGGAAAATCCTTTCTCCAGAAATGACACTGTCTTGTCCATCCAACTGAGGGGCATTGGAAGGCTGCACCATCCATTCCACCTCTCTGACAGAAAGGCATCCTGATCTCCCAGAGACTCTACATCTACAGCTAGGGATGGGAGAGAGAAAATACTGTCTAGAAACCTGCATCTGTAGATAAGATTCTTTTGTCNTTTTTTTTTTTTTTTGGTAGGGAGGGTTTGGGGTGCGTGTTTTTTTCAGATTTACATTTGATTTTTACACTGGAGTTTTGGAGTGGCCTGAGAATACAAAATTGGCAATACTAAGGTAGTCTTGCAAATATTTTGGGCCAAAAAAAAAGTCTGAAAATATTAAAATATCTAGTTAACTTCAAAAATTTTCATTTATCTCAATCCTATTGCTACTTTTCAAACAGCTAGAACTCTCAGCCTTGCGGATCTACAAACATAATTATTTTCTTTGGAATGAAATACTATAATTCATCTGGTTTCCCAAGGATATGAAACTCACATGATTGTGCTCTGTCAACATTTGTGTATGTACACATTGTCAGACATGTATGCATACCTATCTGAACTCCTCTTGATAATAGTTACAAATATGTTACCCAATTTTAATGCTGTTTGATAAGTTGCTACATTTTTACAAGTGTTGTAGAATGAAGTGGTTATGGAAATCAGCAGGGGTTCTATTCCTTCCCTAGAGGAGTGAAAGGCTGCAATGAAAATATTGACACTACAGGTAACTCACACAGGAGCTGAGCCTGAAGATGTAAATTCTTGACAAATGAGATATCATCTACTCTGCTGGTTATGGTACGACGAGTAAAACAATTGATTACTTCTTTGAGACACAAGTCTCTGCTATAAGGTATCTTGAGACCATTTTGTCTTTCCTGAACCTGGCCATCTTTCCCACCCAGAACCCTGAATGGCACTTGGATGTGGCTTCCTTTTAGAACTAGTAACACAGCCTTTAACATAGGACAAAAAAAATCCCATTAGTAATGCTGAAAGGCTCACTCCTTCCATATTCCCCTAAGACCCTGTCCTTTACTCCAGTTCAACTCCCAGATGAACTTCTTGCAGAGCAGTGTTATTAATTTGCTGAATGGTAGCATGAAAGAATAGTAGTTCCTGGTGGAGTTCTAGGCTGGAGCTCTGCGTCCTACTTCAGTTTCCCCTTTATCTGTAGCATTGGTTTAAATGTGCTTGCTCGATAGCAATATTTCCACACAGTGCATATGCATGAACACCACAACATTGACTGCATTTTCCTGTGGCCACATCTCAGCAGAAAGCAGCTGATACTTCAGACCAGGGAGTCCTTGAGAGCAGAAAGGAGGTTTATGGTACTGAAATAAATAGTTTATTTGGGGGCTGAGGGACAGTGTTGACCACAGACCTCTGTCTGAAAGGTTTCAGCACACTGTCTAGAGAGATAAATTTTCTTCCCTTGTATTTCTGACATTTCTGTGAATGCCTTTACTTCACATGCTGTTCTCACCTTCCAACAGTTGACCTTTCCTCTCCCCATTCACCTCCCTATTTAACAAGTCTCTCTTCCTCCCTTTTGCCATCGAAGGATGTACTGCCACTTGGCAAACTGCTTGACATCAAAGCTGTGTGTGTGACTTAGGGAGGTCTGATTTCTGGCTCCATTAGGTCAGCACAGACCCGTTCAATATTCTTCAGATACCAAGCTGGCTCACTCTTCTGCATAGAGCTGGCAAAGAAATGTTCCCTCCCTCTCCTCTTCATTTTATGTGCACATTAAAAGTATCCATGACCAAATCAAAAATTGTGCAGCTGTTTCAATAGCTGCAAAACTGCTTAGAACAGAGAGCCCAGAGTATAGAGAAAGAGACCTTTGTGAATTGAACACTCTCTGAACTAACTTGTTTGTGAAAACCCATGTATAATTAAAGCCTCTCTTGTTAGTGAACGGAGCCATACTTAAATACACACAATGTATATCTTTATTTCCAGCTCAAATTTTTTTATGGGACATTTTCCAGCAACGCGTATTATGTGGCTTTGGCAACTGCAGTGCATCATCATCATCATCATTCAAACAGTGGAGCTCCCTGCTTCATTATGAACATCTTTCCCCTAAAATACTTTTTGATGGACTGCAGTATAGGCAGTCTAGACCTGAACTGCATAATAAATGGATGCTATGATTCCTCTAATGGCAAGGTCCTTTCTCCCACTGCAAATGGAGATGTAATTCAGATGCACACTATCTCACCCCTTGCATGCTGAGAGACAAAATAAACAGCAGCATTCATTTGTCTGTTTCCATTTCCCTTACCAAAAAGTCAACTTCCAAAGAAAATGTTTACCAAAACATTTCCCTGAACAATCTGAATAATATTTTAATGGACCACTTACTTAGTTAGTATCTAATTAAATTTTGCATCATGAAGAGCATAGTCAAGTCACTGTGGTATTGTGAATAAGGTTTCAATAAAAAATACAGAATAAAGGAAATCTGCAAAATAACCACCATTAAACTAATGAGTGAAAATTCAGCAGCTATAATAAAATCCACCAGAGAACAAATAAACTGCAAACAACCGTATTACCGAACAATATTAGTCAGGTTTCATCTTGTTCCCTCATGCATCCCGGCACAGAACAGGAAAAAAAGAAATGCTCAGAGGAGAATGTTTTGATGGAAAGGCCAAACACACATACACAGGGAGATGCAGTAAACACTAGCAGCTGCATGGCTTAAGGTACAAAATAGTATAACATCTCTTAATTTAAAAATGAATTAATTGTTGTGAGTATATTTCTCTTGACAGAGAACGTTTTCTCTTCTGCGGAATGCAATTGTTAACACATTTAAAAAATAAACTCAGTTATTTTGACAGTTATACCTGTAATACAAGGGCATAATATTAAGGAAGCAAATAATCTGTCTCCCTCTCTCACTTGAACTTGGGCTTATCACACCCCACCTGGATCCTATAAATATTTTCCTAAAGGTTGCTCGGTTTCTGCACCTCTCCACAACCCAATTCAGCAGTAGACATCCATAATAGTAAGCTTGAGCTGCGACACTGAAATCGATCCTCACGTGCCTAAGTGCTTTGCTGTGAAGGGGACTGCTATAAGACCATTGCCCTGTCACTCCATGTAGAGTGATTTCCCTGCTGTGCAGTATAACTCTGTAAATGTAATCTGTTCAGTGCTCCAGATAAATACCTCCATTGGAACATTCACCTAGGGCTTATTTGTGATGTGTGTGAATGTTATTTATTAGAAAATTTAAACATTATTGCAGCCAATTAGAAAAGCACTTTTTATTGCTCACAGCCTTTGCTGCTGCCAGTGCCACACGTCCTCCCCCTTGACACCACCATTATATACTGGCTCACTTAAAAGGCACAGCCAGCAAGTGTGCCCAGCTCTGCAAAGAACTTCTGTCACCTGAGCCCCAGGCACACTGGTAGGCTGATTTCAGCTGTGCTGCTGGTGCTTAAAATCAAGCAGGCAATAGCTCAACTATTTATAGGATCCAAATTTCTACAGATTCATAAATTAGGAGTTCAACCAACATAAGAGAGGGGTTCCCTCTTCTGAGCTGTAGTTCCAAATACAGAACATATTTCTGAAAGAGTAATGTTCTGTACTCCATGCTTCCAATTTTTGGGATGCTTTCCAGTCCACTTCCTCTTGGCCCATATTTGGGCAAAATCCAAACTACAGCTATCAGAAACCTCTCCATGTATATTGGTTTTCTGCAGATAAAACAGTATTTCCTGAAGAATTTCACTTTTATTGCTGTTTCCCCGAGCTTTCTTTAAATGTCTCCTCATTGAAGAGGAAGGGGAGGCTGCCAGTTTGTAAATGCACTGTTGCAAAGTCCCATAAAGAACTGCAGAGAAACCCTACAATTTAAATACCCAAAACGTATGTTTTCTTTTGCATAGATGTCCTTAGTTTTATAAACAAAAAGTGGATTTACACGGTGGATTTCTGAGAAAACTTCTCAAAATCAAGTAGTTTGGATGAATGTTTGACCTAAAGAAGATTAATTTCATTCCATCTTCATGCATGTTTATAGTCTACTCTGAAAGGTATCGTGGTAGCAAAATGCAGACAGCTTTGACTCCAACTGTTAGCCCACAAAATCAAAAGTAATTATGTGGTAAAATTGTGTATATTTGTATCCCAGACTCTACCTGGAGAAGCTGTAGAAACAAAATATTAAAAGTCTCCTTGACATGAACACTTAACTTTGCCTGAAACCACAGTGTGAGTGGCTTAATCCTACAGCCACAGTGGCTTCATTTCTCAGTAATGTCAGTGGAAGGGTGGAGAGGCTTTCAAAGGATCCCAAAGGAAAGAACCTTAAGTTTATCTAAATTTGGACATAATCTCCAGCTTTTTGAGACCTTGAAATACACCCACTGCTTTCCTCTGAGGAAACAGTGCACCTAACTGCTCCAGCAGACTGGGAACAGTTACCTAACTGAAGGGGACTGCTTTCTCTGTGCCTTACAATTAAGTCAAGGCTGGGTGATTTCTGCCTCAGGATCTGAGTTAGGCTCTGAGCAGTTTGCTCCTGTTTGGTTTTGAAGTCTCTGTACCTGGCACTGACCAAGGAGTCAAATTTAGTTTAGGGAGGTAGAAAGTAGGAAAAGGATTGCTGTGGATACACTCAAACCAATTGATAACATCTGTTTGCTTGCAAGTCTAAATATGTAAATTAATCTGTTGTTCATTAACAATTCTGCTTGATAATACAGAACAGAATATGCTGCATGTAAGAGAAAGACACTCGAACTAAAAATATTTTCTATTGGTGAAAAACTTAGGAGAAATAGGAAAATAAGCATAGTTGAAAGCATATATATGCCATAAAATACATAGAAATATATACATATAGGTACACATATTTATATAAAAGAATGGATGAATGCTTATCATTCTTAAATTCTGAATTAATACTGCTTTTAGTTATTTTGTATGTTTTGTCTACTTTGTTTTTTTAAGGAGATTTATTTAAATTTAGCTGAGAGTTTTCCAACTCTTTTCAACTCATTTTCCATGAAATATACAGTACTGATTTGAATCACAATGGTCTTATTTTTGTTATAATATGTCTACACACCTCTGAAACCACGCCCCAGCAGTGCTGAGCAATGGCAGAGGCAATGTTATAAACCTTTGTATATTATTTTTCATTAATTATTTGTCAGATGTGTAGGTCTCATGCTTCAAGCATTCTCCTGAGATGTTACCTTGCAGTAAACAAGGGTGAAGAAAGAGAGGAGAGTTGGTAAACTTTGGTAGGATATATCAGCAGAAAAGATGTTCCTCCTTTACTCAGTAACCTGACATTTAGGACCTGCCAGGTTGTAAGAGCCCTAGGTTCAACTCATTCTTCTGTGTGGAAATATTTGACTGTCAGTCTCCCATTGCTCCAGGGTCTGTTTTGCCAGTGCAATCATGCCAGGTGCTTAATTTCTCTTTAGCTGCTTTTTCCTCCTGTATAATTATTAAATATTAATGGAGAAGGAGCTGGTGTCCAGATCTCTCACACTCTGGACGCATGCCCCAATCAATAGGTTACATCAAAAAAGGACAAAGACTCTTTCTCTACAAATGTATCTTTTCATGTCCTTGTTTTCCTCCTAAGCTCCTAAAATCAAGGTATTTTGTTGTATTCAGCATAAAATTGAGTCCTTACACTTCTCTTTAATGGAAAACTTACATTAAACTTCAAATTTAGTTTAATTTAAACTTTTATTCTTGCCACCACAAAGAGCCTCACCTTCCCCCATACCTCAAATCAGGGCCAACTCACGAGTAGAGAGTAGACCAAAACAGAATGGGAAATGAGGGGCAGCAGCATAAATGGAGCAGCTGTGAACAGAGCTCCTGCCCAGACTTGTGTCTGCATGTATGATATTTCCTAATTAAAAAGTACACTTTCTATCATATCTGCCACTCACAGTACGAGAAATGTTACACTGCGATTGGCTAATGGGAACTGACAGGAGAAGGGTTGCTGTCACTGTCACAAGAGTGAGGCATCCTTTGAGGAGTTCTACAGCCTCAGTTGAATACTTTTCTCAAGTAAACTCTGCTCCCAGGCTGGAATATATCCTTTTGTCAACATGGCTGTTCCACTTTAATAAAAAAACATTTACTCTTTAGGCCAAAACCAAGCACAAGTAGTATCTACCACAAATCAAGCAGGTGGAAAGAGTTCTGGGTGACAGTAAAAGAGTCAGAACTGCCGCCAAACTAGCTTTGCCATTATCATGTTAGGTTTTGTATATGCATGTATAACTGTTAGATTAGTGGTTCTCTTGGGGACATTTCTTTATTTTTTGTTCCCTCCCTTTTATGTTTTCATGTATTCTGCTAAAGAATTTTTCCACAAGGTATGCCCTTGAGAATATCAGCCATCTTTGCTGGATAGCTATCTCTGCAAAGACAAAGTATGGATCGCAATATGGATGGTGGAATCCCTGTCTTATAGAAAATCTGAGATTTTTGAAAAGCCAAAGCAGGTGAAAGGCAACAAGATGTCTTTAATAGGAATCACTCTTACTGTACAACCACCATTAGAGATTAATCCCTAATTAGCTGTTTGAGATATAAGCTGTTGAGAGGAGGATATCAGATAGTCCAGCACAGTTTCAAAGTTCTGTTTATTGTCTTTGTGAGGGAGAGGAAACAGAATTTTCAGACTCTTTCAGATTTGACTACGTCAGCCCCAGCTGAAATGTTTTCCCCATTGTGGCCAATGTCTTTAAGGACTGAGTGGCTTCTTCCTCATCCACTCTGCCCCTTGTTGCCACACAGTCCAATCCAGTAGTAGAAATCCTGTTTCTCACCAATACAGAAATTGGCAAGAAAGGTATCTGGGGCCTTTTTCTGCCCTAGCCCAGGTTTTGAAGGCTTAAAATGTATTCACCCCTGGCTGAAGATATTTTGGCAATAATTCCAAACCATATAAAGTTTAATTTGCAATGTAAGTTGATATACATGAACAGCAGCCAAACTGAAGAGTTAACAATTTTTGCTCAATACAATTTTTTAGGAACACATATATGGACTGTGTCTTCAGAAAGATGTTTCAGTGGGAAACTACAGAAAATGTAGTGGATCTGTATGAGCTCTTACAGTTTCTCTCATGCAAGGAAAGAGAAGGAATCTCAGTTTTAATGTGCATCAACACAAAACCCTGCTTTTTACTTCTACTTAGCAACCATATTGTAATTAGAATGATGTAAAATCCTAATAAACACAAAAAGGAGAGCTTGCCATTTTCACATACTAGCAGATAAAATCTTTTTGGAATATGGCTGATTTATCTCAATATACTCAAAGACTAGAGAAACTAAGATCTTATCCCAAACAAATAATATATTTCATAAATAAAAATATATATTCTCCTAGAGTTGAAAAGAGTTTAACTTGTTTTGACCAGTCATGAATTTGCATAGCTTCACACAGAAGAAAAGAGCACAAAGAATTTGTTTCTCCACTTGGAACATTTTCTGTCCTAGTCACAGAAGAGAGCTAGTGCCACTCAGTAAGCAAAACTGTGTTAAGAGCAATTGATGGAAATGCTTACTCTCTGTGTTTGAAAATGTACTAATATCCTCCCACAATAAACCCTGATTTAGGCTATATAGACTCACCTGATAGATTTTTGTAGCCCAGATAATATGTACATGCTTTGCAGCATTTAATTTAAAATATTCTCACCCTAACGGTGGGAAGAAGACCTTAATTTATAGAAGGAGCTCCAGGTGGTGCTTTATTGTTCAGCTAAAGAAGGGCTTCAACTACCGACTGCTATAGAAGGAACCTCAAAATATTGAATTGATTAGAAAAAAACGGAACCACCTATAAAATGGTATTTATCTATGTGAAAAAAAATTTATGGCAACTTACAAAGAAATATTGAAATACTCATGAGTCAGAACATTTTATTTTAAAATGGTTCTCTAGATTTGATACTGCAAAAATATGTAAAAATATTTTTACTCTACAATTATTTTAGCATGAAATATCTCTCTTATATACACACGCACAAATCAGCCATCACAGTAAACCACTGAATTATTGCCTACTTGGTAAGACCTAATATTTCTGCCTTCCTGGCCACACCAGTGGATAAAGATAACTTTTCAGCTGTTCCTTATAAGCATTGGCAATATTGGAAAGTTATTTTCAAATGGAGCATTTTCAAGAAAAATCTGACATAAGTGCCTGGCTTTGGAGCTTGCCTCACCCTTTTACATCATTTTATAAGACAATTTGCACAGACATTTGCTTCCTCCTTTTAATATGTCCACACTGACCAGGTAAAAGCTGGAATAAACAGCAGCTGCTTATTCATGCTGCCATCACGCCTTCACTTACCACACAAGTAGAGATCTAAGGAATCCAGCCTAAAAAACTTCTTCTGCAGCTTGTGGTAATCAAAGGGATCAGCTCATGTGTCCAGGTGAATTATCTACAAAGCAAAAAACCCCAAAACCAGATAAATCTTCCCTCAATGTTCTATCGTTAGTAACAATAGTATGAAAGTAGGAAATAATAATTTGCATGACATTTAAAATAGGGCAGTAAAACTTGCTTTGACAAGCCACCACCATCTGGTCTAGTCTACATCATGAATTTGCGAGGCTGGGATCCACTTTATCTATTACAAACTGAAAACTTATAAAGTAATACTAAGGTACTCCAACCCAGATGAATATTTTTAAACATTTAAAGGAGTTCAAAGCTATTGAGACACAAATAATAGCTCAGAAGCTGAGAATCTGCTTGATTTTCCACAGAAATGGGTCCCTTTTGGAACGGGTAAAAACTTTGTAGACAAGATTGACTTTGCAATACTTAACAGTGTGCATACTCCAAGAAAAGAAAGAATTTTAAAGAATTTTTATGATTTATTAGTTACTTTGTGAACACTATAATGAAAATGTATCTAGTGAGATCTTTTGAGTCTTATCAATCTTTGTTACAAATTATTAGATTTTTTTAGAATAATATATATGCCTCATATAATCTATAATTAAATGAATTCCATTAGTTAAATGAAATTTCATACATAAATTGAATTTGAAAAATTATGAGTCAATTGTAATGAAACAGTTACTAATACCCACTGTATGAAGTGGTTACAATCACCAGATTCAGGTAACTCAAAAGTGAATCTTTTGACACATGAGCAGTAACACAATAAAATATTGTCTTCTCTTGTAATTAACATAGATAGAAGTATTTTGCTGAACTCAGTCAGCACAGATTCAACTTGTTTGCCCAGTAGTTTCATTTGCTTACCTCTTTCTGCTCTTTAAATGATTTGCTTTTGGGGCTACTAGCACATTAAAGACACATTTAGGGCACCTGTGGGCTCTCAGGTTGTTTTTCCCCAGGAAACAGCACAGGTGAGTGAAAAAAGAAAGAGCCAGAAAGCGTCAATGTGAAAAAATTAGAGCTTTTCAGCCTCCCTTTTCTAAGATTACTGGTTTTGCAATGTTTTCTTCCAGAAAAAATAATATAGTGAAAAATTAAGCCTAGAGATGTTCTTACTTTTTGGCAGATTGCACCAATATAGTGTCACAGGTGCTTTTTAATTGGCCAATATATGCCAGAGGCTTGTTGATGATATTTTGAGATCCAAAAGAAGCCTTTAAGGCACTGCTTGTTTCCAAGACCACTGGCTCTCAAGTTGAAGTGTGAGGAGTAATTTTTGTTGTGATCCCTCAGAAAAATTCAATTGCAAAAGAAGGTCTTGCAACCAGAAATAGGAAGACGCTGCTGGACATTCGAGAATAATCCAAATCGTGATGCAATGGTTTCAGAAATTGCTTCCTTGTATGGTTTGTCTCACTCACACCATCACTATCACTATCTCATGGTGGTCCTTTGTGTTAACTGAATACCCATCCTTTATATTCAGGAAAGATTCTCTAGAAGTTTTCCTCACATATATTTTTGGCTGCATTTCCTTCTTAGAATCACCTATGTAACCACAGTCCACTTTAGAGTCAAGATTAAAAGTTATGTGCAGGGTTTCCCTGGTGAAAGGTTGTCATTTCCCCCACTTCTCTGAACCCTCAATGTGAAAGAGAGAAAGGTCCTTGCTTGCAATCAGAAGCCCATACAGACCCTCAGCAGAGGCCCTGGCTCAAAAGCATCAATAATGTGTAAAATAGGAAGGGGGGAACTTTGTTTATTAGTTTTGTTCAAGTCAGTCATAATATTTTCTTCCCTTCCCTCAGAAGAGCTTTTGATTGCTGTGAAACTCCCACAGCAGCTTTCAACACCTGGTTGTGATCCATTGACTGCAGTGGATAGGTTTGCAAGGAAAAGAAAATTCACTAGTTATTTACTTCTAAACTTAGAGAGGAGCTTTTCTTTTACATTTTAAATTCTGCAAGATGAAGGCTCTTGTTGTAGTAGCGAGCTGTGCAGGCTTGTGTTCGAGTTGAAAAGCCTCACAAGGATGGAGGGGGAACCTGCACGTCTGTCTCTTCCTCCTGTTGCTGCTGCAGCCAGGCGTGCACTGATTTATTCAAATTACAGCAGACGATCAGCAGTGAGCCACTAATGGAGTAATTTACGTCTCCCTTCATTCCCCTGATGTTCGTAGCAGGAGAAAGCATTGAGACAATGCAATGAAAAAGAAAAGAAGAAAAGCAGGGGAGAAGCAGAAGAACAAATGAAAAGTGAAATCCTGGCTGAGGAACAGACTGACTCCTCTAGTACGTGTACCAAAGCTTCTGATATATTTGCTGGGCTTCTGAGAGGAACAGAATGGTATGTTGTTCCTAATGCAAACATCATTCCGAGGCTGTTCGTTTTCGTATTTAGTCATATCACAGCAAAGCTAAGGGGGTGTCAATCACACTTGGTACATCTGACTGGGAGAGAGCTCCCTTCACAGCTGCATCTGGCAGAATACACTCCGTATTTATTATATTTTTAGTAAGGCATGCTATCTTGTTCATGTGTGAGAAACTGTAATGCATCTTTCACATTTAAAGTGCCCTCTGAAGCTTTCTGCCTCACAACCTCCTGCCTACTTTCACTGTTACCACTAAATTTTTTATATTGTCTTCAGCATCTCTGAAAGAATTGCAAATTCCAGATAGAACATTATTAATTTAGCACTATCGTCTCCTACAATATAGTGTACAGCCGTCCATCCTGCTTCTGTGCGGCTGTGTCTTATCTCGGCTCTTAGTGAGAAACTAAATTAAGGCAAAGGCTGAAGTCACTCATGTGTACTACTTTTAAAATTAATTTTTGCTGACAGCACCACAGAGTCAAAAGCATGTAGTTGCATTATGAAAGCCAGAAGAGAGATTAAAATATATGTGTATTTTTGTTATTCCAGGAAAAAGAGTCTTTTGCTCCTTCTACATTAGTCATTTTCCCAAAGGACTCTACATCGTTCCTTATTTGGGGAGTAAAAGTTGAAACATCACTCTCCTTTCCATTTGCTAAAGATTTTTGCTTTTTATTGAGTTTAACTCCTTACTCTTGCTATCTTCTTTGTAAGATGCGAGTGAAGTTTTATGATGGGCAATTTGGGTGAGGGAGATGAAGGACAATTTGAAGATACTAACATTGTTTGCAGTGTATCTCATTTTCAACAAATGATTTAATTTGAGGGGAATCCTCCTTGGTCTCTAAAAGCTTAAAATGGTTCAGTTCTGTGCACTTGAAACAATCTTCTCCCTAAAACTGACTTTTATTTTAACTTCAAAAGTTGTAAAATGTTCAGAAATGAAACATTGATTTTCTAACTGAACTTTACATTTTTCTCAACTTTTTGACTATCTGGGAATACAATACTTCTCTCTTATCTTGTCCTAAAGCGAGTCTTGCATTGTTGTTTTTACAAGTATGTCGAACCCCAAATCTGTATTTATCGGGATTTATTTCCTTTTTCTGTCCCTGGTATTACCAGAAGCCATTTTTCTCCTCTGTGATGCAGAGATGAAACTGAAAGAAAAGCAATGGGGAAACTAATATGTTTTCTATCCTGCAGCTGCTTCCCCGAACCGACATCATCACTGTTCCAGCTGGTATGAAGTGCAGCACAGGCAGACTCTGCCATTCCTTGTTTACTGCTCTCTGAAGCAGGGTGAACTGTATGTTCACTATTTTCCAGATTACCAGTGAGGTTTAGTTGATGCTTCTTAATCAGATCAAAGACGGAGAGAACAGGGACAAGCTCAGCAGCAGCCTTGCTCATCCAGCATTCCTTTTCAATGCCACTACTGTCAGGCAACAGTCTGGCTTTTCTCACAGAGACCACACTTACAAGAAGCCTTTGCAACAGCTCTGAAGAGTGTCTCTTCCAGGATGGTACAGCAGAAACAGCTCCTTTGAAAGCATGTTTGAAAGCAGAGAGTGATGTGCCATCAAGCTGAGCTCCTCACAACACACGCATCAAAGAGAGCAGTTAGAGCAGCAAGAAGAGTGTTGTGAAGGCTTAACGTGACTGCATGGACTCACCATGCTGCAATGGCACTTGTCAAGGGACATTAAAAATTGTATCCTGGTATATGGGACCCTGCATCTGACTCTTGCAGAAAAACACTTTCAGGAACGAGTAAAGAGTCAGAATTATTTTGATGAATAAGAGCAACAGTCTACATGAGATCTAGAAAACTACATATAAATTAGGATTTGTAATAGATCACAAATTAAACATGACTGAAAATATTTTTCAGAGAGACAAAGTTCGCAATGCAATGTATCAATAGGAACACAGCTTTCAGGACGCATCAGTACATCCTCCTGGTCTTGACAGCCTTGACAAGGCCTCTACTGTAAACTTTGCCTACTTCCAGGTACTGTATTTCAAGGCAGATGTGGGCTAAGGCAAGAAGTGCAATGAGTTTCAAGAATTAGAAGAGATTTAGAGAGCTTTTTAACTTCTATAAATGGGATTGTTTAATCTAAAGAACAGCAGTTCAAGTGGGGACATGGTGGGAATATCCAAGAACATGAATTTTATTCTCATATAATTATTTTCCAGGAGGAAAAAAGAGACTTGTTTTCACATTCGTGTGACCAGGAAAAGAGGGAATGCACTGCATTCATGACAGAAGAAGCTTGTAATGGTAAGGGATTTTGAAGCGCTGGGATAGTCTGTGTGCATCTGTTGTGGATTATTTCCCATTGCAGAGCGCATTAGAGACAAAGTGATCAGGAGTGATGTGAACAGAGATGATCCTGTACTGCGACAATGCAGTGGACAAGATAAAGTCTCCAGGACCTTTTATTATATCAGCCCCTGAGACAGACTGTGAAAATTAGGTGTTTGGGTTAATATTACATTGTGCCACTTCCAGTGGGTGGATGAACCAGTCAAAAGTGACTGGGAAAAGTCTGCTGGCAGAAAGTTTATAGAGGTATTTTGGATGAGGTTCTTTTGCACTTTGTTCTAAAATGCATTTATGTCCTGACCTCTAATGGATAAAACCATTATCTGTGGATGACAGATGGGTAAAAATCTTCCCCAAGGAAGGAATTTTTTTCTATGTATTAGAACAGTAAGACATTAGGTAACACATGCAGAGAAGCACAGATCAGTAACAAAGGCCTAGATTTTTCTTTCAATAAAACTCAGAAAGCCTTGAGCGAAGCACGCAGGTAGCTTGAAGCAACCAAGAGACTAAAAGCCCTGTGTGACAAAGTGCTCTCCTGGCAGATGCCTACCCCTGCACAATCACTTGGCTTCTGCTGAAGTCCATGAATGGATGTCTTCCAGACCTAGACATAAAGGGAAGAAACAACTCAATCCAGAATTACTAGGGCTGAAACCTTGCATTGAGTAGGTATGGGCAAGAGGTGCACAACTCCTGTTGATATCTGTGGCAACTGGAATATATTGGTAATACAGAGGAATCAAAACAAGACAGAAGAATGTTTTGAAAGAAGCCTAAAATTTTTACTAATTACCCTTTGGGAATTCCCCAAAGGACTATTCTTTTTTGACAGCTAATATCTCAGTGGGATACTGAAAACACTGCAATAAAAAGAGCATCAGAACTTTCATTAAAGTAATTCCATTAAAAGTATGATCTAGAACTGTAGCTTTTTTCTTGTGGACTTTTTTCTTCTTTTAAAAATTATCCACAAAAATATGTTGGATTGTTTTGCAATAATTGGACATTTTTGCCAAGATACCTACATGATTTAGGAGTCAAACTCTCATCTTCAAATGCAGTGAAGCAATAATTTAAAAAAATAGTCTCAGTCTCTTATTAGCTCATTAGGCCATAGTTTATATCTACTTGATTAAGACTCAGAGGGGTGATCAAGTGTTTTGCTTCTGGAAAGGAATTTGGTGTTTTAGTTAGGATTTAGGAGATCTGTTTCAATTCTTAATTTTACCTCCAAATTGACAGTAAGACAAGAAACTTAAGGGCCCATAGTTAACTTTTACTTGCCTGAGGGGTCATTTTTCATGAGGAAACAGACACACATAATTACCTGGAATAACTGTGTTGCTACAGTAATTATAGTTTCAACATTGGATGTGCAACTATTGGGAAAAAGAGAAGGGATTTAAAAAATAAAATAATAACAAAATTAATGGAATAAGTGTGAATGACAGATTTTTAGTATGCCAAATAAGTGGGGAGGGGGGAAAAAAAGAGATTCAATGAGATAAAAAACCTTTTCTTTTTCTTCAGGCTAAAAAATAAAACCAAGACATTTCTTTCAGGTAGACTTGAAAAGATTTTTCACTGAAAAGATTCAAATTAAGAAACCAAAAGATTTCATCCTAAAAACACTGAAGCAGAAATTTCTCACTCGATAATTTATTTACTGGCTGCCTCATTTTTCTGTTTATTTGCATCACAGCTGTTTGTCAAATTCACAAGGAGCTATACTGTCTATTGAACGACATTTTTTGTTGGTGTTTTACAAAGCCACAAATTAAAGTAACTTATCCCTAAATTTCTGGCCCTATATTTGTTAGCTCTAATGTGCGCAGCTTTCATTACCTCCCAAAAACCCCTTCATCCATCAATTTCCTTGGAAAAAAATAGCTTAAAATATAGCTCCCCTGAAAGTCAATAAGACTTAAAGAGTCCATGTCACTTCATCATTTTAGTAAATTGCCCTCCAAACTCCTACACATACATGTGTGTATGGATTTCTCTATACTGCATTTATTATAAATGAATTAATATTAAAACAGCATTATGGAAAAAAGAAATTAGAAGGAAATTATGAGATTTACCTATCATATATATGAGTTTTAAAAGGAATTAAATACAAAAATGAGAGGAAACTGCTACCACAAGCACCTCAGTATTAACTTTTAGGGTTCCAGATAATTTTTAATTAGCTCTCTACAACCCCCTGCTCATGCTCCCATTCTCCTCCCCAGGCAACTAAACAAGAGAAATAGCAGCAGTTTACCCACCGAGTTTGTGATTTCACAGACTCTAAAGAAAATATTATAAATTGTCTAGAGTGAATTAAGAGTAGTATTTGCACATTTTTCTGCTTGGCTGAGCTCATACAGTTTCTTTGGGAATAAGCTATCAGTTTTTAACATTTCCTTTGCCTTATTCCCCTAGCACAGCATCACTTGCCTTTTACATTTTCTGCTGTTTTATCTCTGTGAGAAAGAGGTGTAAGTTAATTTTGCTCTTGGGATAGAGATGTGTAAGAAGCAAAATTTCCAAACTTCCGATTAATGGCTGGAGGCAACCAAAGGATCGTCTTTGTCCTGAGATTAAAGGACTATTTCATGCTGAGTGAGGCTTTCAGGCACTTGGAGTTTGCACCCAAAGCCTATCATTTAAATTACTGGCACCAAATCGGTTGCTTGAAAGAGAAAGGCCTGCACTGCTTCCCCACCCTTCACTTAAATCTGTAAAGAAATTTCTCAGCGTCTGCAGAAAAGTGCTGCGCCACTGGTTTCACTGTTCTGATCCTTTCCTACATAGGGCTATTGGAACATATTGTCCTGTAACTGAGTGAAAACTGTTTGGTACCTCCTAAATTTCCAGAATTCTTTCACTTCTGTCTTCCTTTCCACTAATAATGGTGTTTTTTGGATGACACAGGCACGGAGGAAAATGCAGCACACGCGGTTCAGATGGGGAGACTTCCCACTACAGGGTGTGTGTGGAGATGTATTATTCTTAGATAAGTGTGATATTCTCCACTGAGCAGAGGATCATTTTGGAAGAAAATTATGCCTTTTTGCTCCTCTGCTTATAGAATCATACACTTCCCTAAGGTGTTTTCCTTTGTGGGAGATTCACATGACTAGTGCAGCAAGGCGTGAGATGTTTCCCAAGCTCAAGCATGAGTTATTTCCCAAGTTCTCTCTGTCAGCACACCTTTTGTTTGAAGTGGGGGATGAGAGGCTCCACAGTCTTTGTCCTTTTCCTCCATTCTCAAACCAACAAAAGCATCCAGCATTTTCTGGCCCAGGGTAAGCAGCAGAGATATTAAGGCAGAGCCACGTCAGGTCTTGGTGTGTTTCTAGCACAGCTAAGTGTCAGAGGAGGACTTCTGTGTTGCATTTCAATCACAGGGATTGCAACTCTCACGCAAGGCACCATCACATGGTCTGAGCAACAGGAAGAGAGTACACGGAGATGGTTTTGTTCAGCTCATATTTTAAAAATGAACCTGTATGTAACAGCTTTCAACTTGCTGCTGGAGGAAATGCAGGGTCCTTGGCTGGATAGGCAGAAGAAGCTAAACCCACAAACTTGAGGCGCTGTGCCAGAGAGGGTGCCCTCTCTCAGCACAGGTCCATTATCACCACAGCAGGCTCTGAAAGCCCTTGTTTCATTCCAAGCAGTAAAATGTGAAGTACTTCAAGGACTTTTTCACTCTGTCCTGTGCTGCAGGGACAGCCTGTGCCTTTTCACCCTTTAGCAGAGTTTGTGGGTGACGACAGTGTCAGGATTTTGGCTGAGCATGTGCTAGAAGAGCAACACTTTCATACTCAGTTGAGCTCCCCTTGTCACTCACCAGGTTCTCAATATTTTATGCCTCAGAAGTCTTCAACTCTGTAACACGACCTGTTGTGATGACAATATCTAACAAATCCTCTGCAAAATCTCACAAAAACAGTTGGTGCTATGAAAAGTTTACTGTTCAGCTTAATGGCAAAGCAACAGATGTGTGAGACAGAAAGCTACACATAAGAATGATGACAAAACTAGAGCTCCCACAGTAACAAACAGACATTTCTCTGCAGGCAACCCCAAAAGAAACTCCGGAAGCCTGAGACTGTGCAAGTGAAAATGCTAATGGAATTTTTTCAGCGCCTTTCAATGGGATATGCAAGGAAAGTACAGAAATATATATGTGATATTTAGGTCAGTGGGCAATATAGGACGAGCATTCAGTGATGCTGCCTGTGAGGTTGCAGTAATGGCCAATAAAAACCCACCACATTAAAACTTACTGTTTTCATATGAACATATCCTTAAAAAGTTTTAGGAAAGAAATCAAGAAAAACAAGCATATCCCTGTCACTTAAAACTGACACTACAAGGCACTTTCTATAAGAATTAATGTTTGCTGAAACACTGTATTTAATTTTATGTGGTTATGTGTCTTTTTAAGAGAAAAAGAAACCTAATTCTCTCTGATGCAAAGAGAACCATTTCAGTAACAGCAAACATTGAGTTGTACTTTCAATACAGATACTACCAGATGTAAAACTGCTTGGGGCACATAGTGGGGGTTTACTGCAGTTAAAGTTAATATGTAGTGTTTAATTTGCTTAATAAAAGTTTGTGCAATTGAGGGTACTGTGTAGTGACTAATGTGATAACACAAAGGAATTTTATTATCTGTTAAAAATGGTCTGTAGGAAGATGATTTATTTATACAGACAAAAATGTAGAGTTGTCTGTGAGCAACCAACTTTTCACAATTGTTCTCCTGTGACAAGGTCTGGCAAACCAGAATCTTCTTTGTATAGCTTCTTGAAGGCTGTGCAGCAAAAGGAAGCCTGTAACACCACCAGCTGATCCTGCCTTGCCCACAGGGTCTATAGATTAAAAGCTAATAGTTTCATTAAAACCGAAACTGTGCATCCCCAAAATAAGTTTGGTCTTTTGAAATTAAGGAATTTGTTCAGAAATGTTTCTTCCCCAAACTTTGAAAACATGATAAGACTTTTGCGTTACAAATGAATCACAAAAGGAAGTCATTAATGAAATGTTATACAGAAGACATGTTCTTTCAGCCTGAGAAGTTCAAATTGATACCAAGATGATTTTTGCCTTTTTCTTTTATACACCTTTTACGCAGTTCTATGTATCCACAAGTATTAGCATGCATACTTGTAATTCTTTAAGTCTGATAACTTAGCATAGTCCTAGTGTTCTGTAGGGCCAGGAGACCAAACACCCCAAAAGACGTAAAGACCAGGAGACCAAACATTCTACTGTCTTGGAGAGCCAAGGTTCCCTTCTAGAACATATTCTGTAAACTAGAGATTAGCCCATCTGGGGTGGGGGGGAGGGGGATTCCATGGATGGGGAGAATGTCACACCACCCACCCAAGCCCCCTTATTGAGTACCCTTGTTAGATATGCTGATGTGTAAGGTCTATAAATTGTATACATGATTTACTGTGGGTGTGCATTGTGATGCATTCCACTTTGGTGAAGTGATGCGCCGATAGGATTCTGTTAATGATACTGAGGTAAAACCCCCTCACCCTTTAACTGTGTCTGGCTTTCATTTCCTAAGACCAGGAAAAGGCATTGAAATCATCTTGTTTGAGCTGGCTGTAGGTTCTCAGAAGGGAGAAGTGTAGAGCTTTAACTGTACAGGGATTCGATAAGACTTTTTAAAATCAGTCTTTCCACAGGAGGAAGTAGAGTACTGCCTGTTAGACTGAGGGGACAGATGTAGAAAGATTGTCTTCATTATTATAGGGAAGTAGTGGTCGCCTTAGCTACATCTAGTGTGTCTGAGTCTGGGGTCTTCAGCACAAGAAGGACATGGATCTGTTGGAGCAAGTCCAGAGGAGGACCACCAAGATGATTAGAGGGATGGAGCACTTCTCATAAGGCTGAGAGAATTGGGATTGTTCAGCCTGGAAAATAGAAGCCTTCGGGGTGACCTAATTGCAGCCTTCCAGTACCTCAAGAGAGCCCACAGGAAAGACAGAGAGGCACTTTTTACAAGAGCCTGTAGTGACAGGATAAGGGGCAATGGATTCAAATTAAAAGAGAGTAGGTTTAGATTAGATATTAGGAGGAAGTTCTTTACTGTGAGGGTGGTGAGGCACTGGCACAGGCTGCCCACAGAAGCTGTGGGTGCCACACCCCTGGGAGTGTTCGAGGCCAAGCTGGATGGATCTCTGAGTAACCTGGTCTAGTGAAAGATGTCCCTGCCCGTGTCAAAGGGGTTGGACCAAGATGATCTTTAAGGTTGCTTCCAAACAAAACCATTTTATGATTCTACGATTCTGTGATTCTCTGATTTGTACAACAGATGCTGCTAAGGTGCACAGCGTCGTTGGCCCCCAAAAGAGAGTACCTCAAGTCTAATACAGTCAAGAGAAAAAGCAGGTGATTTGGGGCCTTCTAGATGAATATGAATTTAGCCTGGGCACTAAAGGTAAGTTCTCCCTGTGGAACTTTCACTTGCATTCTTGGATGGACTAGATATGGAACTTCTGCATTTCTGAAGTCCTGCTTCTCTGAGCATGGACAACTGAGATGCAAATCAGGTATCCCAGTTCATCCAGGGATACCATGTCCTTTGCCTCTTACACCATGCACGAAGCATTTTGGGACCTGTCACAGCCAAGTACAGTAAAAAGCAGGAGACCTTACCAGGACTGACTGCCAACCCAAATGTCATCTTTGCTGGCAACCTGCTCATTCTTCTTGTGATTTGAGGACAGTCTTCCAAGGTCTGTTTCTCCAGTGAAGCTGAAATCCCAGTCTAGCATTCTAGCTAAATTAAATTTCTTTCCCTTTTTTGCCTTTACAAGCCAATTAAAACACCATTGAAACACCACTTATGCATTATGTTATACTTTTGAGGCGGCTAATCATCATTCCTTGAGTCAGGTGATTCGTGAAAGAGCAGATGGATCAGTTGTCTAACATTTCTCACCGAGAGAGTGCCATAACCTTGATTATTCCCCAGAGCTTCTACCCTCACAGCTGCCAATATTTAGCATCTTCGTGCCCACTCTCCCATCACTTGTACTGCTCAGCTGTATCACATGCACTTGGCTTTACAACCTTACTCCGCAAGGGCAAAATCAGTTTTTCTTTGTGCACAGCAAAGGCTTCCTAAACCAAAGTAACCCCGAGAGGAAGAGTCAAGGTTGATCTTATGACTTACTGAACACCCATGGCCTCCCACAGAGGAGAGATGTCCTGACCAGCCAACAGTGAGAAAACTTTCAGATGGGGTTATGTTTAGCAAAATACCTGAATTCAAAACCTACTGCCCCATTCGGTAGTAAGCCTGGCTTTCTTTTTAAGAAGTCCCCATAGAAAAGATTATTATTTCTTCTTAAAAATAAGTTTAAAAATTAATTGACTGCCTATGCTTGCAAAGAAAAGTTCAAAGAGCTAAGGCTGAAAGCTAAAAAGCCATGAAGGAAACAAAAAGACACCTTTTTTTGTTTGCTTTTTTTTTTTTTTTTTTTTGGCAAGAAAACCCTGACAATCTGTATTCCTGTGTTAGACTTTTATCTGCTTGCTTGAAAAACGTGGACTGCCAGCACAATTTCATTGATCATATCTCATGCTACTTCTTAATTAGATTAAATGAAAGACGAAGTAATTTGCTTTGCCTCTGTTGCAGTACTGAAGAGGACTTTTGTGTGGCTTCATTCAGAAGAGGTACAGATCATCCTCAATTTTTTTCCTGAAACTTAAAGTTCAAACTCTTGGCTAGCACATTTCTAGACCAGGCCCAAATTTCTGTGGAAATTAAAAATATTTGGATGTTACAGGAACTCTTGCAATTTTTAATGCATTGTCATCTCTGCAAGTAAACTGATTTTAGGTATGAGTAAGATTAAGATATGGCCTTCTGTATATGCCAATAATTTTAGAGTGTTAAAAAAATTTCTATCCTCAATTTACGCTACTCAGGGCTGGAAACAAAAGAGAGCGAGCGAGCTAAGGCTATTACGATTTTAAAAGTGAAAAACTACCAAACTACTTTATAGCAATGTTATGTAGTGTCAGAAATAACTGCTTAGCAAGCAGATCAAGTCCACAATGATTTTTCCTTCAGAGTGGTCCCCCACAGACTTCTTATCTATTTATCTTTAAATGCTTAAAGAAATTCTTCACAGAGTTTTACATCCTTTCCACTGAGAAGTGTGTCACCAGTGGTCATAATTTTACCTTAGCATGCGAGGTCCCACTGCAATAACCAAGGCAGAATTATTTCAGAACATGTTATTACTATATCCAAGAAATATTTTGCTGATCAGGCATCTTTCAGAATACTGTTTTGCAGGGGAAAAAGAATCACAACAACTTAGGTTAGTTTTGGAAAGAAAATATCACGAATGACCACGTGTCTTTAGAGGGTAACTTTTGGATTCCTCAGATATCAAATCAACAAATAAAATATATGCAAATCTTAAAATTCGTTGTTTTAGGGAATCCTTGCATTGCAGCCGTTGTTAGTTCTGGCTCAGCAGAATCGATTTCAAACTAAATGTTCAGTTTGCTTTTATCGGTATTGCTCTTGTGCTGACAATAGGTATTTGATTTCAGTTGTCTTTTCCCTTGTTTTGGTTCATGAATACCTGTCACAAGTAACTCCCCAGGCACTTTGTTTATCTGTCTTCTCCTGATTAAATGTATCATTACTCTAGATTTTAAAAGATCCCTTTCCAAGCAGAGGTCAGCAGCAAGACAGGGAATTTTCTTCTAGCATCTTTCTCCCTCTTTTAAAAATCAGAGCTTGATGTCTTCGTAAGGGATGTGCTATCCCCCACAGGAGTCATGTACTCTTTATAGAGTTTAATGAGTAAAGCACTCAAGCCTGTATTAATCCAAATTTCATTACATGGTTATAATAGTCTTTTTTTCAGTTTTAAAGGTGTGCAGTTTAATTTTCAGTAACAAAGAAAGATCTCTCAGTCTTTACTCTCAGGCTGATTTTGCCTCAGTTTCACCAAAAGAACTCCAGCAGTGCAGTCTGCATCAGAAGGTGAGTTCAGACCACAACTTTCCCTCCTTAGCTGCCTGTCCATCACTCAATAATAAATGAAAGTGACACCAGAAAGGTGTTGCCAAACATTTAACATATGGCTATTTCCTCTATTTAATGCAAAAACACTTTTTAAAAAGTCTAAATTTCTACATCTGGTTTGAATCTCAATAGACAGCAATGAAGAGTTCAGTAGATAAAAGAGCATTTACCTGGGTGGTTATTTAACTTTGCAGGCTCATTAATCAAGTAGGACAAACCTCATTCAACAAACAGGTGTTTAATTGAATAGGTTTTTTCATCCATCCAATTTATGTTAAAATACCCTGTGCTAATTAGTTCACAGTTACTCCCAAGTTGATTTACAATCAATTCATGTTATTCACAAACATTGCTGCTGTTTTTTAGGTGAGAAGTACACAACAAATAACGAAACTATAGTATTTTGAACTGACCTAAGATATTGCCAGGATGGTGTAAAAAAGTTGAGGCGAAATGCTAATCACATAGAGACCACAGAGAGCAAAATAAGCAGAACAAATGACACAGATTAATTGCAGAGGGAGGAATGTCCTGCTTCGCTGATACCTCTCTAAAACCATGTGGACTTTGTAGCGGGGAGCAAGGAAATTAATTTGAATAGTGTATGAGAAGAAAGGAATCAAAAGGGATTTTGAGATCAAGGATAAACACGATCATAGTCTTCAGTATGTAAGTCCCAAACCGGCTGTGAGAGAACAGGACCATTATGGAAGATTCTGGAAAGACTGAACCTTAGGAATCAAAGGATAAACAAAAAAAGCCTGGCATGTGTATAAAAGACATATAAAGTGACTAGCTTGTAGACATTTGCATTGCAGGTGAGGGTACTCACAGAGTTCCTGACAGCTCACAGAGTTCCTGGCACCTCCTCCAAACCACCATCAGGCAAATTCCATTCTTTGTTTTTGGTTTTGGGAAGGTTGCTGGAGCTCCACCGTGAAAATATTCCTGGTGATGGGATAACCCTCATATCTTAGAGTTTTTAGAAGAAGATCAATCAGCTGTTGAGAGAAAGGCCAGCTGCTACTGTGTTCTGGTTTTGAGGGTTTGCTGGGTGGTAGCTCACTGGCAATGGTTTCCTGCTGAACTCAATGAAACTCACAATACTTTCTTTCAAAACAGTTTTGAGTAAAGCTTATGGGAGGATAATATTTTTGGACCTTAATTCCTTTTGGCTGTTAAGATCCCATCCTCTGATTTAACCATGGTAGAAAAAATCTGTGGGTATAAAATGAATCAATTTCCTGCTGGTGGGAATGACACCAGAATCTCAGATACGTAACAACTCTTTACAGGTGAGCTGTATAACAGCTACCTACTAAAGAACACTGCAAAAATAAGGAACGTGAAAGCCTGGTGTGGTGGCTGGGGAAGATCTGGAATACCAGGATGAGTGGATTTTAACTTTTAATTTGATTTTAATTCAATAACTATATTTTAAATACGGCACTTTGAAATCTCAGCTGCCTTAGACAGACTGTTAGGTGAGCAGAGGAGGGAAACCAGGAGGAGGAGTTTTCAATGTCAGCTTTACCTTAAGTTGTTTGTGGCACAGACCTTCAGGAGTGAACATACATGATGAGAATTTCTGAACTGGAAAATGGAAAATAAAACTGAGAGACATTGGAGATGCTAAAGTCCTCAGCTTAACACAGGCTTTTGGATCTGCTTTTTCAGCTCTGTAAATAAGAAATTATCTATGCCGAGAGACAAAGAGACAACTCTTCTTTTCAAAGAAGCAGATGGCAGAAGCATCGGAGGTATCCTACTTCTTTCTTCTTCTGTGCAAATAAATATATTTTAAAATGCTGAACCTGATATGAAGTTTATTTCAATAATTAATGTAAGTGGTATGCACTTGGAGTCTAGGAATTCCCATCACTTCTGGGCAGTGTCCACAGAGAGATCTTGGAACAGAAGAATCCTGTGCCCTTCAAACTGTCACAGGTTTTTTTCATACAGAATGCATTCATTTGTTCTATCAGCATATTTGTGGAGATGTTAGAAAAATGTATAATATAAAACCAAAAAAAAGTATAAAAGCAACCTTTTCTATTTCGAAACCTAAGAATCCCCTCAAGTCTTGGCTGTTGCTTTCCTTCTCTCCCTCTCCCCCCCCCCCCCCCAGCTGCTCTTTGATCTGTCTCTTCCTAAGCAGATAAATATATTTTAAATTACTGCTAGCCCCAGGGGACCCAAACTGGTGTTAGCTAGCAACGAGATGCTTTTAGGAAATGTCACTAATGTAGGTGGCGAAAATGGCAAGGAGCTGTTCAGGACTGCAACATCTCAGCTAGTTCTGAGCCAAACTTGGGCTGAAAAAATGAGTGCAATATTCAGTGTCTTCTTTGGGATATTCAGCCACTAAATACCTCTGAAATTTCCTGACTGTTCTGTCTTCTCATTAGGAATTGAAGAACAGGAGCTTCTAAGGGGAATGGTTTATTCTCATATGCAACTTTTGTTTAAAATACACCAGGCTTACCAAAAGCTTAGGTGTGTGGAAATGTACAGACTTGGAGCTTCATTTCCTACTGCCTTTTGTCATCCGTAAAATAGCAGTAAGCTGTGATCATTCTAATTTGTTGACTACTCCTGTCAATTAGGCTAGTAATGCCTAATTAGTGCCAAAGTTTTGAAAGAAGTCAAGTCCTTGGGTTGGAGGCAGAGGAACATCTTCAGTGGCCTATGTAGAAACGTGCACCACATTACAAACATCAAGAGTGGATTTCTGGTCTTTGTACTGATTAAGACCTCCTGAATGGAAAGTCTAGATAGCTTACAGGGTCAAAAGAGAGAGTTATTGTTTCTGAAAACCAGTTAAGGGACGGCAAGCCAGAACTCTACCCCTCTGCATCAACCACAGAGGGATGTAAAGCACCTCTGTAAGAGGGACTCGGTGTCAGGGGACTGAGTCTGGAACAGCGTGAAGGTAACTTTCAGGCATGAGCAGATCCAAGGCAGAGCTCGATGCATCTCAGAGGCATTCTCACCTGCTGGGATGCAGAAAGTTGACGGAAGATGCCTCTCAAGATGGAGAGAAAAGGTTCCTTCCTCCACATAAAATTTATTCCCAGAAAATAGGCTTGTTTCTCCCGCTTCAGTTTTTGATTCTAGAAGAATTGGCCAGCTCAATGCTCTTTGAAGAAGTCACTTGCTTATCAAGCTATAGTCTCTCTGTTTTGGGTCTTCTCATCTACCTTTGTAACTCCTATATGCCTTTCTACACATCAGAATCAGAGCGAAAAATGAAGATACATCCATCTGAGGTGATGTTCTTCTTGTCCTGCAGTCATCTGCAACTTGGTGAGTGATTTATGTTCCTGGTATGCAGAGACAAGGTCTGACAAAATCCCCTGGATAGGAATAAAAAGTGAACCATACCACTTATTATGCTTTCTGAGATCAACACAGTGCTATTTCACTAATTTACACAGGATCTGATTACACTGAATGAAACACACCCTCCTGTAAGGTGAAGTTTCCCTTTTCCCAACTGCAGGCATTACTGAGCATGCAAAACAACCCTTTTCAACAATATGTAAAAATTCTTAAAACTGTCTTAAATATAAGGTGAACAGCATTGTTCATTTTCCTTCCAGTTCTACTGTCAGTACTAGTAGAAGTGGCAACAGATTTAACCTGCCCTAGTTTCCTGTGGGAAGAGACCACGTAGATTGAGGCTGGCACTGTGTAGGACTGCTCATTTGATACACAAAATGTTTTATGATATAGACAGCTGTGCCACAATTCTGGAGAACTGCCGAAGCTTTTCTCTAAAAACAAATTATTTATCTCCCTTGCAAAGTTTATTTTGGCTATATGAAGGGCTTTCTAATGCTCTTTTGAGTACTTCACCTGTTTTCTTGAAAATATATGTGGCTGGTGGTGATTCATCTTGCACAGAATAATTAATTGGCGTTTTCAAGTGATGATCAATCTAGAATGATGTGATTTGGATTATTTGCTTAAAATAGTATTTCACTTATTGACAGTGTGTGGTTTCTGTCATTATTTTGATCTGTAGTGGTGGAATGCTCCAAATAAATATAGCTGAAGCTGCCTGTTACAGGCAATAGGAAAAAGCTGTATTCTGTTGAAACCATGGGATGGTTTTCATTGAGTTCACGCAATGGACTCCTGGACATAATTAAAAACGTGTGGAATTCATAAGCTCACAAAGCTCCCTTCACAAAGCCATTGCCCTAAAATGTGTAGTCTTAAACATCTTTAATGAAATCCTCAGAGCAACAAGTAACCCCCTCTCCCTACAAGTGGATTATTACAGTCTTCACAGCCTTGTGGAAGTTTTAATTGAAGGGCACTACTTAAAGGGATGGTGTGGGATGACTCTAAGGTAAGATTGATCAGTACAGGCAGAATTTTATTACAAGTGTCAATTAGATTGAAAAGTGTTATAAAAAAGATCATTTGCATAGCTTTAGGGGACAAGGAGACACATTATTCTGAAATCTCCTTTGCTGATTGTTTAGTGATTCTCTAAGGGTAACAGGGAGGAAATATTCCCTCCTGCAAGTGGAGATAGTAGCCACTTTCTGACTGGCTTTGATTTAAAGCTCATTAATGAGATATGTGCAGCTAATTAAGAGCAGGGAGAATTTAGCTATATACCACAGTGGAGAAGAGCATTTATCAGAGAGGATTGGACTATTGCCCTATGGAAGTTCAGTGCTGTGCTACCGGGAACAATTCAGTTCCAATGCTGCAGAGAAGAGCAATACAGCAAATAGCTAAAACTGGTTGAAGATATGTTTTTTCCCCCTAGAAAAATAAGGTTGCACTGACAATGCATTCTTTTAGTGAAAACCCTAATTTTTATTAATTCAACATGGTAAGGACATGATCTTTCTTTCATTTTCACCCTTTTTTACCTCTGGAGGGAAGGGACAAATTAGGAAACAGAAAGCCTTTGGCTGCTGCAGCTACACCTTTTTTGGAGCTTGAGGCAGATCACACAAGTGTCTACAGTAGCATTTTAGTTGGGAGGAGGAGCATCCTACCAAATCAAAGCTTGCTGAAGCCCCCCACTTTCTACACTTCTGTTTCCATTACAAAAATGAAAATTTAATCACAGAAATGATTGTGCATGAATGAGATTCCTTTTCAGACTGAAACCTGTCTGAAAGATGTACTCCAGACGTGCACCTTGTCTGCTCCAGCTGCTAGTGAGCATCCAGGCCCTTCAGTATATAAACACAGGCATCTGTGTATATTTGTAAGCTTGTTATTTATATTCCACTAAAGTCAGTGGAAATAGATGGCCTAAATATAGTGCCATTTTTGGACATCCTGAGCACCTACCTGGCCCCCAGGACACCTGTCCCATCAGCTAGTACGCATGGTGTCGATATCACACGTGGCACAGATTAACTGAAGATGTTGAATCCCACCTTGACTCAATAGAGTCAGGGGAGCCTAGAGAGCTATTCAGTTCACCTGAAAGCAGATCTGTGACACTATTAGGTTGCACACGGTGCTGTCGGAGATATGTCAAGGAATAAAAAATGTCTGCACAGGGCTGGTAGCTCTGACACAGGGTTTATGGGACCCTTCTGCAGCTGTACACCAAAGTGAGATACCCTAAAGGGCTGAAATGAACCAAGATGCCAGTGTTTACCGGTAGTCTCAGACCAGCACACTGTGGAAACAAGGATAATATATTTTGTCATTTGTTCTGTCACTTCCCTCTTCCCTATCATCCAAAATTTTCCTCATTTTGGGAAAGGTAGTGAATATGCATTGCCAGGTGAAAATCATGAGAAAATGAAATATTCTGGGGAAAGTATTCACAACAAAATATCAAACTTCTGCCTTCAAGTCCTTTTTCTGTGCATGTTCCAACAGATGACTTCCCATCAAGACTAAAATGTATGTTAAGAAAAAGTAAGTTTCCCAGTATTACTTGACTTTAGAACTCCTCTATGCAAGAGAGAGCTGGGTGTATCACATACTCCCAGCCTAGAATACGAATATCATCTCCTGGTTGCATTTTAGTCCACAGATTGGGCATAGTATTTCTTTAGGGGGATGAGATCACCTTCTTGAGGGAAAATAAAACTAGAGATCTATATCAAACTTTTCCAATACAGTGCATACTCATCTATTTATTTAATTTCAAATTCTATTTTATTCATTTTTCATGTGGGAATATTGCAGTTTATAATAAATACATTTATTGTCAGAATAAACTGTTTTATTATGAATATTTGCAGTTTCTAAATTATACTTTTAGCTGCTTACCTAATCTTATACAGTCATTCTTTTTTCATGTGAACTAAAACTCTAAAACTTCATTAAAAAACAAACTGAGATGAATTTGCAATAGTACATTTGATATTTGTAGGTAGCAGAGTGATATAGTCATAATGTGGGCTGTTGCTACATACAGGTGTCTCACTTCTGCCATTTCTAGCTAGTAAACTCATAAGTGTTAGAGCAGTTCTTGGTATTCATGTCTCAGTGCCTCACTTTCTACTTTGTAAAATTAATTTTTAAACTATTTTCTTTATTAAAATCTCCAGAGTAATTTACCTGTTTTTATGAGATATTTCAACATTTCTTTTTATTGATGTGTGATGCGACTTCATGTCACCAGCAAATGTCTTCTCAACACAGATATATCTTTTGCCTAACTCAGATATTAAAATGTTAAATAAGTTTGGTCTCAGAATTTTGGGAAAGCCTAGAAAGATCCCCCTTCTATTCCAATAAAAGTCCTTGTAGCACAATCCTTGAATTGTCAGTATTTTATCAAATACATATTTTTTGTTTTCTGTGAAAACGTACTCTTTTGTCAATTTTTTCCCCTCATAATGGACATAGTACAAAAATAAATAGGTATTCAACAATATTCTTGCCTCTTAACGTGCAAGAATTTGTATTGCTTTTCTCTCAAGCATGACAACTTCTTTAATTGACAAATTCATGGAAGAATATTGTTCTGATGGCATAGCTTATGTAGGTAACTTGTCAGCTCAGAGTGACTTGCTAGTGGTCAGACTAAGTGTGCAGTTCTGAGAAACTTAGTTATGCATATTCCCTTGCTGTTGGCTTTGATCATTGACTAGAATATTACACAGAGATCGATGTTGGGTTTTGTGGATGTGTATTTGCATACTTTTTCGTGTGGAAATCAGCTTCAGAACCACAGAATCCCTCAATCACAAAAATGTTGGTTGGAAGATGATCTGGGCCAGCTCCCTGCTTGAAATGGGAATATGGTCAGTGCTGGATTGGGTCAGACATGTCTCCGCCTGGTCTTTGGTGGATACAATTTCACATGTATTTGCTTGAGTGCTTTAACGTTCAAGGAAAGCAAAAACAAATGGGTCACGAGAAAGGGTGATGTGGAATTCAGATTTGCATTTGAATGAATATTCGCAGATCTCTTTCATATTATTCCCTTGGGCCACGAAAAGCACAGACACAGATTACTGAGAAGTCTCTAGACTGACTGATTGATATGGTTTGTATTTGCCATGTAAATGTATAATACTTAATACTGTATCTATACAAATATAATGCTGATTGACAAACTTGCCCAGTAACAGTCATCTCCTAGGAGGAGGAAGTCATTAACATTTTAAAAAGCAAAATCCTAAAGGAAGGCTGTTCAGGCACTGCAAAGAAAGGTGCTACTTTGAAATGTGCAAAGGTATGAGCAGCCAATATTAAGGATTCCTTTGTTTTTATTGGAACAAAATTCAAGGATTTTTTTTTCCAGTAAGAGAAACACTTGATATGCAAACTAGAAGAGTTCAAAAAGGATTGTGGAATAATTAATTTTATGATATATATTGGAACATAAAAACAGAATTGTAAATTGTATATTTAAATTTTTTAAAATGAGAAAATGTACATCATGTTAAAGAAGCCTTTAGCGTTCAAGCTCCACAGAAGACTTCTAAAGGGGAAGGACACTGGCTCTAAACATAGCCTACTTGCTCACAGGTTTCCAGAGAGCAATCCTCTGAGTCAAACAGTATGCTGCTGTTTAGGGGAAAAAAGCTAGGCACAATTATTTGGTAAGTTTTTTTCGGCCAAGGTAACTTATAGCGCGTGAGTAAAATACCAGTTGAGACAGTCACCATTTATCGTAGTGACTTGAAGAATGGGAAAGTAGTTTCCATTTTAATGAGCAGTTGTAGAGGAGGATGTTAGTTCATACAGCATCAGGGAGAGAATTGCTGATGCCATGAGCAAGAAGTATGATGATTTTTGTTTTTATCAGCAAAGTTTGCTGCATCCTTCAATCTCATTTTCAGTCCAAGTGCATCCTCTTCTCAGAAAGGGTTGTGGCACTTTTTTGGATGTCCTCAATCTACTTTGCCTCTGTTGATCCTATGTACCATCCTTTTGCTTTGGCTTTTTGACTCCCTTCAATCTTTATCTTTTCACTGTTTGCCTTCCCACTCACTGCTTCCTCTCCTGATGGCTAAAATGGGAGATGTCTTCTCCAAGGGCATCCCAGACACCATAAATTTTAAAACAGTGGAGTTTGTGAGCATCTTTCCTGGATTTTTCTTGTCAAAACAGAGCACAAATCTTATGATGGAGCAGAAATCTTATGATGGGTGGCTGAGGGAGCTAGGGTTGTTTAGCTTGGAGAAGAGGAGGCTCAGGGGAGACCTTACTGCTCTTTACAACTACCTGAAAGGAGGCTATAGTGAGGTGAGGACTGGTCTTTTCTCCTGGATAACAAGTGATAGGACAAGAAGAAATGTTCCCATGTTGCACCAGAGAATATTTAGATTGGATATTAGGAAGATATTCTTCACTGAAATAGCGGTCAAGCATTGGAACAGGCTGCTCAGAGAAGTAGTGGAGTCATAATCCCTGGAAGTATTCAAAAGGTGTGTGGATGCACCATGGTTTCATGGCAGACCTGTCAGTGTTAGGTTAATTGTTGGATCCTAGGATCTTAAAGGTCTTTTACAACTTTAATGAGTCTATGATTCTATGAAAATGAAAAGACCAGCCCAACAGTTTCGATCAACTGTACAAAATGCTTTCATCTTCCTCAAAACACTGAGGAAGGATGATCAATAGCACATCAAAAGATGTGTTTGATTTAATCTGCTGCATGATCACACAAACCTATAACTCACTTATCATTTATTGCAGGACTTGTAGTTAACCTTTAAAATTGTAACTTTGTGAGACTCATAAGAGAGCCATGGAGCTCCAGTGGAGCTACAAAGTCAATCAAGGGACTGGAGCATCTCTTTTTTAAGAGGAAAGGCTGAGGGAACTGGGCCTGTTCAGCCTCAAGAAAGGATGACTGAGAGGGGACCTCATCACTTTATGCAAGTATCTGCTGGATCGCCTGCACCAGCAGTAGCCGAGGCTGTGGGGCCTACAAGCCCAGATATAAACAAAAGCCGCTGGTGGACAAGCTTCCAAGCTTAAGGGTGTACCCCTGTTCTCAGTGGGACAAGCCTCGTCCATTGATCATGTGACCCTAGGGAGATCGGGTCTGTGTGATTGGCAGGCAGCCAGACCCCACCTTGTATCCCTTAATAGGATGTGACCCGGCCCCCTCTGTATTCCCACTGGGTGATCCTGTATGCCCTGCCTCCCTCCTGTACCCTTGATAACTGTGTGTAGAATGGAAGTGCCTTCCCTTCTCGTCTTGGACATCATCGGGGTCAAATAAACCCTCGATGCCTTGTACAGGGGGCCGCCTCTTTCTCATCTGTCTCTAGCATCGCCTGGGCCCGGCCGGCTCAGTGTGAGAGTGGCTGCGTGTATTCTATCGCACGGGTGAGAGAGCTGCTTGCGAGGTGCCAGAGAAGCACCGCCGGGGGTTCTCTAGCTACGGGCACCCCCTGGAATAAGCAGCAGCTTCTCCATCGACCACCCACACGGTGTTAAGTATCCAAAGGGAGGGTGCCAAGATGATGGAGCCAGGCTCTTCTCAGTGGTGCCAAGCAGTAGGACGAGCAACAAGGAGAAACTGGAACACAGGAAGTTCCACCTGAATGTGAGAAGGAACTTCTTTACTGCGCAGGTGAACCTGACCCGGAAGACGTTGCCTGGAGAAGTTGTGAAGTCTCCCTCACCGGAGATAGTCAAGAACCCTCTGGACACAATCCTGTGCCGTGTACTCTAGGATGGCCCTCCTTGAGCAGAGAAGTTGGACCAGATGTCTCACTGTAGCCCCTTTCAACCTTACTCATTCTGTGGTTCTGTGATAAGTCCGTTCCCCACTTTGCTGTGGCACACCTGAAACAGAACATGAATGCATGAACAGGCCTGCGGTATATGATACCTGCAAGATCCATTTCCTTTCCAAAAGCAGGAGATGGTCCCGTGAGCCTCTCACACTAGCTCTCTGCAGGGTGGCCAGCAACAAGTAAAACATGGCATCAGAGGTCACATAGGCCATGTTTGAAGGCAAGCTGCCATCCTTGTATTTCAGTAACAACTAAAGTTGTTCTGAAATGCACCCACCCAGGAAACTATAAATGCAATGTTTAGAAAGCAACTGCACCTCTTTTTCTTTCTAGAAACAGTAGAAACAGCACTAGTATTTTTCTGTAGCACTAGTACTTCTTCATTTTCAGTGTAATCGATGTGTCGACTTGTAGATAAGATTGATAATTCTGCTTCTCAGTCAATAAATTTCCTAAAAATTTCAGCCTTCTTACCAGGAAATCACTGAAGGTGCAGTTTTGCTACCTGATTTCTCTGGTAGGCACAGAGCTTCCAGAGCCAATCTATTTGCTCTTCTTCTGCACTTGCCATGAGTTATTGCCTATGCAGTAGTATTTTTTCAGCTGCTTGTGCAGTTATGACCTAAAATTGGTCACTGTAGTGATCCCATGTTTTACAAGCCTTCCAAAAGAACAGGGCAAGATGCCAAAGCTGATTTCTCAGCATTGGTGACTAGCACATTTATTCAAAGCTCATTCATTCAATATTATTTGATACTTGCAATATTCTAGGCCTAATGCCAACAGGAGGTCTTGCCAGCTGCTTGCTAGTTCCAGACTCTCATAAATACTTGTAAAGTTTTCTGCTCCACTCCTGCTTAATCCTTCAGCCTCCCCCCTTATCTGCCCTTCTTATCCTCTCATCTGCTTTTAATACACATACTACCTCTCCTTTTTGAATTTCAGGTCCTCTACTTTACACTTTTTGGCCAATTATGTGAGGCTGGCACAGGGAAAAAGCAAGCAAAATGTTTTCCTGTAGGCAAGGCTGAATTCACGAAGGAGAGGGAAATTTCTTTTTACGCCAGGATATTGGTCCTTGATAGCTGACAACCCTACTCTTATCTTACATATGGCAGACTTTTTTTTCAAGAGTGGCATTGATTATTATATGTATAGCAATTTATAAGGATGCGAATCAGTGAAATGTCCCACTGGGTTAAGACAGACAGAGCTCTATGGGAAGGAACACAAAGTTTCTCCAAAGACCACTTTGTGCCTAGCTCTAAGTCCACTGAAGGCAGCTGGAATCTTTCAATAGGTGTAGGATTAGTTATGGCAGAGGACAAACCTTTGCTTCACTTGGTCTATCTACTCTATTTATAAATACAATTTCAGATACAGAGGTGTAGCCTTGCAGTGTTTGATTACTTATTGCAAACACAGGTATTTTAAATCTGTGGCTGAAAAGTATTAATCTCATACCAGGTAATCTTGTTTATTGTGATTCAAAATTACAGAAAGTAAAAAGAAACAAGTAATTAAGTTGATGTTTATTCTGCAATAATGAACTCCTTAGAGACAGAAGTTTTCTCAGGATCTATTTGCTGCAAGAAACCTAGTAGAACAGGTCTGATTCTGTTTAATGAGACTTACACACACAGATATACCCAATATATTGTAAATACAAAATGAGTACCAATTGAAATATGAAATCCATTGCTTTTTCCTTGCAATTTCAATCACTCATATAATTGAATCTCAAGATCTGCATTTGTAATAATATTATGGGTTTTGTCTCAGTCCCTCCCTCAGAGTACTGGTATTATAGATGTTTTGAAACCAAAAAGTCTTAATAGATTTTGATGACATCAATAGATATCATTGAATTTTGCAGAAAAATAAATTAATTGTTACCTTATTTAAGTGAGCTCCCAATGAGTTTTATTTGTTGTGAGCTGAATACACATTTGTTTATGCTCTAGAATCATCACATTTTGCAAGGTTGAAAAGTGCTTAACAAATAATTTTAATTATTTTTTAAAGAAAAAATTGATTTTGCATTTTTGCTTGCTGCCTTAGAATATTATGCTCATTTCTATGAGGCAGATATTCTCACAGCTGTTCCCTAATAAGGTAAAAGTTGTAGAAAACATGCATTTGAGATTTTGTAATTAAGTACTCAATTTGAGCACACTTACAAGTGCCAGAGGTAATGATTCTTTGAAGTTTATCGTTCATAGTAATCTTTTCATACTACAAAAAAGGCAAGTAATACTGTGGCCAAACAAAATTAGAACCATAAATCAGATTAGCCCCTTGCTTAGTTTTTCACCAAACAACCAGTTCAATAAATCACTCTGCATGGTCTATACATTATGCTTACTGCTTGTCCTGTATCTACATCAGCACAACAGTGGGCCGCAGTTATTTGATATTTGCAAAGTGAGTTAATGGGTATTTTTAAGACAGAAAAAATATAAGAGAGAGACTATTTTTACTATTTTAAAAGCAGTACTGTTTCAGATGGTATTGGTTTGGAGAATACGAACTGGCTGTAGCAGTGGAGCAGGAGCACACAGTAAATCTTTTCACTCTCATGCTCCTACAGATATGGTCAGTGACTGGCAGCTGCCCTGAGGGACAGGGCCAGCTTCACCTATCTGTGAAGGTTAAACTGTGTGATTCCTTTAGGTACACCTGGGATGAAACACCTACATATTCCTTTGGAGCTTTTTGTATGTGGTATATTCTTACATATAGCAGACTTTTTTTTAAGAGTAGCATTTATTGTTATATGTAGAGCAATTTATAAAGATGTGAATCAGTGAAATCAATGATCTCTGGTTCCACTGATAGAGCTGGTCCATTGCTGTAATCCCCCTCTTCCATTTTGCAGTCTTTCACAAATGATTAGCATGCTTGCATTTCCCCTATCCTTGCGACGCAGCCCTGCATAACATCCTGCATGTCAGCTCGCACTTTTTCCAAAATGCAATACATCTATGCATGCGTTTTCCTGGTATGGTCTAGAGAGAGCAGAAGGGTGTATCAGCCTGACCCGCTCTGCTCAATGAAAGAGCAAGGTTAGGTAGTGTTGAAAATGTTTATGCAGCCAAAATCAAAGAAGATCCATTTTCTATTCTCCGTGCTTCTTACAATGAACAAACTGTGAAGACCTCAGACTTGACTGGCAATAAGGAGATTTGATAAATGACTGTCTTTCAACTATCCCAAGGTAATAATAATGGATAAACAAATGAATAAAGAAATAGAATTGGTCCTTGATGCATTGTTGATTAGATCCCTTGTCTCCTGACTCTAGACTTTTTATGTTATCTAGTTGGCATCTCTAAATAGTTAGAAACAACAGTAGACAAAACCTAGGTACAGACTAAAATGTTGAATACCTTGGTGTTGTAAATTAACATTCCTGCTTTTTGAAGCTGAGACATTAAAACTGCTTAGCATGGAATATTTTTAATTTATAAGCACCAATTTTTATGTGGATACTTTTCTGAAATCAAAACTATTCTTATGAACAGTGATTGTGACATGACTTTTGTTGGAAAGGTACCAAGGTGGATCTTGAGACTATACAGTAGTTTAGCACTTGTAGGCTAGCAAATATTAATGATATGAGCTATAACTCACTACTAACTGTCAATCACTACTCATGACAGTAGTAAATTGCTTATCTAGATCACAGGAGATCCTTAATCTGCATTTGTCAAAGCAGGGACTTATACGATGATTTCGCGTGTCTTAGTTTAAGGTCTTTGGATTGCGGAGGACTTTTTGTTTCATGTGCTTTCACAAATGTTTGTGAACAGATCTAGATTTCATTCTGTATAAATTTTTTAAACATTTAATTTGAGAAATACTTCACAAAATTCAGCTTATGTTTTTCTGTTAGATTTATCTGGAAAGTGTCTCAAGAAAGAGACATTATAGACACTGTGAACAATGGAGCATATTCTCCTCTCTAATAAGCATTTTGACTTATTGAAGATATTTATTACCAAAGATTAGAGTATCAAACAGCCTGAACACCCTCTCTTTTATAAAATGCTTTTTGTTAACTACACTAACTAAGCCTTTTTATGAACTACTCAGTTGTCTTCCCTTTATATTACAAATGAGGCAGCCGGGAAGTCACTCACTCTTGATTTGGTCCTGGCTGGAAATAGAAGCCAAGACTGTGGAAGAGCTGACCTGTGTTTCATAGTGAATCTTCTTGTGTTATACTGGCTATGCTAAATATTGGTATTATTGATACCTATTTTTTAAACCTGGGACTTCAGAATGCCCAGGGTGAAGCCTGAAAAGATTCTTCTTCGGTCTCACAGTAGTTTCCCATAAACTGATTTCTTAAAGGCTACATGATCCTGTCAATAGCTGTCCTGTGATATTCTTTGCTAATGTGGGAGAGCTGCACCTATCAACAATCATAACTTGTATTACATTATTTTAACCTTTTTATTATAGCACATAATATAAATGTTTATTTATAAGGCTCGTTGTTGGTGCTTACTTGGGGAATGCAGATTTGTTGACATATACTGATTAATGCAAACTAATTTTTACAGTTCGTTTGTTCCCTCATGACCAGAAGGTAACTCAGTCATTTGAGATTTGAAATTAATCATTTCTAATGAGACTTTGATCACTGTGACCTCTTCAGGAAAAAAAAATTGCTGGCTTCAGATTTTAGGTCTATGTCCCCAACTCACTTGCATGGCAGATGTTTGGCACAGTGCTGCTCCATACAAAACCAATCAAGTTCATTTACCAGGGTGTCAGTCTCACTCCTTTCTCTAGTGTTAGATTTTTTCTTTAAAAATCAGACGTTTACAGGCAGTTTTTTTTTTTTTTTTTTAATATAGTACGGTATTTAACACTGAGAGCCCCAAAATATGTGAGTTATGAGAAAGAACAAATCACAAAGGTACAGTGTAGCAAATTCTTAGTGACATTGTATATTTCTGCTAGGATTATAATGTACTAGGTTGGTTGGGCATAAAACTGTCTGAATATGGAAAGAATTCTTTATCCTTATTTTCATTTTTTTATCTATTTGTATAAGGCAAAAGACTACCAATTATACATTCCTAAAGAAAAAAAAAGTATGAATACTGTTAGTGAAATAATTTTAAAAAAAGAGATCTTGTTGTCTAATATTGCCTAGATCCTTAGGTACTTGACTTTTTATCTCTCAGTCAGTCAACATGAGCCAAAAGTGGCCTAAAGGCTTAGATGTTCCAGTGGTTACTCCAGCACAATCTAATCTGTGACCTCTATCCCTTTGGTTTTTATAATGTCCTTATAAAAACATAATACATTTAAGTATGCTTAAAGTGCTACTGGCTATAATTAAAGTTCTGTCAGCCTTTCCATTATAAATCCCTCTTTTCAAGGTTTAATATCTCAGCGGTTTCAATTCCCACTGGGCTAAACTTGATACAGAAGCTGTCAGCATGAATGCAAATCCCTCCTACCTTCAAAAATATTTTCGATTCATAAAGTTGCTGGGTTTTATTGTTACAGTCCTACAGACTGCAAGAGCATTTCTGATTAAATCCCCTCCCAAAGTTTCTCACACTGCCCTGTCTCATCTTACACAAATCTAGACAGAAATGTGTCCTAACTTTGAAAAGCACAGACTGATGGAGTTTCCTTTTTCCTTGTTTTAGGCTATAGGTTGAGCCCAGCTTCTACCCATGTTGAAAACTTCTGACTCCAGGTTAGATCCCCAGACTCCTCCAGATGGCATCTGCTAGGACGTGGAAAGCAAAGTTAATCACCTTGGCCATAAAGCAGTATATCACACATCTACCTTTCGCATCTTTATTTCTAAATACTAGACTGCATTTGCTAAACCTTTGATTAAAGGGAAATAGGTGGCTCTTGAAGAAATTAGCAGATACCCTTTTTAATGAATTCCTCAGTCTGGGCATAAATCTAGAACTGTTCAGCACCACTCTGCCATATCATCTTCGACATTATATTGCAAGTTGTATTTCTAGATAAGAATAACAATTCTTGATCTTCAGTATCTTTGAAATAGAAGTGCCTCATGCAGAGTACCTTGGAACTGGCCTAAACCAGAAATAAAACAATTCTCAACAGTTTGATGGTTTTTAATTTTATTGATGTCCACTTGTCAAGTTGTTCTGGAATATTATAGAAAAAAAGCATTGGTGTTTCCCAATTTCTTGGAGGTGAAGCATGTTCATTCTCTTTTAGGTTTGAACTTCTTCAGACTCTCAAACAATTGATGCTGTAATCAAAAAATATTGCTTCATAATTTCTTGTTCTCTTCCATTCTGGGTCCATGAATATTACATTCCTGAACAGCAAATGTACTTCAGCTTCTCCTCCACTCCAGGCTCGTGACTACAGTATATTTCTGGGAGTGGAGGTGATTTATGGGACTAAAGACCTCATAAACAGGAGGACTTTGGTCATCCCATTCTGGGTGACTGCTCAAACTTTGGGATCTTAAAGGAAAGGACCATTTAGCCATCAGTGTGGAGGAGATCAGGGATTGGAGCTCAGTTTCACAACAACAAAAAAAAAATCTCTCACTGAATCTGCACTATGTTATCACATACAGAGAATTTGAAACAGTATTTTTCTCTGGTGTCTAATTGGCTTCCCTTGGAATGCCAGTCGTCATGATTTCTGCTGCTCTGAACCTCATTCTAGGCAGTGTGTCTGGAGACACACCAATGAACAAGGATTCACGTCTATCTGTGTAAACTTAAATTTTGACATAATAAAAGAAAGAAAAATACCCTTCTTTTGCATGTGTATATAGATATATACTTGTGAATGCACCTTGATATACACTTACATGCTTATACACATGTCCTTTGGAGTATATTTTTCCTTAGAGTTGTTTATGCTGTGGCAGATTTGAAAAGGGAAAACCCAGTCAAAATAACTCAAATGTTTCTTTTTTACGACTGTCTGAGATCTAATAAGGACCTGCAACTTAGACTAAAACTACAGACTAAAATGAAAACACTACTTGTTTGCAGAAGAACCCCTAAATTTTCTTGCACTGCAAGTCGGGGTATTTTCACCAATTGTAATTTACTGGCCAAAGTTAAATACACAGTGTGTTGTAGTAAAAATTATCTCTGAAAAATAATAAGATATTCTGTTAGAACCCAAAGATACCTGACATTCCAAAATAAGAACTTGAACTAGGCTCATATGTGGAGCCTGAATTAGCTGGGGAGTAGCACTGGTAAGAGAAAAATATGCAAGAGATGAAAAGGCATGCACCATAAAATAGTAAGGAGTGAAAATGAGTCAGAGAGACGGTCAGGCCAGTTAGAACTAACGCTTGTTAAATCTCAAATAAAATATGCAATCAAGAAAAGTTCAGCGTCCTACTTTTGTGAAAGAAAAGTTGAATGCAAAGTGTTGCTTTTGGTCTAGTACAGCCCAGTGCCAGAACACATAGGCACATCGTCTGCTCAGAAGCCTACAGCTGTTGTGCTTTTCGCTTTGGTTCACTTGAGTTCCTTTGTCATTCAGGTGCATTGCCTTATTGAACTAAATCCCCATGTATTTGGAAGTCACTGAAAAGAGGCTACATTTGTAGGCATTCTAACTGTGCTTGTTATTGTTTGTGACTTGAAGTGGGTTCATAAGATGGTGGAATAAAATATTAATGAAAATGCATTGGAAATGTGTTAAAGCAACCATTTCTGAAATATCTAAAAAGAGAGCTTTTTTTGAGGGGAAGGAAGCAATTTAGTTTCAGTTTTTAAATATATTTATATACATATAAATATAAACATAAACACATACAAACAAATGCACAGCCTTCTAAACAATGATATTTTTAATGTATCCTTAGAAATCCAGCTGCAATCATAGATATTTGTTGAAAGCGATATCATTTTATTTGATGGATAGATTAATTTTCTGATCTGCAAATAATTTAATAATCATCATAATAGTGTGAGGAATGTACTACACCAAACACATTGGATTTTTGTAAATCTCTTTCATATTGGCAAGATCTAACAAAGATGCATGCTCCTATTACAGGATTTACACAATGCTAAATATTTTTTGATTGATTTCAGCAGAAGTAGTCAGAGACAACTCTTGCAAGAGTCTCAAGAGGATCTAGTTTAGCAGTAATTTTATACAAGTGAAAAAATACAAGAAATGTAATAGAATTTGAGGATTTAATCTGTTTGCCTTTTAACCTTTATGAAATGGTAGACCTTGCATTTTCAGTGTAATAAATGATTTGAAGAAATGTAAATCTAATAATTTTTTTCTTGTAACAATTGATTCTGCTTTAGTAGTTTTAAATCCCTCTCATATAAATGGTGGAAAGAGGAGTAATGTGGAGGAAATGATCAAATGATTGTGCACAGATTATTGTTGCAACTAGTTCTTCTGTTACTTGCAAATATAAGTGTGTTAAACTAGAATAATACACATCAAAGTGACCCAGAGCTCAGCTCTATCCAGCCTTTTTACTTCAGCAAAGATCTAAACATTTGTCTCCTATGAGATAAAATACACAGTAAGACAAGGACATGCCAGCTCATACAAAACCTAGCAGGAGAAGCTCTCTTTTATTTTATGAGGCTTTTGTATTTGACGGAAAGTAGCTGGTAGCCAGTAAATGTTATATTTCTCCCATGCTGTCTTTTCTCATATCTGTATTTTCACAGCGCAATCTTCATTTACTAGAAAATACAGCAGAAAGTTGTTTTGCAGGGAGCAGGCAATGAGGCTAAGAATTTAATTTTTGAGCTTGCATCCAAACTCAGATGTGTTCCCCAATTCAGCTCTTATCCACATTAATAAATGTCTTTGCCAAGGCTGTGTGATGCCCATCTGGGCTCTTGGGCCTCCTGTGGGCAGAGAAAAGCTGCAGTGAAGTTGTGACTGTTGACTTTATTCTTTCTGTAGCATAGCTAGATTGATGTGAAGTCAAGGGCTCCCGTTTCTTAAGAAATAGGAAAAAGAATGAAGTTTTTAGTTCTCCTGTTTCAGCTCTCTTTGAGCTGTTGGGGACAGATGAATCAGCTCACAATAGCTGAGAAGATGAAGTTACCAACTGAGATAAAGTCTGTTTGCTCTAAGCTCTACACTCAGCTCTGCCTTTTCTGTGGGCACGTATGGTTACTCTACAAGGACATCTATGTACCTTACCACTTTTAGTCCTTTCGTATCTGTACTTTATATGTGGCTGAAGAGGCTCTGATATTATAACATTTCTGTAAGTAAACCTGTGCGATTAGGGCATGAGCTTACATGCTCTGTATAGAAATTTATTGTGATTAGGATTTTTCAAGAGAATACAGTTTGTAGGACTATGCTTCTAATATTTTATTTCTGCTGATCCTGTGCAGTGTGGGAAAGCTGAATGCTACCTGATTCCAAAATAAGCTGAAAGTGTAGCAAGCTCTTAAATCTTGCAGCTGTTCGCGGTTTCTGTGCAATCATTTACATTGTGCTTATCACCATGATGGTACAGTGTCTCAGCAGTGTGTGTGCCCAGAAGATCACTGTGATCATAATTCTGGATCAGATGTTTAGTAGTTACCAAGGTTTTTGAGATTTTCTGGATAAGACAAGGTAAGAGATAATAAACGGAGAAGATGTTTTTCTTTATATATCCTCTGAAGGCAATTTGGTTTTTCAAATAACATTTATGATAAAACTGAACAAAAAAGGACACAATGAATTTTAGCACTGTTACTAGAAACAATAAACAATTTTTGTTGTTCTAACTCCATGATGGAAAAGAATCAGCCAACTTGTTTTGTCTGCCCTCGGGTCATGGAAAAGTGTTGTAAGGCTCACAATATAAAACCAGCAATGAATAAGCAACTGAGTCGTTTCTTTCATGTTCCCAGAAATTAAAAGTGGTTTATTTTCACCCGCCTAATTTTTACCCTCCATTTGTCCACTTAAATTACTCTCTGACTGAGAGTGCTTCATAGCTTCATAGATGTGGCTGCATTTTTCTGAGAGGCTATAGAAAACTGCATCTGCAAATTATATTGTAAACTGCCGTGAAGCATAAGGTTTGGCTTGCTAATGAAACTGCTCACAGTTTGCTAAGACATAAAGAGGCAAAAAGCACAAGGAAAAACAAAGTTGTCTGGAGACAGACTCTGTGTCTGGATTAAAAAAAGGAGTAATAAAAGAGTAAGAGCATGTTTTAGAGAGAAAACAAAGGAAAAAGCATAAAAATTCAAAGGAAAAAGTAAAGTATAAGTTATCAGACAAAAGAGAAGGGCTCAGGTAATTTTTTCAAACAAGTAAATGGTTTATAGAGTGGAATCAGCTTTCATAAAAAAAAATTTCCCAAAACAAAAGATATTTTTCCTCAAACCAAAAGGTAGACTGCTCCATGTGATTGTTACAGCTCACGATACTGTTGTATTCCAGAATGCAACCGGAACAAGGATCTTATGTAAAACTACACAGATATCATTAAATAAGATGCTAGCTACAAATTTGCTTTTCAGTTGGGAAAATCACACCGGCATTCTTTGGTCACAATGATTGTACAATTCTACATTGCATTTCACAACAAAATAATTAAAAGATATAGTAATATGAGTTGTCAGGTTTCTTGGGTTTTTGTAAAATATTTTGCAGCTCCATTCGAGTCTATATTAAATGCTTAAGATCAATCGCACATGGTTTGAAAATTAGGAAAAGTATTTTTGTTGGCATAAAATTCCTTCTTCTCTGAAAATCACAGCAATAATGAGAGATACGGTGCCTTGAATACTAAATCCTCATCATGTCCTTCTGCACAGCCTTGGTGTAGTACTTGAACCCTCCAATTCCATTCTCTCTAGACCAACTGATCTTCCTCAGAGGAAGCACCAGTAGATAGAAGGATTCAGGCATTCTTTATTTTTACATTTAATGTTCTTACCTTGACCTTGCTACAATTTTGAGAGTATGAACAGAAATGCAAACTCTCACAGTGCTACAAATGCATTTAACACATCTGCACTTTTCCATGGTGCACAGGTACATTATACCACGGATGAGGTGCTGTACCTTTGGCTCACTAAGATGTGCTTACTGTTGAGAGAAGGCACAAACACAAAAAGTTACCATGAAGTAGCTGGTGCATGGACAAGCATTTGCATCCTACCATTTCTCACTGGTTTGTTACGTGTAAGCACCTACAATGGAGGCATCTCTGCCACTGCTCCTTTGAAAAGGACTAACCAAAGATCCAGGGTTTTTCAGGATGTTCTTGTTAGAAGGTTATTAATCTTAGAGTCTTGTTTCACTTTAGCGCAGTTCTATTCTTTCAATTTTTGAAGTGGAAAGAAACAGCAAAGCCCAGTTCATAACTTTAAATTTATTTTGATTAGCAGCCTCCAAAATTTTTTCTCTGTAGGCTTTTTCTTCTAGGGTTTCCCCCAGCTCTCTCTGGACCCATGCTCTGTTTCAGCACCTGAATCAAGCCCTTCATGTGTGTTTCAACATGTGACTCCTAGCAAAATTTCACACATCAAGAGATGGGATTCTTGAGCAGACCTGGTGAAATGGAGTATGGGCAGGTGAGAAAGAGAAAGGGAAATAATCAGTGACATGAATCTGTCTCTAGCAGCTGTGTTCAAAGAAGATGGGTCTTCATGACTCCAGAATGTTGGAGAGAGAACAGGTCAATGGACAGGCCAGCAGCTCATTTAGCCCCAGACTAAAGTGATGTGCAGGTGTTCTCCTGAGCTGAAGGCGAGCACACCCACTGCCATGGAGACTCTGCAGCAGCAGGAGGTGTTAGCCATGGGCTAGTGAGGCACCATTTCAGCTGCCCTGGATTCCAGGTGTATAAGCCTGTGGGAGTGAGGGAGGACAGAATTTCCTTCACTTGCTGGTGGTTCAAAAAGCCACTGTGCAGACCTAAGGAGAATTGGATTTTGCATTTAAAAAACAGAGAAGGAATTATGAGTTTTAGCATACTTTTGACCACTCTGTTCAAAATGAGTTAATTAAACTCCAGAGATGAAGAAGACCTATTGAAATGTTGGGAACATTGACCTTTTCCTTTGACTGTCACCTTATTTAAATAATTCCAGGTTTAATTAACTGACTTGGAATGAATTGATAAAGGGTTACTGTCACTTATAATTTCTCCTCTTTGAAATGCAACAGTTCTGTACAATTACTGTAGCCTCTTATAGTCACCCTAATTATTAAAGCGAATAGTTTTAAAAGTTGTATTTTTACTTTTAAATGTCTAACAATTAGCTTATAAATACTGCTGGAAACATTTAATAGGGTAAATAATACTTAACATATACATAAACACGCATATACATGCAATATATGATGGTCTATAACTTTTATCTAGACCAGGCATTCTTAAAATTTCGGATATTTGTTGACATTGTGCACACATATACAGAAGAGATGTTGGCCTTTTGGAATTTTAGTAAAACTTTATGAAGATGAAAAAGTCCCGGCTTCTCCATCTAGGTAGGAATCCTAGCTTGAGATCCTATGAGTTGAGAAATGCCTTCAAAACACCTAAGAAAATAATTCAGATATGTTGATCAAGATAGTCCATAGATTGAAGTTACAACTTTATCTGAAAAAACAAATGTTTTTCTTTTTAATTTTCCCATTTTAATATACTCACAGTAATCTTTAGCTGGTAAGCTGAAGAAAAAGGAAAATTCATTAATCTTGGAGAAGTGGAGGAATATCCTTCCAGAACCCATGAATGATGTAGCCTTGGGGTATTGTGCACTGAGACTGGCACAGTTCTGCTGCCAAAGACCTCTAGGGTAGTAGTAGTAGTAGTAGCACAACTGCCCTTATTCCAGTTTGATGGAGTTCACTTTCTTAATGCAAGACTGTAAAGTGCTGTTTCACTGCTGTAAGTTATATTCACAGGCCAACTGTTCCCTGTTGGGATCCTGGTACTGCACACTGCCAAAGCAATCGTAAGGCAGACTTGGACTAAGGTGCCAAAATACGTCATACATCATTAAGTCACATGCTACTGAAATCCACACCAGAAACTCTGCAGTCTTTGTCTGAACCTCTGAGGTCAAGCAGTACGGTATTTTTGTGGGTCATAGATAAGAGCATTGCAAAAGACGGTCCAGAACCAAGATGTGAAAAGGATCCAAAATATGTAGCCAGTCTTAAAGCTGGATGGTCCATCCAGGGTGAAATCCTGTGGCTTTGCGTGAAAAGAGATGGCACACATCTCTTCCCATATTTATGGTAGACATACTATTGGGATGCCTGTCAGCTCAGGGGGATTGAAGCTAATAGAAATGGTTCTTATGCATAAGCAAGTAATTTATGAAACGCCACATCCGAATGAGTCAAATCTATTGCATTTTTACTGATTACACTGCTAGTGCAGTGCCATGAACTGGGCTCTCTCGGTGCACTTTCAGTAAAAA
>VZTG01007409.1:819939-899332 GCA_013397845.1 Melanocharis versteri | reverse complement strand
GACCAAAAAAAAAAAAGAAAAGAAAAGAAAGAAAGAAGAGGACCTCGCCCCAGCCCTAGAGCCAAGTGGCACGCACTGGACATCACTCCTAGTGCTGAGAGCTAGATGTTAGAACTGAATGGCTCACTGATAGCACCCTCTACAGCAGACTGGCTATGTCCACATTATACCCACCTGTGTTTTCCCTTAGCTTTACATGCTGCCCCTTGGGCCATAAACCAGAATATTTTGTTTATGTCTTGATTTCTAGATAAACTATTTCCCAAATTGTGGTTGGAAGAGAAGTAGTTTGAGTAGTTGAAAATATGTCTGGGAAGCAGACAACTAAACTAGACAATTACTGGGAGGTGACACTCAGGCTGTGTGGTCAGCTAGAGCAGAGTGCCCCCCATCGCTCTGTTCCTGAGGCCTCTTTTATTTAGCTGTACTGGCAAAGCTTGTCAGCACAGTAGTCAAGATTTCCAAAACAAAATAAACAGTTCTCCTCACTTTCTTTCACTCTCTTGCTCTCTGAATATACATACATGGTAGTGTGTGTGTAGGTATGTATAACTACATTGGATGCTGTTTGTAAGAAATGCCATCTATGTGCATGCTACTGTGTATGTAAGTGTTGATGTATATGCATGCACACGTGTGTAATTTGCTAGATTACTTTGAGCTGTCAAATAAAGGTGCTCGTGTTTATTATTCATGACTCAGACAGGCAAAGAAATAGCCTAAGGAAGAGCAAAGAGAAATGCAGAGCTTACAGAAAACACATCTCAATTTTATAGATGGGGATTTCAAAACATGCTACTTGCTTTATAGTATATCCATATCATGAACCATCAATTACAATAGTCAGGAAAGTGATACCGCAGCTTAATGACATAGCACATTATTATCTGACCTAAAGAGCTGTGAGACATAACCTCCATCAAACCTGCTATTATTATCACTTTGTACTTTCTGATCATGTGGAATGGATTCTCTGTCTCCTTGTATATCTTGAAGGGATTTGTTTGTAATTTTCTGGTGTCATTTGCTGTACCTCATCATTTGCCTCATGAAAGAAAACAGAAAACCAACTTCACTGAACAGTAAATAAAACCCAGGATGAAGACAAAACATCCAGGATGGATGCTGATAATTAGTTTCTTGGTGCAAATTAATGTGTTGAAGGAATGGCTTAATGGTTATCTTTTGGGTTGTTGGGTTTTTTTCCCTTTCTCTCTAATATTTTTCTGGATGCAAATATCGATGGGATTTGAAGTTATTAGAACTTCCATTCTGCATCTTTGGACAGCGTTTCAAATAATAATAATGTTATGATTTTTTTTCCTGGAGTGCTTACCATCTTTGTTTGCAACACATCACAGAATGTCTTTATGCACAATACAAATTGAATCCTGATCATGACAAGAATTTATGACTATCAAAATGGGATTTAGTTGCCTAAATATAGGTGTTCAATGACATACTATGTACACAGGGTGGGGTATCTTCCTTGACCTCCACACAGTAGCCTTGTGGGTCCTGTGTAAAATGAGAAAAGTAAAGGTCCATCTCCAATGCAACATTGTACAGTGTAAATGTACAATGTTAGTGTACAAAGCTCCAACTGACTTGGAAAGAAAGGAGCTGTTCTGGGCAGTGAGATCAGCTCCCTCACTGATGTCTGAATCCAAAGAGAAGACCCCCTGGCTATAGCTTCATTTCAAAATCCGCCTGAGCTGGTCAGAACCATGGGATATCAGTGGCAATATGAGTTGATAGCCAAACTGCATAGGTTAATTGTGAATGGGCACCAAGAGTAAGGAAGACTGGAATTAATTCTGCTGTGAAAACATGTTCATGACTGGCCAGTGCTGTGTCCTTTTCAGGAGGAGACTATTCATTCCAATATCCTTGACTCCAGAGTCAAATCTCCTCATCTGTTCTGTGTTTATTCCCTCTGGCCCAAGGAAAGTAAGATAATTCTGCAATTTCAGCTTTATTTTATGAATGTCTCTTCCTTGGTGTAAGCCAAAGTGTGCAAGGGCACTGCATCATGCAAAAGGCTGCAGGAAAGCACAGTATCTAGAGCAGTTGCAATGCTGTTAGAACTGTATGAAACTTTGTTTCTTGAGCTTGACACAAAAAAATGAGGAATTTGAAATGTATTTTTGGGTCTGTACTGTATTGAGTTTATATATAATCCATTTTTTTGTAGCCAGAGGAAGCCCTCTGCTGCAGTAGTTTTCCTCAAACTAAAATAGTCCATGCATCTCTAAATAAAGGGACTGGGGAATTTTAAGGAAGCTCTTCACTCTCGATTGCTTCTTGGACAGAAGCAGTACTGCCAGCAGGAGATGAGATTCCCAACGGGTTCCTGGTGACCTGGCCTCATTAGCCAAATTGTAAAATACTGTGATGGGGGAAAAGAGTCTTTCCTGCAGAGGCAGTTCTGTTCTGATGGCTAATTAGTCATTCACCAGGGAGGAGCTGAGGCACCCAGCATTTCTCACAGGCACCCCAAGAATTAGTCTGACAGGTTCATTCTTATTCTTTTGGATCTCTCAGTCAAACTGTGGGTAACAGGATAAGTACATACTCCCTCTGCAAAACTTTTTTATTGTGCTTTGACTCATCATTTTAAAAGGATGTGAATGGTATTTTTACATTCCTCAACCAGTACACAGATAGCAGGTTCCCTAGACTATAAAAGGAAGTAACTGTTAACTTCATTTTCACTGCATTAGTACATAATGATGGTGATGACGAGGATGATGATTTTTACTATACTACTACTATTAATATAATTATTACTATTGCTTATATTTATACCAACTGCATAACTGAATTCCATTTCAGGAATAAGCACCTGAAGAATAGTATAAGGTCAAAAGCTTTCCAATGAACTTTAATGCTGCTGTATAATTTTTCCCCATTTTGTGACCTTCTTTTTCCAATGCTTTACAAAAGAACTATCAGTAGTTGTCGTCCTCACATTGGCAGCTTGTTTATGTAAGCCATAACTTCTATAGAAGTCTCTGATTAGCCTTATATACTTTTAATATGTCTGATCTTCAACTAAAAGTCATTTTTTTATTGTGATCTCTGTACTCCTGTTCAAGCTGAGCAGCATGACCATCAAGTTCTTTTTCCTCTTGGACAACTTGTACTCCACTCGTACTCCAGAGGAACTTGGGTGGCTGCCTTGCATTCTGTCAGAAAGAGGTATTTTTCCACGGTTATTTGCCTCTGGAATGCAGCGGGTCACACAGCAGTGTCTGTGTGTGCATCAGGCACTACACAGAACTAGTTAAACTGGATGGCTCTGCGGGGCTTAGTAGATCAATTGCCATTTTCATTTGGGACAGCACTTGAAATCCTAATGAGAACAACAACACTTGTAATTAGGAGTCTACAAAATCCTCTAAAATAATCACTTAAATTTAAAATGTAAATGTGGCTGTAATTAATTAGTCTATTTAGAATAAAGCTTTCTAATTAACAAATGTAAATTGGGAATTTTTTGTAGATTTCATAAGGACAAAAGTGTTTCTCATGGGAACTGAAAGGAGATGTGTTTCTGTCTGAATGCATATTAAACCCTGGTGGCTCACACCTCTGCACAAGCCTGTGGCAGTAAGAGGGACTGCCTGTGATAGGATCACATTAACACCTGAGCCATGGAGATTTTCTTAAGACCTATAATATGACACATTACTTTTTAAAATAGGAAAGTTTTAAACTGAGGGTTGTGTTTTTCAAATAGGAAAACTGAATTCTAATCTGTAAGAATGACTGACCACCACTTCTCTATTGAAGCCAGTGATCAATTATGGAAGTAAAAAAAAATCATCAGGAAATTTAAACTTCTAAAATCTGATTTCATTTCACATCAGGATCATACAAAGAAAAACCTCAAAAAAACCAAAGTGATTTTGGTACTTACTCCATGACAGAACCCCGAAATTTTACTTAGAGTTTAATACATTTTCATTTTTTTTTCTACTTGATTACATTTTAATTTTTTCGCAATATTTCGGTAATACTGAGTCAGTGGTTACCCTGTTTCATTCCAACAAAGACAGGAGAATTGAATGGCTGAGAAATCAGGTAAATTATGTGTAGCTGCACACTGCCATGGCATTAGGTACTTTCAAACTGCATTAGGCACTTTCAAACTGCATTAGGCATCCTCATACAGGCAGTGGAGTAGTCAGTACAGTCTATGCTCATCTCCATTTGAGCTGCTGAATAGCTTCCCAGAGCCCTCTGACTGTGACTTGTTCCCAGCTGACTACAGCAAGAGCTTAGATACCCGTCTTTCCTTGAGCACGTGCCTTGTGGTGCCTCGATGTGTCTAAATGTAGATGTCAGGATCCGCAGCTGTGTCCTGATGTCTCTCACTGTCCATGGAATAATGTCCACATGAAAAAGAGATAAAGCCCAAAATCTCCAAACTGAAATAGGCCTGAAGCATTCTCCTACTGCAGTTTTTAGCATCAATATGAGTGCTTTGTTCCCACATCTGTTTATGCTGAAACAATTTAGGAAAAAAAGAGGAGATGAGTGGGACAGGGAGAGGGAGGGAGAGAGGGAAGAAAGAAGGAAAGAAACGGAGAAAGAGAATGCCAACACAATTTTTCCAACACGTATGATGAGCATGCACTATCTATAATGATAATATTGTTTTGGTGTAGTTGCTATGTGGCCTTTAATAAATAACTTTCTCTGTTTATTTGAGTTAGGCAGCCAACTGCCTTCCAGAAAGGGATGATTCTCAGTTGCTACTGTCTGGAATCAAATTAAAACAGTTCTATAGAGATAATGGTACATCTCCCACTATCATTACCCTTAGTTCTAGCATGCCAACACATTAATTAATGCATACCTTTTAAAGCTGTATTTGTGACAAATGAGTGTTTTAATGTCACTCCTCAGATCATAGTGCAGCCTGGGGGGTGGAGGGGATGATACACCACCACAGCATCATACTAGTGATTCCAGTACAGAAAAATAAACAGATACACATCAGTTAGAGAGAGATTAAAAAAGGCAAATGAAATAATTTTTCACAGATGAAAATGCATTTAAGTTTGAATATGTGCCTCAGTTTAACTCTCTGAAGCAGATGGACTTTTTTCGCTTTTCCCGTGCAATAGGAACAATGCATGATATTTCTGATGTTGCCTGTTGTCTAGTGACTGAATGCTACTGCAGGGGTCTTGTATTAATTCTTTACAAATAAGTCACAACATAGAAAATATTACTCTTTTTCAATATTGCCTAATTGGGACTTCAGCAGTATAAGAAATTTGGGTTCTTGAACACATTGAGAGTATGGTTGTGATATGTCTGCAAACCTCAAAAATTCCCATGTGAAAAGCAAAGATTAATTGTACAGTATTTACACCTTTTCATTGATAACTAACACCATAAAACTGTACAAATTGCAATTTGTTTCTTTTTCCCACAATCCCTTTGGCTTTTAAGGGATGTTCCTCAATTAGTTGAACTGTGTTTCCTCTTGCTTGCTAAGCACTTTTGGTCAAACAAGGAATGGCAGAGGTCCACAATTAGATCAAAAGATCAATCCTAATGTACCATTTTCTCCTCACCCTACTGCTTTAATAAAGTGGCTGCAGTTCTCCAGGGGACAACTCAAAATCCGAGTACTGATATTTCTAAATTAGCTGACTCTGTGACCTTGCTAGTAATTGCGTTAGTTTATCAATGTTCAACACAATTTATTACTCTCCAATATGTACCAAAACGTTTATCTCTCAACACTAACAATATTAAAAACCTAAACAATCTGTTGAGAAACAAAGGACTATTCAATAAGAAAGATGCATAATAAACTGGAAGAGACTACACTGATGGGTAAGAGGATTAATCTAGGAAGTAATCATAAGTGAAATAAGGCAAGAAATGTTTATTCTATATTATATTCAGGGCACTTTTAAAATCCGTAAACAGCAGATAATTTAAACAAAACCTTTCTTTTTGTTCCATTCATCCTCTCTCTTTTTTTTTTCTTTCTTTTAAAACCAGGAATGAACTACTGATTTTTTATAACACTGAGCATATTACCCTGGCTCCAGTGAGAAAAATGAAGACTGATAAAACCTTATCTAAGCATTTAAAAGTCATTTGGACACATTGATCAAAACTCAGTCTGAAATTAAACATATTAAATTTAGATGGAGGAAAAAAGGCATTAAGTTGATGGAACCCAATTTTTGTATGAAGCAAACAAATGGCATCATTTCACCAACCTTCTCATCTTGATCACATTGCTATGCATTATTTAAAATATGCACTTGATTTGGGTAGTTAATAAGCTATCTGTAAACTTGGAGTAAATTTGATCATGGGCAGTGCTCTTCTAGTTCCTACAGAAGGATTATTGATTTGTTTTTACTTCTGTGAGATGTCAGTTTGTGGCATTGTGCCACCAACCATGAATCAGTGTAACTATCTCTGCTCATGGTGAGATAAGAGCGATAAAGAGCAGAAATGCACAGAGTACGTGCAATCTTTTAAATTATCCCATTTACTTAGAGCTGTCAGCAGCTCAGCACTTCTCTTTGCCAGCAGCAGACATACATGATTCTGCTGTCGTGGGCATTGAATCTTCTCTCCTTTGGGGGTTTCAGCTGAACCCCCAAGTCAAATGAAAGAAAACAACTAAAATTCACCCTAATCCACAAATAAAAACAGTGAAAATAACCAATGTGATGTTTTAATTTCTGCTGTAGAGAAGCACTGATCAAGTCTGCTGAAAACTTAGAATTGTAAAAATCATACTTGCAAGCTTCTGCATTCCTCTATAAATCAGTCATCTTACTTTACTTTGATAAACCAGTACTTTGTCTTTTTGGATTCTTTGGGACTACACCTGCATTGGAAGAGATGTGGAGCAATAGGAGCAGACCCACAAGGAAAATGGTTGTCAGTGACCAGCCTGCAGTGACAGCCACATGGACCTTTTTGGGGTGGAAGTTGACTTCGGAATGGTTCTGTTCTCATTCTGAAGGTTGCCTACCTCAGCTGTCAAAGGATGCAAGGTGGGTCCTGAAGAACAGCTCCTTCTGAATACCGTGCGGCTCCCTGCAGTCACACCACAGCATGAATCAAGACAGCAGGGGAGGATGACCAGGGAGTTCAACAATACTTTCCTGTTCTGACGTAAAACAGGGTAAAATAGATGAGCTTGCTAAATACTACCATGAAATTCTTCAAACCCACTTTGAATTAAATTGTTAACCACATACCATGTAATCTTCCTAAAGAACAAAGGTGTTGGGTGGTTTTTTTACAACCTTCCTAATACTTTCACAGAAAAACCATAGTCTGAACAATGTTTTAGAAGTGGTATTTTATCCATCTATTTATTACCAGATTGAAGAGTAGGGTCTTAGGACAAGAGTAAGGGTTCTCCATATTCACATGATTTTGTACTTTCCCTTTTCTGCAGGAAATTGCAGAGAGTAGAGAGTATTATGAGGAACAGCAATGGGCATATATCCCAGTTTTGAGTGCTGCTGTCAGCTCAGAGAGATCTGAACCCATATTTAGTAAAAAGCAAAATTAGTTGTAATGGCACAAAACTAATTTGTATGGTGAAACTAACATCAGCTAACTCAAGGTTTCTAACATGGGTGGCATGAGCAAAACCCCAGAGGTACTCATTTTCCTTCTTGCACAGAATCTTATGCAATTGGCTTAGAAGTCAATAAATAGATTTTAAATAGTGAGATGAATCCTATACCACAGGGAAGTGTAAAAACCTTCACAACAGGCACAGTTCTTCCTTCTTTCAGTGCACTGCCTCAGAGGTCTTTGTGCACATCAGTTCTTGTGCACAAACCTGTCCTTGTTTCTCCATACTATTTTAAAAAGGAATTTATTTTGAAGAAATTTTGTAAGATGTAGTACTCTATAAATCAGATTTGCACAACCCCAAGGTGCTCCAGTAAATTGTCTTACATACATGCTAGGGAAAAAATCTTACTGTTACTCTGAACACTTTTTTTGCTCAGCATGTATCTTATTTATGTGAGTGAATATTATTTATTTTCTAGAACTCCACCAGTTAACTGTACGGCATACAGTCTTCTTCATGCATCATTTTATTTTGCATCTGGCTTAAGATCAGGCTTTTTCTCCATCCTGTTTAGAGTCAGTTGGTCACATTAGGTTACTGTGACTGGATATAATAGGACATGACACATTTGAGACACATGACACATTTGAGAAAAACACTGAAAGCAGATATGTTGTGGGGTTGGATTTTTTTTGAGATAAAAGCCTCATGCTCTGTAATTTCAGTCTATTATTTACTTGCATTGCCATACTGCGTGATCTGGTTTGGGTTGGAAGGGACCGTGTCAAGCCTGCTAAGGTCTTTCTGGGTGTCATCCTTTCCCTGCAGCATGTGAGCCACACCACATATTTTGGCAAATTTTCAGAAAATTTGCTGGTGGTGAACTCAATCCCACTGTCCATGTTACTGGCAAAGATGTTCAACAGCGATGGTTCCGATACCAATCCCTGGGGAAGGCCAGTAGTCTCTGGTCTCCGCCGGCACAAAAAGTCATTGGCTGCAGTCCTTCAAGTGTGACCTCCAACCAATACCTTATCCACTGAGTGTTTCCTACATCAAATCCATGTCTCTCCAATGTAGAGACAAGAATGTTATGCAGGACAGCATCAGATGCTTTGGACAAGTCCAGCCACCAGGACTCCATTGAGAGAAGAAAAAAGAGAACAAAATCATATATCCTGCTACATATACCTCTAGTAAAGAGTATTGTGTGTGATTCATTATACCAAACTTTAGGCAGTCAGATGAAGTGCTTGTGTTTCTTATCACCCCAATGCCCTTAAATAATTCCTGTCGAAGAGAGATGAATCATCATCTTTGGAGAGCAGCTAGCACCTGGTCTACCTCTTTTGTTTAGTGATAGAACTAAAAACTCTGGCTTTGTGCAAACACTGTAAAATCTTAAATAACTCTTGAGAAAGTAAATTCTTTTCTTCCTAAAGTAAGTTGCTGAGATGTCAGCTGAAGTGGTCTTTGAAAATAGATATTTGGCGGGTTAAACTGCTTCAGAATGATTTGTGCAAGCAGGGTACTTCATGAGTTGCACAGTGTTTGTGTCCTGCTATGTCCTATTAACCAGTAAGATTTTAAGGGATACATTCAAGGTCACACAATAGCTTCATACATCTAGTTGGTTTTGATGGTGATGAGATCACTAGAAAGTATGGAAGAACCGGAATAGTGGTTAACCGGCACATATTGTTTGGCAAATTAGTGAAATCTTCATCTCTGACATTTTTAAAAGCTGGCTGGACTAATGACTGTCAGGAGGGATTGAGTAAAATTCATTCAGCCCTGCCTTCAGTCATCTCTGTGGGTCTGTAAATGCATTGACTCACTATGTTGGAGTTCATTCTAAATCCTGCCTCTTATTAGTAGAAAATAAATTGCAGCCTGGGTAACCTAAAGCTTGACTTGGGGAGTTAACATCATATTTGTGAAAGATATTGAAAAATAAAGTAGAGCTTTGTGGATGTATGAAAGCAATCTTGTTATTCTGCTTATGCAGAAAGTCTAGCAGACAGTGTAGGTAGATTTATATTACTGTACCCTTGCCCACAGCACGGGTAACAGAGACTGATTTGTGTTACAGTGCTGAGAGCCAGCTACCTCTGGAGCTAATCTGAACATCCACATCACACAGTGTTTTTCCTGGACCTCCTCTGGAGTTCTGTGGTGTCTCACCTATATAAACCTTGTGAGGTTTGTTTTTTGCAGGTGAGAGTGTTCAGTTGCAGTTTACAGAGGAGTGTGAAACTACATGTCCTGGGACTGTGTGGGGTATAATACCATGTGAGATGTCTAGGATTGCAAAATTTGCTGGGGTCATGCTTGAGGGCTGTAGGGTGAGAAAGAAGCCAAACTTCTCCTCCATTCTGCAATCTATGCAGAGCAACAGATCTCTCTGAAGGCGATTTAGACAAGGAACTCAGACATCCTTGTGTCCCCCCTCCATTTTCTCCCATGCACTGTGCATGGCTGGAAAAGGTCTGGTCATTTCTAGCAGACATTGGAGAATACTGATTATGTTAATTGTGTCCAAAATCAGTAATTCAGTCACAGATCAATAGATTTTGGGGTGCTGTTTATTGGGAGTCACTTCCTAATCACAGATGTTATTTCTGTTTTCTTTCTGTTTTCTTCTCATTCTTGTTTGCAAGAATCACAAAGTGTTTCTCTCATTACGTTCCACTCATGTCAAATCTACTGGATGTGTCTCACTGAGACCCAAATGTATTTCAGGATTCACAGGTGGAATTGCTGGCTGCATGGATGAGTGCATGGCTCTGCTCCTGTGGAAGTCAATAAGAGTTTCACAGCAGACTTCACTTGAAAGAGGGCTCAAATCAAAGCTCAGTGCTTTTGAAATCCATACCCTACATACATAAATTTCTCCACTCCTTCTTCATGAGCTTGATTTTTGTAATAGTTTTCCTTTTCCATTGGGAAGACACACTTACTATGTCCATGAAATGTTATAACAAAACAATTTAAAAAATAATGATGTCTGTGTTCTTTTACCACTACTACAATTTATAAATTATTTCTGCTATTGCTTGAAATCTATACTGCCTCATAATGTTATGTCTTGCCATTGGTTTATTTTGTCACTTTCCTGAGTGTATAAACATATATATATATAAAAATATATATAAATATAATGAACTTTGTACTGTGGAGTGCTTACTGCTGAGCTATTTGTAAATCAAACCAGTATAAAATCATAATGAATCAACTATGTAAGAAAAATTCTTGATACACTAAAATAGTAGTCTTGCAATACTCATTCACTTGCCTTGTAGCATCATATTGAAAGCAAGATGACATGCAGCATTCATTTTATTCTGATGCAAATAAAAGCATAATACTGCCACATTAGTGGCATTAGTGATTCAAATAATACGGGCTGAAGCAGTGTTACTTTTTGTGTTAATTGATAAATAGTTAAATGCAGTTCAGTACCTTCACATTTCTTCCTCCCAAAGAAAATGTTATATCATAGCCTATAAGTTTGTTTTATTGGTCTCCTGAGAATCAATAGAACAGCCTGAATACAGCCAGGGCTAAACTGCCAGGGGAATCTTATAGGTAAATGCTCTGCACTGCTGTCTGTTGGTCAAATTGTGGAATGAGACTGAAATAATTGAGTTCGTGCACAGTAGGTGGGTGCACAGGCTTTCTCCTCTTCATCATCCCAGCAGCTCGTGCCCCATGGTTAAGCTGTTCAGTTTCAGATGTTGTATTGTTATGGAGGTTACGGCTGCTGCAATTTAAGTGAAAAGCAATTGGATTAATTACTTAATATATTTGATACTTAATACATTTCTCAACATATTGTGAGTAGCTCACCACAGCTGAACCCGTCTGGATGGTGAAATCAAGGCAGAAGAAGTACCAGAAGGTCTTTGAAGGGTTGGGGGTGGTGTGCTCACTTCAGGCTCAATGTGCCCCCAGCACTCAACCTTCTGTACCGTGCTGACATCTGGCATCTGTCACCTTAGAGTCACAAAACACAAATTTTCAGTGATTTGCAAGAGATGAGCTGAAAGGTCCAGACTCAGCTTCCATTCTATTCATCTTAAGGTCACTTTGACAGGTAGAATGGCTAACTTGACCAAAGAGACAGCATTGCCTAGTCCCAGGTGAGAACAGAGACTCAGCTCTCATGGATGGAGTCACTGAGGTCTTTGGACTGGTCCAGGCGAAGAAGGAAATGGTACAGGTTATGGCAGAGTTTCTCTCAAGTAGAATTAAGAAACACTCCCCCTTCTCCAAATGCAGATGAACACATTTTAGAGGATTCATGGGCTCTAAGTCTTCACTGTGCCTCAAGAGCATGCCCTGAGATGCACACATGTGAAAGTAAAGGGCGGATGAAGAGGCCCGAAGTGCCAAGCATGCTGGCTGAAGATCCATTTTTTAGTTGGTTCTGCCTCCATGTCCAGTTCAACCATTATTTTCCAGATACTGTTTTAAAATGCAGCCTTCATGCAGGAGGTTCATGTTTTTATTTTTGTAAATTTAATTGCTGGTTCAAGCATCAGGATCTATGACCTACTCCCTAGTCCAGTGAACCTGTACATACATATACATATATATTTATACAAATAACATGAGGTAGGACAATTTGAAGAGGTGAAATTGAGAGAAAATATCTGAAAATATGCTGTAGCAGTGCACAGAGTGCTCCCTTAGAAAGGAGAAGGTATTTGGACTAAAATTGCTGCTTCTGATCGGAGGAAGAATATGGACTTGACTATCCCTGAAATACTGAATAGCATAGTAGCATTTCACCTCAGTTTACTTCCAAAAATGACTGATTTCATGCCTCAGCCAAATTGAGAGCTCAGGATTATGAATAAGAGATAGAAATAGATCTCTCTCTTCACCTTAGAATTAGGCATAAATTTTTCAGGCCTGATGCATCTTTCTCTTCAGTAGTTCTTGACTATTTTAGTCCTCCCCCTTTTTCATACAACAACCTTCCTCATATTCCGCCTTAAACTCTGTATGTTGAGCAGGGTGGCCCAATTCAGTGGTGCAAATATCAACCGGTGTAAAAGCCAATGGGTATCTATACATTCAAGTTAGCCCCTGTGTTACTATTTTTCAGATGGAGAGCAGGATTCAAGAAAACTGTTAGCAAAGAAAATACTGTCTAGGAAAATCTCAAGACTTCTAGGAGGAATCTCTGTTCAGAAGAAAAAAAACTCACCCATCCCGCTGATGATCAAACTTTTTGTAAATGGTAGCTACACAAGAGATTTCAGATGGAGTCATAAATTATTTAATTTTTTTTTAATGGATGTGCTATCTCAGCCACTATGCAACAGGCTGCAGAGAGACTGGAAACTCCCAGTTACTTCTATGATGACAGGAGCTGTGCTTTGGGCTTAATCCAACACCAAAATACCAATCCCAGAAAAAAACCCCAACAACCCAAACCCTAAATCCATTACTTTTGCATCTCTGACCGGCCGTTTTAAATCAGGAGAAATTTGGGCCTAAATTATTTTGGTTTATGAGTCTTCTGTCTCTGAAATGGGAGCATGACTGGGGTCTTCATATTCTTACAAGGACATTGTGAGATGGCATTCATTAACATTTGATCACTGCAGTGATGGAAAATCAGACGACAATGATAGCTCTGTCTTTAGACAAGTGTCTGAAATCTGAAAAGCAGGTTTTTAAGGTCAGTTTCACCCTGTTACTACTTTCAGCAAAGTTCGATACCCTTGATGTGCGTGCATTTACTGCGCCACGCTATTGCAGGGTGTTACGAGAAGTTGCTGTGCTCCACTCAGTAAGAGGTGGCAATTTGGCACCGTAGAGTTACCTCAGAGGAGCATTGTAGACTGTAATTACTTCATGTTTGCTTTTGTGTTTTGACACCGCCAGGTGAGAGGTGTTGGTGGCGTGCATGGCGTAGCTGTCATTAAATATAACCAAGCTGAATGTTTGATGAAGTGAACAAAAGATAAAGCAAACTAGGCATGCAGAGTCAGACCTTTAAAAACAATCTTGATGTAAATGAGGAGAGGCTTTGTTAGTAGATCAGCAGACTGCAGAACTGTTAAATCCCCAGTTTGCAATGAAAGCCTTTCATGCTATGCTACTGTAGCATGATAATTTTTATCCTATGGTTTTATTGCTGAAGCTGTGATAGTGTGTGTGCATATATACATACCCATACAGGCAAAATTCGTGTAATGAGATTAATGAAAACAACAATAAATATGTTTTCAACATCATGCAGCTGGCAAAAAAATGAGGATTGTATCCAGAAATGCATTAGATCTACAAAAATAGATTAATTTTTAGAGCATTTATTGTTATTATTTTTATTGCTATTATTTTTATTTCTAAGGCTTACTAGACTTCGTTCTTTCAGACAAAAACATGCATATCAGCTTTGCAGTGTGATTGCCTTATGGGCATAAAGCTTTGCATATTTACTGCCCATGAATCATACAAGTATGTGAAATCCAGTGAAGATTCAATTTTTCCTGCTAGATGCACCTCTAGCCGTTTAATTAAAATATGTATTATTAATAAAACTAGATTTAAGTCATATTTTTTACAGATATGACTGAAACATTAAGGGCAAATTGTTTGATACTTCCACAGTAATTTGCTTTTAATGTTTTGTGCCTTAATCAAGGTAATCGTGGGATAAGGTTTGTAGTGCTCGTGACTTCATGATGTTCAAGTTACCGAAAAGAGATTTAAGAGTTTTCCAAGACAAAGTTGCATTTACTTATGAAATTGGCTACAAATTCTTGCTGCAGAGGGAACCCTACATATCAGCAAAATGCAATAAAATGTACCTATTTATAAAACTTCGCTTGTTGCACAGATTGCAGTCTATTATATCCATCTTCACTAAATAAGTGTCAGGTTATTGTTTTATTCCAACCCTTGTGAAGCCATAGATGTCACGGTGCCCTGTTCACTGAATTTATCTTCCATTTCCCGGTAAATTTCCCTGGATCTCCTCTAATGTCTGGTGTGTAGATATACTGATATCTGTGATGGTATTGTACATACCTGTTGGTAAAGGATCAATAACACTCTCAGCTTCGTCTTATCCTGCCTACTATTTAATTCTGCATAACTGTGACTGTTTGTGTCTAATGAAGCTTTTGGCTGCAACAAGCTTATTAATTACTTTTAAGAAAGATTTTAATTTTTAATTTTTGACTTCCAAGTTATATTATAATCCTAATGGAAATGTGGCTAGTGGGAGTTTGAGAGGATATCTTCCCTAAGAAAGGGGTAAAATGTAATTAAACATATCACTCAATTGTGATAAAAAATTGCAGATATGAAAGTCTTATGTAAATCTGCCAGTCAGAGAGGAAGCAGCAATTAAGAGAATAAAGGGAAGAATTTATATATTTTACATTCAATTTATTCTTTTTTTTTTGGCTGTGGAGGATCACTGTATTCTACACAGGTCTGTTGGAATCTGTAGTGTATAATTTCATCACATATTACTGAAATCACTGCACACCAGTAAGTTTCCTGGGCATTACAGGTGTACATAACACTTTGACAGATGAGAAGAAATACAGGGAAATCTCTGAGATGTCTCCAGTGAGGAAACCACCGCTCTCTCATGAAACCAACCCCCAGAGAACTCATGAAAAGTACAGGACCGAAGATTCCAATTCTATCTCAATTTAGCTCCAAATTTTAACACTATTGGGAACACAAAAGTAAATGTTTGCAGCAAAAACAATTTTGAAAATCAAGTATAGAAGAATCATTTGTGTTCTGAAGTATGCCTTTGCCACACAGTTATAGAAGCATAGGATGATCTGCGTTGGAAGGGCCCTTTAAAGATCATCTGTGAGCAGGGACATTCGGCTAGATCAGCTTTCTCAGAGCCACTTCCAGCCCGGCTTTGAATGTTTCCAGCAATGGGGCATCCACCACTTCTCTGGGTAACCTGCTCCAGTGTTCTACTACCTACATTGCAAAAAATTTCTTTCTTATAACTGCATATAGAAAGTACACCTTGTATTTTTCATATACTAATATGTCGCTGATTTTCTTAACTATTTTCTCTACTCTGACCACTTAAAGACTTATTTGACAACATGGCATATACCAAAAAAACCCCCAAACCATATACTAGTATAAGAAATAAAATTAGTTAAAAAAATCTTGACTCATGCCTTTTTATGAAAAGCACAAAATTTTCTGAAATAGGCACTTTGTACAAAGCAGAAAAAAAAGACAAATACATTTTCTTTTTGTTTGCCGACCTGTTTTTGAACCTTCAAGGGTCTCATACTTTTCTACACAAATAAATAATTAGGAGAACATTTATGTTAGAAAGGGAAAATCAAGGTTGCCATCTAATGACTTCTGAAACAGTTACTTTAAGAAAGGCTGTCATGAGAATGACAATAACATTTTAAGAATAGCAGTGCTGGCCTGACTGGTTGATCTCTGGTCAAACATTTATTTCCATAAATGAAAGGACAGCATACACTCTCTATATAGATAATATATTATAGAATTACAGGCACCCCAAAGACAAAATGTATTCCAGAGTAACCAATTTGATTTGTTAGTGGCAAACTGTTCTTTGCTGTGGGGAGTCACACAGTAAAAAAGCAAGACACAGTCTTGGAAATTTGAAACTGTGGTGCAAATTAATCGTAATCAGAAGTGGTTTTAGAATGATACGTATTTGTTATATAACTGTGAACAATACACTGGTATATTAACATAAGCATATTTTGTAAAAAAATACAGAATGCTTACATGTTTTCTCAACTGTCTTGTTAAAAGTAACACAGAATTTGTTACATTTACGTAGTACACTGCATAAATAACCCCTACACAAATGTCATAATATTCTTCAATATATATTCTAACATTTTTGTGCTAAATTCAGGAGACATTTAATGTGTAATTTTCGTACCTATCCTTTCTGTGTTTCTGTGTTTGAACGATAAGTTGATCTCTCATGGGTGCTCAAGGATGGTGAAAATTAGGATCACATGCCTAACACTTTTCGGGAAAATTTAAAATAAATCTTTCATAGACAATTTTAGAACTTTGTTCTCATAGAGTTTTGCAAAGCAAACCTCCTGATTAATTTTTACTTACTGCAAAAAACAGTCTTTAAAATGGACTTGTTTAGAGTACAGAAATAACATATTCCCAATTCACAAATCACCCACAAAAAATCCACATTACTGTTTTAGTAGTGGTGCATAATTTCAAAATTGGATCAATTTGCAAGTATTTGTACTGTATTTGAGGACATTGGTTAAAAAAAGCAAACAAAAAAAAAGTTTAATTAATTATATGTGTTCTATAGAGAATCCAAGCCTACTTTATGCTTGATTTGTCATTGTTTAAATCAGTGTGGAAACTTCAGACTTTTTTTCCAAAGCAGTAAAAATGTTATTTTCCTACCAAAAGTAAATGGGTAAGAGAGAAGTCCATGATATCAGAAAGAACCTATGCCATTCTAATCACACCTATCAAAGATTTTTCTTTCTATTGATTTCTGCACTGGTTTAGAAGAGACATCCTACTTCAGGTGTCCCTACAGTTCATGATTTCATTGTGAACTAATGTAAGAATTTGATCTCTTATATCAAGATATTTCCCTAGCAACTGAAAATACAATATTATTTTACTGAATATAAGTAAGGGAGAATTATTAATTCAAACTACTATTTATGACTTTGGGAACTGACTTTGCCTACTGATTTAGCTACAGATTCTGAAAATTCTTTTATCTCAGAACTTCTATTTTACAATAGATCTTATTCCTATGGTTCTGTTTTTTGACACAAGTATGATATGTGAAGGATCAGATCCTACTTATCTGTAAAATTCATCATGCTATTATATTGAAACTTGGGAAGAAAAAAAATGAACTTTTAAAATGTGCAATATTCTGTGTAAAACTAGGCACACAATATATTTCACCTTTAATATGACTGTCAGATTAGCAGATCTGTTTAATTCTTGCTGTTTTCCCATTTATATTCCTCCAGTACTAGTATAAAGAAAAACAGTGTTTGATGTTTAATTTCTTTTCTACACTCTTTAACCTAACTGCATGGGAAATTGTAATTAAGAACCAGCACAGCAAAGAATAGCTCAAAGTATTAAAATGACACTGATACACATAGTGAATAATGACTACTCCTTCTCCAAATGGTGTTTAGTTTTTAATATCTGCTAATAGCTGAAGTAGAAGGTGAGCGGCAGCTGCACAGGTAGGCAGACAGACAGCAAGTAAAATTTGGCAAAAGAAGATGAGAATCCTCTACCTGACCACAAATGTCTACATTTTACTAGTCCTTTCTAGATCCAGTGGAAAGAAAGAGAGGAAAAAAAAGGCACTTCCAGAGTGAATATAATTCTTCTTAAAAAGACATCTATCTTAGGTCAGATGAGCAATGCCCCAGAATAATTTTTTCAGATATTTCTTTGTGAACACTTATATAATGGACATGTAGAGCCAAACGGAAACAATATCCTCCCTTCTCTTCATACAGGATAGAAACATCTTAATTTTATTCATTATTTTTATGTATTTTCTTTACTCTGAAAAAGGGAAAGACAGACTGTTTCTCCCACCACGATCATTCACATCTGGAAATACAAGAGAGAGCAGCTGCAGAGAAAATCTTTGCTGGGATGGAGGAAGGTCCACCCTCTTACAGAGGAGGAGTGGGTGTCTCCTGTGTTTTGGAGCTTGTGCAATGGTCCCTGTAGCTCATTTCTGTTTAAGCAGTGCACTGCTTAGAGGGCAGGCTCCACCACGAAGTCGGCTGGCCAGAGGGGTTGTGCTGTGGGTCAAGGACTAAAGCGGTGTTGGTTGTTCACGTTCTGTAAACACAAGGCATTTGCACATTGCTGAAGAGGTGTCCACTGTTACTGATCACACACAGGTATTGGCAGTGAGTACACAAATCGATACACCCACTATTTCTCCTTGCACAGCAAATTTTATTGCACTGCTTGTATTTTGAACCTCTGGGGGTGGTTTAAAAGTGGTTTAGAACTAATTCACAGCGGGAACAACTTTCTGCTCTAATAGAACATACTTCTGGTAAAATCAAAGACTGTCCACTCCAGACGTTACCACATAGAAAAAAGCAAACTGTTCCATCAGTAGTGGAACTAATGAGTTTATTTTCCGTTGGGTTGTTTTCTGTACTCTTCATACCTTTCTACTGCAATAATCTTCCATCTAGATGGCACTCTGACCGTAATATCTTACCTGTCTCTCATATGACAACAGCTCTAGGGTAACCTCCATTCCTCACTGTGCCCAGCCTCCTTGCCAAAGCACTCTGTGAATTGTCTCATAAGTCCTGCTGGAGGAGCAGAAGATTCCTGCCTCAGCTCTTTGTCTGCATTGTACATTCATGCTTGTTCACTGACCAAAAACTGAGGTACGTATGGCTCTCCCTGTTCCTTTGTGGGTGGATTCCTCCAGTATTTCTACCTCTTTTTTCCCACTGTATGAAAACCAGCATAGTATTTACATGTTTTTACATACTTGAACTTAGATTCAAATGTCAGAGGCTAGCTGAAGGACAAATTTTAGATTAACATGTAGCAGAGCGTTCTCCTGGGAAAATGCACAGGTTACTGAAAGAGTTCTGTGAGATGTCTGGTTACCACCTTTTAGTCTTTTCTTACCGTTCTCTTCTGCAGAGCCATTCTCTACCTGTCTCTTCCCAGTCATTGACTCAAAAGAGCAGCTTTCCGTGGGCTGACAGACCATTCAATGGTTATCCTTAAGATGCTGAGCACAGCAGTTTCAAGGAGCAGCCATAAAGGCTGTACTCCATCTTGCCTGTGGGGTTATGGAACCACTATGAAGTCAAGCATGCTCACAAATGAGATTCACCTGAGCACAAGTAGATACCTACCCCACAGATACATAAATATGAGGTAGTGACTGTAGGCTTCCCACATGTGGAAATAAATCAGTGTAATTATCTTTATTCTAATGCCAGCACCAAAAATTATCTGATGAGCAGAAGTATGGAGGTACCTTTTTTATACTGCTGACTCTGAGGTGCCACTGAAAGTCACTTGCAAGTTTAGATGGCATGAATTCAATCCTGAATGTCTTCAGTTCTTGTATAGGCAACCTAAACTGAGCCTGAGCCCGAGGCAAGATAAGAGTCTCATTTTCCTTTGTGGCAGGCGATGCAGGAGAACGCTTAGGAAGAAACTTCAAGCCAATTTTTCTGACTAGTACTGGCCAGGTTCCACCTCTTACCTTGAAATCACTTCTGAGAAGCAGAATCACACAATCACAAAATCATTTAGGTAGGGAGTGAGCTCATGAGAAAATCTGGGTAAAACCCACTGCTCAAGCAGATTCACAAGACCAGGTTGCCAGGACCATGTATCTCCTCAGGTGGAGACTTTAATATCTCTGGGGAACTTGTGCTAGTTTTTGACCACCATCACCGTAAACGTGGGTTAGGCTAACATGTATTATATTAGGAGATCTTAAATTTTAATTAACTTGGGGGCTAAAAGGAAATAAAGGAATTGTAATCTGATAATTTTTTTACAGGGCATGCAAAAAAGCAACAGATATCTGTTTATTATGGACTCAAAGTTTTAGATTTTGCTGTTGAAAAGAATGAGAAGGCATTTACAGAATTCCCTGAGACAAAGAAATTCACATTGTCATTATATTCATGTGGTGTTGAAGAAAAATATATGTGCGATCAGCTAAGTGTGAGAGAATCACAGAATCATTGGATGATTTGGGTTGGAAGAGTCCATAAAGATCATCTAGTTCCAAGCCCCCTGTCATGGCCAGGGACACCTTTGACTAGACCAGGTTGCTCAAAGCCCATCCAACCTGGCCTTGAACATTTCCAAACTTGGGCCATCCACTCCAAAATGAGAGAAAGAGTGGTAGTTCCAAGCCTTAGGTTTCCATCCAGAGCCTGGCCATGCGTGTTTCATTAGCATGTGGCTTTAACAGGTTGTTTTGATGATGCAAAGAGCCAGGTGTGCCTCCTTCCGGAGGATACATCTGTGTTTCCTGGATCCAGAGATTCCTTTTGCCACAGCTTCTGGGCTGCCTGTTTTTCATGTGGCCACAAGTTGCAGTGTTTCCTGGAGTAAAATATTACAAAGATGTGTCCAGTCCTGTTATCTGCCAGTAGATGCAGGGTGAAATCGATTACTTACTGCAAACATTGCAGCAGCTGTTACTGCACTCATCTCTGGACCAAACACCTTCAAGCAAAGAATCCTGAACTTTTTGTTGCATTCGGTTGTGTCTGGTTGGTTTTTCATTCCCTGTTGTAGCTAGGGATTGCTCAAAGTAGTTTGCTGTGCACTTTTTTGTCTGCTTGTTTATAGAGTAACATGGTAGAAATTCCTGTCCTGTTAGAAGTGTTGATATGCAGAATTAATGATTATAAGGTCATCTGCTCTCCTGAGGTCACTGAAGAAGCATACACACCAAAAGAGTAAGGGTTCAGTTCTGCAAAATCTTGGAAACTGCTCATTCCCAGACAATTTTGCATTCATCACAGGGGAGTTAAAAGCCTTCTCTGGTGCATAAGTCCTTATATCCTGTTATGTCACTGGATATAGCACTACTCTGCAGTCCAGAGCAAGATTTACAATTTCAAGAAGATTAAATTAACTTTCCTCCCATAAGAGTTCAGGAACAATTGATCATTGAGCATATGGACATTCCAACATTTTGGTCTTCCTTTGTTTGCCCCCACTAGGAGGCATAAACACAAATGAGAATTATTAAAAAAATGCTTTTGGAAGAAAAGTGCTGAAAACAGAAAGAGTACACTGCTGTAAAGGAAATACATCAGGTTAATGCCATTTTTAGAGTTCTCACAGAAGCAGCCAGACAGCTTTAAAAATAAATAAACAGAAATTTGTTTTAGAAAGAGGATCTTAACTATAAAATCACCACTGTTTTATCAGAGAATGACAAATCCCACTAGCAAATGCCCAGCTTTATATTTCTTTAATAGTTGGAACTACTGAAAAGCCTGAATTGGGTCAGAGTGCTTTTAACCTGGCTGAAAAAATCTAAAGATGGGATTGTTCAATTCTATCAATTCTTCATTTCCTATTACCAGAAATCCTGTTTGGGGGTTTCAATATATGAAAGGTAAAAAGATCACGAGGCAACACTGAAGCAGGTAAATATTGACAGATCCAAAGCACATACCAGTGTCCTACTGAGACTTAAAACAACTGCCTGTGCTGCTCAGGGACTGAGTCAATCCTATGGATGGGAGCTGTCAGGGTAAAACTTTCACAGTTTTCTCATTTTTGCTGTATAAATGTGTTCCTTCTATTAGATTTCTTTATCCCTTTTAGCCTTTCTAAATGACAATTAACTCTGCCTACCCTATCAATAGCAGGTAATTTATTTGTTTTTACAGCTGAGCCTGACTGTCATTGATTTTATTGGAGTAATTTGCTGGAAATGATTTTTTAATGTTAGATTTATTACAGAGGCACTTCATTGTCCAATAAATGAAGTAAATTGTATTTTAAAAGTAGCAAAATTAAAGAACCACTGAAATTTGAATGAGTTTTTTACAAGTGTATTAGTTCAAAAGGTCGCTTATGCATCTCTTGTATGGACCTCAGTTTGCACACAAGAGATTTTATTCTGGGCTTGTGTGGGCTCCCAAAAGCATAAGCCTGAACCACACAGAAGCAGACCTGGGTGCAACAGAGACTCAGTGAGGGACTGTGCCCTCCTTGCTCACTCCAACTTGTACTGTGTGAATTCATCTGTTTCAATGGGACTGATACTCACTACAAAGAAAGATATTGAAAATGAGCCTTTTAATTTAGTGATGTATTTCTCCTTTTATTGGCTGTCTACCTCAGTTTTCAAACCTCTTGCTTACTCTCTCTTTTAACCAGCTGCAGCTGGGAGTAGGATTTGTGACTTGCTCACCTTTTACGTCTGCTCTCTGTAGTGGTTCAATTGCTCTGCGTAAAGATGCTGCAAACCATCCTGGAGAACAGTAAATTACAAATTATCGTCTCTACCTCGCAGTGTAGTTTACAGTCAGATTTTAGCTGAATGTGACATAAGTTTCCATTGTATTTAGATTAGAATGAAAGGATTTGTTATGTTGTGTGCACTTCATTTTTCAGGCCTTTTTGTGCACAGAAAGCATTGCTACACAATGCTGTACCAAGCAAAGTACATTTTCAATAATTTCTTCTGAGGCACTGCCTCTCTGTGCTGTCTCAATGAAGAGCTCTGCCTTTGAGACATGTTTGCAGCCCTCCAGGATGGACAAAGGTGCTGAGCAGCATTGATGCACCCTGCACTCCAGCGTAACACCTTCCTCCCACTCCCATCATCGCACTGTGGGACTAACACATGACTTTTGCTGCCACCATATCATTCACGTCACTTAGTAAAACTAGTGTACACACAGCTTTTATCTGCCTTGTTCATTTAAATTGCAAGCTCTTTAGCACATGGGTTATCTGCTAATCTCTATCTGTGCAGTGTTGAAAATGATGGACACAAAAAATGAAGGGACATCTTTCAGTTCTTTATGTGTGCACTACCAACATATAACATTATTGTTAATAATAGCAATAATAATAATATAGTGCGAAAAACTGCAATTAGAATGATTTGCATGAACAAGAAAAGCATCCCTTTTCTAAATTTGCACATTTTTGTTTATTTGTAAGTTGATTTTACATTTCTCAAGGCAGAAAGCAAAAGTCAGTCTGTAAAGCCTGTATTTAAACACCCAAATAAAAATATCATGTCAACATTCACATTGCCAGTTATTCAGACAGGGTCCTGAGTGCTTTAGCTACTAATTTTTTTGCAGTACTCAAAGATGCCATCAACAGTTTAAATGGTTTTTTTTGGTCAGGTGTCTCTGAGACCTTTATGTGGCACTTCAAAAGAGGGAGTCCTCTGAGTACCCTGCTACACCTTCTTTTTCCACCTGGCTCCCAAGCCAGCATAATTCCCCTCAAACAGAAAGCTGATGCCCAAGTGCTTCACAGATAGAAATTGAATCTGAGCAGGTTGGACCTGAGGGAAATGCCAGCACTAGTGAGAACTGGTTGCTTCTCTGCACTTCTACAAAGGATCATATAAAAAATTAAATCTCAGGGTTCATTTGAGAATAAGGGATTTAAATCTCTGATATTTTCAATTTGAACAAGGACTGTGAAACAGCATCCCAACTGAGTGTGTTAACCATTGGAGTCACAAACCTCTCACTGATCTGGGAAAGGAAAAACAGTTGGTTTTTTAGGTGTTGTGGTGATCTGGACGTACATGCTTCTGATCTGTCAGTGACTGATGAAGTTCCTGATCTCCACATTCTACTTTGCACTTCTTCCAGGTTAGGTTGGACATCTTTCTGCTCACTTTCCTTCTGAGGATCCTTGATGTGAGTCCGTAACTGCCCACCTGGCTGGACGATGCGTAAAAGTTAACTTACTTCTGACTGATTGTCTGCTGCTCTATCGATGTATCTGGAAGAAATGTGCAGTCAGTACTTCTGTAAATTAGGTGACTCCAAAATTGAATCTGACTTTAGCCTAACTTTTGGCATCTAGATATGAATATTTTTAGGTTTTGCAGGTATTCATTAAAAGAAAATAAAAAGCAAAACTCTGAGGACTAACTGTGCAATAGGCAGGCCTTTTTGCTATTTAAACAGAATTTGAAGCAATTTCCCCAAAATGTATGCCAGTGGTATCACTTTATTTCATACTATGCCTTTTTTGAAGATCAAACCAGTGTGTGAAGCAAAATTTAAAAATACAAACCCATTAAAATATTTTAATACAGAACCTGGAGTGCTTTCCTTTTAAATTTCCTAGCTTGTTTCCTGCCTCTGGTTCTGTCACTATTATTGATATAAGGAATCCATCAACATATTTTTATGGATGATTAAGAAAGGCTGACCTTTCCTTTGCAGGTACAAATAGGTAGTTCTTCAGAGGCTGTAAATGAATGACAAGATAATTCTATCCATTTAATATTGAAGTGATGTTGATAGTATCATTCTTCTCATGTTTGAAACGGGAAAGTATAGAGACCTTTCTCCCTCACTCTGTTCTGCTTTATGTGATGGATTTTCTCTCTGACTAATCGCTGTCACATTAACCTGCACTATTTCATCCTTCAGAGCTGTCAAGATAATGACGATAATCGAAGTGGCTCATTGTAGGTAAAGGAAATTATATGAGCAAAGTAATATCATAAAACAGTGTTTAAATATTTTAATTTCATTTGTCAGGGCTGCCCCAACACTTCATTACACATATAACCATCTCTCATCAGTGGAATTAGTGCATTATTCATTACTGTTAATTATTTTCACATAATGGCTGCCCTGATATATTTAACCTCCACATTATATCTCAGATAATGGGCCTGTAAAATTGAATTGTGTGAAGAGCGGAGTTCTAAAGCTCATTTGCAGAACATCAAAGAACAAAGAAGAGGAAAAGAATTCTAAATGGGACATTTCACCCAGCTGGGGCCAAACATTTGTTTCTGTCTGATTTGCATACAGAAAATAGGTGGTTCAGAAGTGGTTTAACATTGTACATGCTGTCTGCTCCTATTACATAGCCAATTAGAATTTGTTAATGTCCCGAGTGTTTGAGACAACTTGCAAGCCAATCTATTGTCTGAATGGCAATGAGCTGGAAAGTTAACAGAAGAAAGGAGACCTTTCTGAAGGACAGACCGCAAAATCACATGGCATGTTAAGGTGTCACCTACACCAGAAGTTAATACTTCTTTTGAGAAACGTCTGCATTACAGAAATAAATTATCAAAAAGTGCTGCTCAGGACTGAGAAGATCCAAGCCTGAGGAATTCCAGTAGTGCTCTAGTAATTACTTGGTTTTTCCCTGGGACAAATTCTCTGATGCTGCCTGTCATGTAGGACGTGGAAGTGGGCGAGGAGGAGAACGCAGCACCCTGAACAAGATGAGGGGATCTGCACTGTGCGCACCAAGCTGGGCCAGCAGCCCTGATGGACTCAGCACCACACAGCACATAAGGAATGCCTGGTTTCCACCAGGCTCTCTCCAGTGGGGATAGCCATGCTGAGGTTGATGTGTCTGCACTGCTCTTTCAGAGGATGGGAAATGTGAGATTCCTTTCCTCTGCTTTACCGCGTCTGGAACATGCACTCCAATAAAACAAACTCAGTACAGGTATGGGACTTTGCATAATTTAGTGCTTGAGGAACCAGCTGAATTACTAGAAGTAGTTTCATCTCTAAGTCGCAATTTAGAGAACACAGCCTGTCCACTCCAACTGCATAGATTTAACTTAATAGTTGTATTTTTTTCTCATTTAGAGGCTTATCCATTATTCACAGAATTCAATGGACCTGAGAAGGCATTGAAATCAAACACTTTATAAAAAGAACATTTATCAACAGTTTAACATGTTATAAGGCTAAGGTCAGTTCAGAAAAAACCTGACTTTTAAAACTGAAAATAAATTGGAATGTTCTTCAAACTTTAGTCTCAGAGTGTTTGTGAAGTTTTCTGTTAAGTTCCTACACACCTATACGAAGCAGTCTTTTGCTTTCATCAAAAACTTCAAGAGAATAGCTCTTCTGAAGTTCACATGCAAAATATACCTTTGCTCTGTTTCATGTCTATACTAAATTTTATACATCGAAAAATTATTTCAGATCTATTTCTTAGATGTTACAAAATAACTTATGGCTGATGATGGGACTATGATCTCAGAGGTAACTCAGCAAATCAGAAGTCAGAAAATGTTTAATGAATAACAACACAATTCACTTGAGATCATTAACATACTTTAGTCTCATTGGCTAAAAAGTCATAATTCACAGGAATGATAAATGTCCTTTTGCTAAGTGGCAGTAGGTTTTTGGCCATATCATTAAATATTTATGCAACATATACATAAATCTTCCTCCACTTGGCATCATCTGGGATTCATTTGGAGGAGACCCATTTATTTCACTTTGTAATGTTTCAAGTTTGTTGCAGGCTTTAGCTTCAGCCTCCAAACTCTAGACCCAGAGTTGTGAGAAAGGAAAGCTACATTTTCATGGTCCCACCTTAGAAGAAGAATTCCTCTCTTCTTAATCTGTCCATTCTCAGACTATGATTTTTTTATGGATTCATATACGGTCCTTTTTACATCATCCAAGCTGTGTGAACAAAACCTGCTGATGGTCTCTGCTTCTAAACCATTTTTATTTCATACGATATTTTCAGGGTACCATAGAATATGGATAAACAGAGATATTAGAGAGATCACTACATGAATGAAATAATTTCTCCATATCTAAATACACTGTATGGACTTTGGCCAAAGACATGAGAAATACTCAGTCTTCCCACAAACATTTGGGTATTTCCAAATAGGAATAGACTGACAGGAGTGCTCTGTCTTTCTATTCCCATCTAATTAGATTTTTTTCTCTCCTGAAGCGGCTTCTGCTAGGCAGTTCAGTTTGTCTTGCATCTGAATTTCACTACAATATAAATCTCTAAGTCAAAGCCCTTTACTCAGATGAACTTTTCTCCATGTCCCCTATATGCTGTTCTGGTGAGACAAAAAAATGAATCTTATCAAACATGCATGTTTAGATAGGAGGACCCTGTCATAGTTGTAGTAGATGTTAGGTGCTCTGAAAATTTGCAGGATACTGCAAAACTTTCCATTAAAAGTCTCTAGGAAGCAGCTGCCAGCGTAAGTTTAAAAGCAAAGGCTAGAGTTGCATTTGAGTGGTGATGAAATATGTCACTTCTTGCAGTGGAGATTTTTAATTAGTTTTAAGTAAAGCACATTTTTTCCAAGATGAAGAACATAAAATCCTAGATCCTCTTTCCAGTCTCTGTCTATACATATGTCTGTCTAATCTTTTTGTCATACATTGCAAAATACTTTTGCAAATGCCTCATTTTCTGTGATGGATTAGTATTAAAATACATGTGTGGAAAATTGAATGCATAGATTTTACAGTCAGCCATACTATATAGGGTACCAATGAAACCACCCAGCAGAAGGGTATGAAGATAGGAAACATCTGTGTCAGAGGTGAACATCTCAAGATTCTGTGGCCCTATGACAACAGCACTCTGCTGCTAGAGGTTAAATCCTCCATCTTGCATTGCAGAATCAGCAGGGAAAATGCATAAACAGCACTGAGAGAAGGTAAAGATGATCTTCAGACACATCTGAGGAAGTGAATGACAGAGCCAGGCTTCCTCTAGACATTTCTCTCTTCTATACACACATTTGCACACGATCTCAGCTTCCATAGGTAGGGGTCCAGCAGATCCCACAAGCAGCCTGTCTTGTCCTTGAGCTTTTCATCTCACTCAGATCCCACACCAAGATGTGATCTGCAGCTCTGAACCTTCTCCTGAGTAATCTCCGTCATCGTGTTCAGTCATGGAAAAAGAAGCAGAACTCTGAATATGGTTCAGTTTGCTGAGCATCGTGCAAATAAAAGATCCAGAATAGACTGTTCTATTTCTAGAGGGGAACAGCAGTTTGAATACAGTCCAAACTGTACCAGAATGAAGAGCTACATATGGAATGAGACAAAAAGAAACAAAAATTGTACAATTTCCACAAACACCTCTTCCAGTCTACTCAACTTACCAGAATGGAGGCACCTTGCTTAGGTGCTCTGAATTTCCAGGCTGTACGTGATCTACGTTAGATGTTTCTATCAGTCCGTGTGCATCCTGTCACAAAACCAAAATTTGTGTCTGCTCATTGCTAGTAATTCTGGGTAGATTTATTCCTTAGAAGAATGGGACGAGCTTCAAATATGACAGAAGGGAGATGGTTCTTCAACCTTTAAGTTTCAGCAGAATGAGGACCATCCTGACTATAGAGCTTTCAAAACTGAGTTGAAAGAAACCTATCACTCCCATCTCTCTTCTAAACAAAGACTGTCAGAAAAGGAAAATTGTAGAGAACTTTGTGTCACATTCCTTGAAAACCAGAAAAATGGAAACTTCAGGGGATGGCTGTGCTTTGAAAACTGAAAAAAAACTTGAGGGGTTTAGAGACAGTAGTGAACTTGCAATCTCTAAATGTTATCTGGAACACAACCCACAACCCCTCACCCCCTTTAAATTTTAATTTAAAGAGTCTGGTAGGAACATTCTTTAAATTATACTTTTAATTTCTCCTCTAAATAAAGCCTAGCAATTTTATTATCTTCCCACATTCCTATTGCAAGCTTATGTAAGGGAAAATTTGCCTCATGGAAGGATTCAGATTTCATATAGCTCTCATATGATCTTAAACAAGAAGATTCATATAACCCAGGATAAGGAGTGTACTGTGCACTCCTTAGGTCCATGTACATTCTTCCTGATACATGCACATCCAACTAACTGCCCAGACAAAAGATGTCCTAAGGCTACCTCTTCAGACAGTAAGGTACTTGCTGACAGCTCTGGGCTTTAAGACAAATTAAAATAAGACAATTTTTCAGTCTGTAGGTCTAATAAAGCTTCTGGCTTCCAGTTCTGTCAATGACTATGAATAAAATTCCCTGAAAAGAGAGAAGACAGGCTGTTTAGTTTTCTGATGAGGGTGATTTTAAGGTGAAGATCAATTCTGCAGTTCCTATTTCAGCTCTCATCAGTGAGAAACTTCCGTCATTAGAGAAGCAAGAACAAAAAGTTTTCAGTTCCTACTTCTCCATTCTGACTGCTCAGCTGTCTTTTCATTACTGCCCTCTGAACAGAGTCCTACCTGAGGATGTGATGGGGGCCAAAATTTATATAGAGCAGTTGTTTGGTCTTTCAGAGTTTAATTTGGTGACATCAATGTATAGCTGCAAAAATTTCGTAAATATTCTTCTACCAACCCTGAGCTTGTTTTGTTCAGAGCTTCAAAATATGCATTCGAGGTAATATTCTCCCAATGATGTGCATCCCCATTGTCTCACCAGTCATGTATTCATTTCCGAATGCTTCCTTGTTTTAAAACATGTTGTTATGTCACCAAATCAAACAATCCTGTAAGTAGCAGTGACTAAACTATATTTGGAGACCAGAAAATTAATTGAGAAAAAGGTTTTACTTTTCTTTTGGTACTAGAAATATTTACATTACTATTTTATATTAAGACGTTTTTGAGATACAATAAAATGACAAGGTTTGCAAATCTGATTACTTTTTTCCTAAAAAAAAGTTCATTTCCAGAATTTCCTTTTTCCTTTTCTGTCTGTGATCCACATGAGAAATCATGTGGCTTATTTTCCTATTAGTTAAGGACTTCTCTTTGTGGACAATGCTGTCTGCCAAAAAGGTGAGGAATTGGCCACCCATCCCCTGACCTCTGAAAGGTATGTTTGTATTATTATTTTAGGCTGGATTGCAAACATACTGGAGGACATTTTCCAGTCATTCCCACATAGCATGCTTTGGTTCACTTTACAGGAAAATCTTACAGCGCATGAACTGTGTCCTTCTTGGATGAAACAAACAGAAGTTTTGAAAGGTGTCTGAGATAACCCCTGAAATGTGCAGTATGGATATCAAGGTTTCAGTGATTCACCCCAAAAACCTGTTCCCGTAGTTCTTGATAAACCGAGAGAGGGAGCCAATCTGCACTATACAACTGTACCCTGAAGATGTAGGTTCGCACATAGACCAAGTGGGAAACCTTGTGGAAAATGAAGTTCAATAATTATGGTGGAAAAGCAGCAGAATTATATAGGATGCAATGTAAAGGACAAAAAGATTCAACATTCCTTTGTAACTGTAAAAGGCGATGTTTTTATGCTAACTTTAATCAGTGCTTTCCTATCTTCACTACATACGGCTCTACAGTCTGCACAGCTTTTTTGATTTCTGCAAACTCTTCCCTGATATAGCATCTTTTCTGACTTTGCATTGGCTTCTGTAGAAAAGAGTAAAGCTCTCACTGTTAGATGTTCCTCAAGCTCACTCATCCAGTAATGAACTTCTATGTACATCTAAATATCCATGTGATAAACTGTTGATTATTTCTTTCTTGCTATAAAATAATTTTTCCTGTTAAAAAAGTTAAAAAGTTTTAAAACTTTGTGGTTTCAATATAAACACGTACACACATTTGAGTCTTTAAATTGGTTTTGCAGGCTGCAAAAAATTGTAGAAATTGCTGGGGACAACCCAACCAAGAAGGCGTTTTAAATATTTATTTTTTTACAAGTTAATTTTCTTGTCAGAAAATTAATACATTTTGGTGTTTAGTGCTGTCCCTTGGTATAGGATTTTTATGAAGAGAAAAATCTTCCCACCAACTCTCCTGCTGAGAGAATTCTTTTTCTGGGAAAGGAACCCTTATTCAGAAAGCATGAAAGTAAGTTTATATGTCTGAAAAAATTAAGGCCATATTTATATACTTGATTTTGTCATTAATTATCTCATCTAATGGAGTTAGGTCTTCAAGTCAGACAAGCTGTATTACAATATGTTGCTAATGACTCCATACATTTATGGAGCTTCATAAATTGTTTTTAAGCAAAGTGGCCTTGAATAATTCAAGCATTGCTATGAACGTTAGCGCTTGCAAGATCAGTAAAAGTGCCTCTCTTAAACAAATGGTCAGTGGAAACCAAATGTGTTGCAATTTATGTTGATCCAAAAATAAAAGAAAAATGGATTGCAGCCGTTTAGCTGTTGTGTCTCTAATGTAAATGTAAGGTGCAGGGAGAGTAAATTCCTCTTTGTAGTATGGAAGCAGTCCAGCAATATTCCCTCACTTCAGCTAACATAAGCTTAAATGAATGTGAAAATAATCCTAATGAACTTGATAAGACAATATGGTTTTTAATAAAAAAAAAATTAATGCTTTCATTTCAGTTATATAATCTCTCATTGTCCCATAGGACTTTGAAATAATGATTTATTTTCATTGGACTATTTTGACCTAAAAGTAGCCTCTGTCATAAATCATAGCCTCTGCGGGTATAGGGAAGCCAAGGATGCTGGCTTACCCAAAGTCATGCATCTGGTGACTGGCAGGAACATGGTTCTTGCTTGGGCATCATGTGCTCCAAATAGCATTAAATAATGCTTCTTTCAATGGGTGGTTATACTGATGTGTCATTCTACATAACCTAGGATAAAAAAGGAGAATTTCAGTTGGAAGGGGTCTAAAAGGATCATTTAGTACAGCTGTCTGACCAATCTAGGGCTGACCTAAAGCTAAAGTATGTTGTTGACAGCATTGTCCAGATGCCTATTAAACACTGACAGGCTTAAGGCTTTGACCACCTCCGTAGGAAGTCTGTTCCAGGGTTTGACTGCCCTCCTGGTAAAGGAATGCTCCCTAATATCCACTCTAAAACTCCCTCGGCACAACTTTGAATTACTCCCATGCATCCTACAGTTGGATATCAGGGAGAAGAGATTAGCACCTCCCTCTTTAATTCCCCTCCTCAGGAAGACGCAGAGGGCAATGAAGTCGTCCCTCAACCTTATTTTTTCCAGTGAAGACTAGCTCAAAGTCCTTAACTGTTCCACATAGGACATTCCTTGTGGCCTGTTCACCAGCTTGTTGGGCTCCTCTAGATGGATTCCAGGACCTCCACATTCTTCTTAAATTGTGGGTCTCTGCCAGAACTGCACACTATACTCCAGGTGAGGCTGCACCAGTGCTGAATACAGTGGGATAATCACCTGCTTTGACTGGCTGGTGATGCTGTTTGATACATCTGAGGATGCAGTGTGCTCTCTTGGCTGCCAGGGATCACAGCTGGCTCCCACTGAGCCTGCTGTCAACAGCACCCCTGGACCCTTTTCTGCAGCTTGCTCTCCAGCCACCTTCCCAAATTATTATTGTGCTCAGTGTTACTCCATCCCAGTGAAGAATCCAGTATTTGGACTTGTTCAATTTAATCCTTTTAATCATAGCCCAGTGCTCCAGTCTATCAAGATTCCTCCTCTTGTTAGAGGATATCAAGTTAATTAAACACGACTTTCCCTTTGTGAGCCCATGTTGATTGTGCCTGATTATCACATTATTTTTAAATGCCTTCCTGTAGTACCAGGTATAATCTTATACATACTTTTTTCCAGAAACCGAGGCTAGACTAAAAGATCTGTAATTCCTTGGGTTTTTCCTCATACCCTCTTGTAGATGGGAACAACACTGGCCAGTGTCCAATCAGTAAGGACCTTCCCAGACTGCCAAGACCTCTGGTAGATGATTGAAATGGGTCCTGCCATGATGTCTGCCAGTGCCTTAAGAACTCTGATTAGTTCTGGTTCATGAACCTCAAAGAAACACTACACAGACACTTCTGGATTACCTCGGAACTGTCAGCTGCCCTGTGGGAATAGCCCATGTCCCACAAGACCAACATAATTTATTCATCTCCCGGCTCTGTCAGTCATCGGTTACTGACATATTTTGGAAGAAAACAGGCATAGGCTCCTACAGCTCAACAGCTGAGCTGGGAAGGTCCATTTCCTGGGCTGGAAGGCAACATTCCTTTGTGTGGAACAGTGCCTTCTGAGCAAGGGTTTCTCTTTGTTTTTTTCTTCTCTCTTCTCTGTGGCATGAACAGGCAAGCAGATTGACGGTGAAACAGAACAAAGCATATAGGTTTGACACTAGTTTTAGACTAAGAACCTCAGTGTGCTGTGTGACCAGAGAAGTTGTGGGTGTCCCCTTCCTGGAAGTGTTCATGTCCAGGTCAGATGGGGCTCTGAGCAACCTGGTTTAGTGGAAGGTGCCCCTGTCCATGACACTGGGCTTGGAATTAGATTATCTTTAAGGTCCCTTCCAATCCCCATCATTCTATGATTCTGTATGGTTTTCTGTGCGGATGGATATCGATGCTGACCCCCCAAAAGGAAGCCCAGCAGGATGGTTCCTCAAGGTCAGATATCCTTCTGCCTATTGCATAGTTATTCTCTTCCTATAAAAGGATTTTTGCAAAGTTATCTCAGAGTTCAACCTCGCCTTCATTTCTGGGGAGGACTGAACTTGGGTTCAAAAAGTACAAAGCAATTCCTGTCTAGGTTTATCTGGCTTAAGTGTTCCAAGTAAATATCACCACTGAAAAGGATACCACCATGATGAGATGAGAATCTGGATTTCAGAATAATCCAAGCATTTCTTCCCTGATGCCTGTAGTCATTTGAAATCAGAGACCCCTAGAACAAAGAGAGGATTTTGGGTCATATTCAGCACTTTGGAAATAAAATGTGCAACACTGATATATGCCTTGCCTCAAGATGCAGCACCTGCATCTGAGGTACTGAGGATAAGGTGTGACTCTTCAAAGTTAACCTGCCATGCACACCCAGAGGACAGACAGGCACCCCAAAACCTCTCTTATGGAGACGTTTCTCTGGAAGAAAACGTTGACAGTAATGGGGCTAGAAAAGCAAATTGAGTCTTCCCAGGAAATGAAATCTATCTGCTTGTGAAGAAAGAACAAATCCCACTTCTCCATCTCAACTCCTACCATTTAAGTGTGTATGTGGTATAGATATGATATAGGTATATATAAAAGGTATATTTACATTTTTATATATATGCGTATGCGTGTGCACATATGGTAAAAGTCATGATGGAGAAGTGAGATTTGTTCTTTCTTCCCAAGTAGACAGAGGTATAGATATATGGTAAAATAATTCTGAATTGTTAGCTGACAGGAAAGTAGAGGGAGAGGGAGAAATAATATATCTTCTATATTTGTTTTATAATACTGGGAGGTACTCAGGCTGGAGTGATAGGAGTTGTATAAGAAGTGGCACCAATAAATAAATTATAGTTTCGCATAAAAAGATGGGAATTTGGAATACACTGTTAAAGTAGTTTGGGAATCACTGAACAATGTCAGTGAGTTGCTTTACATCCAGCCACTGGAGCCATCTGTCAGTTAAATGACAGCTCTTCTGGTAAACATAAATGATGTTGCTATTGCAAATGTATGTGCCAACAGTGAAAGTAGATGTCTTCAACAGAAATAGATTGTATCCTCTCTAAATTCGTATAACTCACGGCCCTATCATCATTGCAGGGAAAAAATACCTATCACATTTTTATACTTACATGGCAGCATTCCTTAATTGTGTAATTGTCTAACGTCACTTCAGTCTTTTCAAAAAGTGACATCGTGATTAAAATGATCATATCTTCAAACTAACAAACTATTGAAACTTTTACTCCTTGATGAATAAATGGATCTATGATCTCATCCTGAAAAACAAAGTATGGAGATAATCCATAATTTTAAATATCATGTATGATACAAAATATAATATATTTTGCATTCTTATTCTATTCATTCACCTGTTATCTTTTTCACTTGCCTTGAGTAGCACCAATAATATTTCAATGTACTTTGTCACTCCTTGAGTTCCAGGTTCTTATGAATTTTTACAATTATTACCACTTTATTTGTAGTAAAATTAATTTGATAAATTATGTTGGATAATTGGCTTTTCATACAACACTTTTTAAAGCAGCTTGTAATTTTACAAAAGTATTTATCTCTAGCAATGAATCTTTAAGAATTTCTTGAAATCAGTTGTAATTTCATTGGTATTTCACAAAATGCATTCACCTATGATTTTGTCACTCATTTATTCATACTGCTGTGTGAACAGTCACTGATACACTATTGTTTTCTCAGGTGAGAGACTTTGGTAATAAACCAGAGCAAAAAGTGGTAAGTGTAATTCTTCTGAAGAAAGAGAAGGAATTTGTATCACAAAGGAAGGCTAGCAAGGTTACAAATGCTTTTGGATATTTAAAATAGTTACCTTTATTTGTGAGATCTTTCTTCAATACCAAAAAATAATCTACTATGACCTGATACCTGGGATTTTTTTCTTATTATTGCCACTTGGTAGGTTTCCAGTGTTTAATTAATAGCAATTTTTAGAAAATCTCTCTTTGAATCCAGATGTTCATATAACCTTTTTCAAAGCCTGTTTGATAAATATAAGGAAAATAGTAAAATGATCCTAGAGGCCAGTACTGCACACGGGTAACAACGTATTACCTGCCGTGCAGGTAATTTGTAGTATTTGTTACCCACTTGGAATCGATCCCAATAATTCCTAAGCTGCTTTACAGTTTAACGCACTGTACATTAAAGTTCAGATTCTTGAGGTAAAATGAGGCACTCATGACATTTTGAGAGTTTAAATCCAATGTGGGAGAGCACTGACAATAATAACACTCAGGCCTGATCCTAAAAGGAAAGATTCTGTCTCTGGATATACACATCTCCATAAACCTTGGCACCTTCATGATCTACTGGTCCCCTTCTTTCACCCTCCTAATTAGGCCCCTCTGGAAGGCCTAAGAGTTTCCTTGCTTGAAGTGCTCGAATAGCCAGCTAAGCCTCTGCCCCTGCCACATCCACACAGAGGAGGAAGAACTTTTCTACCTTTTCCTCTCATAGCTTCACCACAGTTTTGTAGGATGGAGGATTGCAGAGGATTCTGTTTTGTCAGAAAGCAGAGGAAGATGGATGTATAGGTGCATGGCTAGGAAACTCAGGTAGAAGGCAATACTGGTTCCCTCTTTGTGTTGAAGGAGTGTTTTTTTTATACAAAGGGAAACAGCTTAACAAGAAGACTGAGAGTTCCAGCTCCAGAATACTGTTGTTTGCTGACGAAGGCATTCTTCATGCGGGTGGGAGGCAGGGATTACTGTCCCTTGGACAGAGAGCAGGAGAACTTAATGCAGTGCCGTTAATGCTCCAATCGCTCAGGAGCTGGTCCCAAAGGACATCAAGCCTTTCAAGTGTCTGAGCCAAATATAATAGCTATAAGAGGAGAAAACAAACCACCATGGACTAAGACTTTCTGTGTTTCTGATAAATGGTGTTGAAATCATTGCGTACAGAAGAAGCTGCTAGGTTAGAGATCATGAGTGGTTGAAATGTCAGTCTTCCTAAGTCCACGATTATTCTGGAACTTAATGCTGACCTTTTTTCTATTTTCCTTCTTTTAAGAGGCACATAGGATTTGACAGTGTGGTTTGGACCCATCTTCATCTCTACCTTCGACTCATTGCCATTTTTAATAGGTCTTAAATATACAGACTGAAGAAAAATTCTTGTATAATACTTCCCAGTTATCTTGGTTAGCCTTTCACCTTTTTTCCTCCATGACCATGTTGGTTTACAGCAGGTACACCGAAACTGAAGAGGGGAACCAGGGGAAACGCCTGTTTGTTATTTAATTATAAACTTGACATTATACATCATGCAAAATTAAAACCTCCAGCTTGTTCTTGCCCCAGTTATTTTGAGAACAGTCTCTTCAGGGTTTTAACAGCCCTTTGCCATAGATGGCACAAATTCATGCTCTTTCCAGCTGATGAAATATGTTTATTTTTGACTGTGGCCTTCATTTTATTTATGACCTCATTCTAGTAAAGAGAAAGTCACCACCTCTAGCTGTCTGAGTTTCAGAGAAGGCACTGTGTGCAGGACGGTTTCACATCTGAAATGTGGCTGTAACAGACATGGGAAGTCCAGGCCAGGATGGGTCATAACTACCCGGTCATCCTCCAATCTTACACTTATAGAATCTTAGAATGGCTTGGTTTGGAAGGGACCTTAAAGCTTTATCACCCAGTTCCAACCCTCCTGCCACGGGCAGGGACAGCTGCCACTAGACCAGGTTTCTCAGAGCACCATCCAGTCTCGAACAGGTCTTGAACAGTGCCAGGGATGGGGCATCCACAGCTTCTCTTCAAGTGGTTCCAGTGCCTCACCACCCTCACCTTTGCTATGTTTAAGTCTAGGGCAACCCTAGTTCAGGCAACGGGAGGTGTCACCTCCAGAGGAAGCAAAAAGTAAGGTAAGGACTACTGGAAGAATATTTTACTCCGGTAGGAGTGTGGTTTCCCATTATATAATTGCAGTTATAAAAAGTGCTAACACTGCAAACTGCCATAATTTAGTTTCTACTAAATTGACCTTCCTTTTGGACTTTGCCAGAAGGCTTGATTCATTAAAGCTCATTGAGTTATTAGAGATATTTGGTTGAAAATTACTTCAGGAATAAAAAGCATTCATGGCGGGCTGAATCATAGCTTCAGAAGTGAACCTTGGTAACTCAGAGGAGATAATGTTGACTCAGATTTCAGCCCACTTCTGCTCATCCATAAGTGTGCATGTCAAACCTATGTGCTGTCGAGAGTAGAAATATCTTGTATTTTTTTACTCTTTAAATCTGAGGATATTTTTGATGCTTAAATTATTTTCTCTTTCTGCTTAAAGTAAGTTTTGACTTCAGTAGTTTACCACAGACTGAGGAGAATGCCTTGTACTTTCTTCAATCATTAGACTCAAAGATTACTCTACAAGAATGATTCCTTTTAAGCTTTCATAAACATTTACTGTAGCATCTCATTTAAAAATATCTAAGCATTCTATTATATCAGTGCATGCAGCTGTGTGCTCTTATTAAATCAAGCGTGTCATCTTGTGCTCCTGCCACCTTAGAGACACAGGAGGCAGTGCTCTGGAATTGTCAAGGGACATGAGAATGTGGCCATTATATTTTATACAAGATGCTAAATGATTAATATTTGTAAATTAATGCATTTAAATTGTATGTGCATGAGACACTCAAAGCCTTGCAAATATATCTGAGAGATTCATTTGAAAAAAAATACACCTGACAACTTCTCTTTTCCTATTGGATTCTATTTGGGCTATTCAAGTGAAAAAGCAAGAATGGCATGTAAGAGTCATAATACACAAGGTATAGAGTATTTCTGAGCAATTATAACATGCCTAGGAAGGTGTTGCAAGGCATAAGGCTGAAAGGCCAAATGACTTTACCCACTTGAGAAATGCAATAATTCCCAGGAAATGCACTGCCTGGAGTATATTATTACTGTTATGAAATAGAATTCATGAATAGAAAGAAGGAAAATGTTGGGGAGGGGGACAGGCCTATCCATGCATGTACTGGCTAGTATTAAAGTGGGTATGACATCAGTCACAGCCAATCAAACAGGCTCAGTAATGTCCAAAGTACTGCAGACATTCCATAATTAAGTAATAAGACATGACAGGGCATGAATTGTGTTGTATTAATTCTCGCCGAGTGTGTTGTCGTAGGCCAAGAGGAAGAAGGCTGGGTGCCATCGGTCCAGCCAACTGTGAATTAATCCATTCCCATTCTCACAGTGGAACCTCTTATTGTGGTTTTATGAAATGTTAATTTTTAAAATATTTATATTGTTAATTAAGCGATGAGTTTCTAAGCCATGACGGCAATCAGCACAATCCTTTCTGTGATTCTGAGCAGTGAATTGTGCTATCTGCTACTCCCTGCTCACATCTCCACACTCAGTCAAACCAGCTGTTTTCCATTGTCCGTTTGCTAATGTATTCTAATATCCTGCCTCCTAATGCCTACTCTCACATTTGCATTCATTTGCATATAAGAAGCATCTAGATACGCCAGTAATGGTTAGTGAAGTCCTTTGAGTATATAAAGTGCTATGGAAGTGCTAAATATGGCTTTTGTTTACTATTCATAGAAAACACTCATTTAGTGGGGGGTATTGTGGATGTCCCTTGTCACTCAGAATTTTGTTCCATACACTGTGATTGGGAGCAGTGGGTTTTAACACTAAAAATTATGCTTTTGGGTTTTGTGCATTTTCAAAATTAGGACACCTATTTTTCTTTGTTACTATGTGACTCCCAGTCAGATCTCACTTACTCAGCTTATCCGTTTTCTAAAGTATTTTATGTGGTACTCTACAACGCTCTTTAATTTAGTATAAACCTTTTGTTTTTTTGGTGATCTGAGACTGGTTTGGGACCTAGTGCTGGTGTTTTACATTTCCAGTAAATGGTTTTGCTTTGATCTCAATAGGAGCCACTTCACAATTTGTAGGCTCATGGAATCTACATTTCTGAACAGACTGCAGAAGATTTATCACCAGAGGCATCCTGAAAAGTACACCATGGTTTGCTATATAAAATCGCAAAAGGAGGTGCCTAGGCAAGCAAGGAAATCCACCTGGGCATTTGTCTGTGATTGCTGTTCTGCTATTACAGCTAGAAATGCTCAGTAACATATAAAAGTCCCTGAAGTTTTACTGAAGTGACAGAGATGGTTCTGTGACATTCATGCATGGGACAGGGTGTCAATGTGACCTACCAAATGTCCACACCAGGACTGTCAGGACCAGAGATTACTGACAGTGAGAAAACTTGAACTTCCGCAAAGAAGTGTCAGAGATGAATGCCAAAACACTTCTTTTGTAGATCAACAGGAAGATAGAAATGGCTAAGTAATATCAATGGGACAGGCATGAAAATCTTGCACTGGCTAGCAGATAAATAACATGCTTTTCTGACCCCAATACCAGTTACTTTATTTTGTGAGCAAAGATATGAAAAAGTTTCTTTGGTAAACATTAGGCAAACACCCTATTTTAAAATGTTAATAGAAATCACACTTCTACATATCATTCCTTCCTGAGTCCTTCATACATTTAACTTGTTTCTGATGGTCTGTTGTTTTTGAAGAGAGCAATTACTTCACGTAGCAACCCAAACACGTAATTGAAGCTGGAAACAACAAAAGAGATTGCCCATATTTGAAACTGCTGCCGTAACCACAGGTAGAAAAACCATAATTACCAGGACTGAGATTGTTATTCGTTATTGCCATCATCTCAGAATTTGAGCCAGATCATTTATCAACAGTGCTCCTGCAAGCAAAAAAAGAAATTCTTCTTACTGTATGGTAATCATGCACTTGACGTTCAGTATTTGGGTCCTAGCATTTTATAAAGTCTAGATTTTTTTGTACCTTAACAGAAAAATATTTTCTTTTTCGCCTAGACACACACACATTTAACTTTGTTTCCAAAATCAAAAGATGATTCAAATTTTATAAGTGTCTCATTCTGAAGGGCATTGAGAGATGTCCTTGGAGTAAGGAATACAGCAATGGCCAGGTAGCAGTTCAATAGTATGTCATATTGAAAATTATATTATACAATGTATCTAAATGCATATACAGGTCTATATACAACTCCAAAGAGATATATACAATGTTATTAAATTAAGATATATTACACTAAATTATTTGAGTAGCTCTTCTCAGACCACCACTTTGCAGGACCCACCTTCATCCAGTCACTTTGCAAGGACATGAAGCAGTTTTGTCTTGAAGCAGGCAGTCATGAATCAAGGCAGCGTGGCATTTTTCTGTAAAAGGAAGCAAAATATTTCTTTTCAGTATTAGGTAGTTTGGACCCTCTCTGCATCTCAGTGGTGCATACTGGTCCCCTTCTCTGATGTGTTTTTTAGTATGCTTTTTGAGATTAAGACTTGAGCACACTATCAGTGCAGTGTCATTCTGGTCCAAACCTTTTAATTTCCATCGTCTACCCCGCTGGGCAAATGAAGTTACGCTGATGCCTTGGCATCTGGAATAGTGAGCACAAGTTATATTTTAACTGTGGATTATTTTATGTGTGGCATTAAGACATTTTTCAGTAATGGACATGTAGTAAATGATCTAAACAAACAAATAAAATTAAGAAATTTGTATATATGCATAAGGTCAGAGTTTCAGACTAATGTGTACTTACTGTATATACTTTGTTTTGCTCTATGGTTCCCCAGTCCTTTAAACTTCCCTTGCCTTGGTTTTCATCAGGTTTTCGGGGAAAGTAAATGACTGTTAAGGAAAAGTTCACAATTTATTTGGGTTTTTTTTTGTGGTAGATTTGCATTAAGTTGAATGGATATCAAACAGTATCTGATTTGGCTTACTATCAAGTGCTTGATAAACTTTTATTATTCCTCTGGAAGCACTTCCTCAGAAACATGTCTTTTCTGATCAGTTTCTTATTTATGAGAACACAAAGTAAATATTTTCCTCTCCTTAGTGATTCTTGCACTCCCAATTCACAGCTCAAGTCTGTTTCACACACGTGGGCATTTAGTGCCACTTAAAACACACATGGTTTCAGCTTCCTAGGGCATGATTCAAGAGCCTAAACATAGGTGCCTAATACCATTTAAATGCCTGAAGATATCCTGCCTGGCATCCAGCTGCAGCTTCATCAGGGCTCCAGTCCCCCACAGATCTTGTGTTTTCTCTGTCAGGCTCACGCGGATGCTGTGAATACCCCAGGATGTTTAAAACTGTACGGGACAATTGTGCTGGGGCACCTGCGCTGCTCCTGCTCTCGCTCCCTGCTCTCTGCAAGCATTCCTGGAGCAAGCAGCACAGGTTTATGTCCATGTTCCTGTATTTCTAAATGCCCCGTGTAGGGGCAAGCCACGAACGGTCAGGAGCGTTTGAATAGTCATGAATATTTACAGCATTCTATCTATCGTACAATAAAGCATGAAGCCTCATATTCTCATTTCTTAAACAATCAAAACATACTTGTAGATCAAATTTAATGCATATATTTTTTCCGTTTGAATACATCGTGATTAAAAGTTCATGACCTTGATTATATTATGCAATTTGAAAAATCGCCAACAATGTCCATGGTGATTAAATATTCCACTTTGTAATTATTTTGTAACTTTTGTTCTGCTCTTTGCTCACTCCAAAAATTATCATAAAATTTTGAAAGATGTCCTCAGTGCAGAATATGTCCATAAAATATTAAATATTCAATTTTCCTCTATCATGGCTTGAAAAATTCATAATTACATGATGATCCACATAATAACTCATTCTGAAAAGTCATATATGGCACTCCCCCTGTGACTGAGTTAATAATTTACTGCTGTGTGGGATTTTCACTCTGCACTGTTAGTCTTGGGAACATTTATTAAGCAAATGTTCATTTGCAAAGATCAGAATGTGAATGAAGAGGGTAAGAATTTAATGAGGAGTGACAGACAGGTGAACTGATTCCATATAGTTCTTTACTACAGGAGAAAGCAGATAGCTTTATCTTTCATAGCCTCGATAGACACATGAAATGAAATATAGAGGACAAGGGGCAAAAGGAAAAAAAAGGTACTTTCCTAGAAGGGCCAACGGAAGGATAAATCAGTGGAACTCATGAACGTGATTCAGACCAGTTGAAATGGCTGATCTTACTCTGTGCCTTTGGACTTACATAGATGAGATATCTAGACTTTTTATTTTTGAGTTATTTGCCCATTTTTTAAATATTCTAACATTAAAAATAAAGCAGCAAGATAAGTTTAAATTTTGGTTTTAAAATGCATTATAGTTTATGGCTAACCTTTATAATTTCCAGACAAGAAACGCAACGAATACAGTATGAGAACAGGTGTCACAACTTCATCTGCATTTTTTTTCAGTAGATAATGCAAAGGTTTGCTACACATTAACCATGTAGCTTCTTTCTATAGTTTTTGGGTGTTGTCTAATCAAACCTAGGTTAAATAATATTGATCCTGAGTTTTATTTGTAAAATAAATTCAAGGAAAAAAATATCACAGAAAGATTTTATAATCGATTCAGAAGTCAGTTTTGTGAAATACTGAGCATGCTGTTCCTGACACAGCAAAAAAAGAATACATTTATTCAAGACCTTGAAATAATCTCTAGTTTAAAAGTAGGTGAGTACAAATTTAGGTGTTTTACTGACTAAGGGACACTTCATTAGACCTGAGACAACATAAACAATTTCTCAATCTATTGTCACTGGTCATGTAAGGATATAACATACAACTATACCCCCCAAAATTACCTAAATATAATGTCCCAAAGGCTAAAACTTATACTATTTTATATATAGGAAAAAAAAAGAGAAAGATTTGGCACAAAACTGGATTTTCCAGTTGACTTTATTTATTTATTTACTTGTATTCCTATACGGATGTTTTTTTCAGTAGACTTTTTGTTCTCCATAAAAGTTTAAATTTACTAAAATATTATTGTTCTCCAGAGTCCTGAAATATCATTTTTGATAAGTGCAACATTTATTTCTAAGATAATTGCCAAGATAAAAACAACTCTCATAAAGATAGGAATTATTCCTTGGGTGTGTTATATTTCTTTTTTTAATTTTTTGGGGGCTGTGGTGGATGACTGTGTAATCAATGGTGCACAGTACATTCATATTTTTGAAAACTGAAGTAATACATCAAAGTAGAAGTGGGGGAAAAAATGATCCAAAACACAATTTTCAGAAAAAAAGGTGCAAAAAGTAATTTTGTTTAAAAGTTACACATTTTGAAAGAGATTTTTCAGTCAGTGTCAGAATAATTTTCCTGGATATAAAGGCTTCAGTTGAGGATGTTCAGATTTGTTTAGGCATTTGACTTGAATACGGCTTTTAATTTTCAAAGGTTGGTCCACGGATATGCTGGAAATGAGACAGGACTTTGGACTAAATTTCTGACGGGGAATACTGACTTCCACCTTTATTCGTGGACAGTTACCTGACAAACTTAAAAATGAACAGAAATACGCAGGAAAGATTTAGTTCAGAGTTTGAACTGGGACATCATAAAGGGAGAATGAGATGACATTGAGAACTGAAGGAAAAAAATCAGATTAAATTTAATCACACAGACTAAAGATGTATAAGGGGAATTTTTCCTAGAGCTTATTCATTAGGTATGACAGAGATAGGAAAGACCTAATCACTGATTGCAAGAAAAGAAACTTGTTTCACCAAAGACAGATGTATACCATTACAATCAACTGAGAGAAATAGGCAGCACTTTTATGGCATAGTCCATTTCACCCTGAAATAGAAATTTGGCAAGATTAGTCATCCCTTAGTGCCTGTTTCTGTAAATTGACCATAAAGGAACCCTATGTTGCCTGCTTAGATATATCTGTGTGAGATTAATTTCATCTGAGGGAAGTATGAGCTGCAAAGGTGATGAGGCCATAAAAAAAAGTGCAGTCCTTAGGTATGTCTGTTGTGGTATTCCTCAATACAGATAAAAGGGCATCGATGCCTTTGTACAAAAGGTAAGTTAAATTTTGTCTGCAGTGGCCTGGGCTGCTTTCATTATTCGTTTTATGGAAAGTTAAGTTGAAACTGGAAGAGGTGTAATAAAGAGTAGCTATGGCAGATGGATGGAGAGTCCACTTCGTATTCATTTTGGGGTTCATCAGAGGTTAGCAAACACTTTTTAAATGGAAGCATAACATTTCCCCAAAAATATCACCACCCTAATTTCAGCAAAGAAAAAGTGGATGAGAAGGGAGCTAAGAATGTCACCCCTCTTTGGGGGGAACACCCACTCCTTGAAGTGAGGTTCTGGCGAGAGGTGTCTGGTGGTAATGCCAATTCTTTCAGCTTGCTCCCAGGTCCAGCTGTCACTGGGGTTGTGTCGTATCGTGAGAGTAACAACACTCCTTGCTTCACAAAACATATTACTTCCCAATCAGGGAATCCTAACCTCTCTTGTCTTCCAGAGCTTATCCACATTATCACGGTTATGTCAAATAACTTGTCCTGAATTTGTAATCCTAAAAAGTTTCATAGAGATAAAAAAAAAAACCAACAAAAAACACATTCATGGAGAAACAAAATTGGCTGAAAAAGAATAGTGGGTAGAAGCTGTACAAAATATTTTTTGATGTCATGGACACCTAGTAATGGGACTCACTGATCCAAGAGACCTCATCCAGACTAATTTCTTCAGTATTTGTTTTAAAATTGACTCTTACATATACAAATACATATTGTTAAGCATCACTTAAAATGAGTGAGACCCTGAGCCAGACAAGGTTGTTTTAAGTATCTGGGATTAAAGAAAATCCCCAGCATTAAAAAAAAAAAAAAAAAAAAAAAAAAAAAAAAAAATTTTTTGAATCTTTTTGTGAAAAAAAAAAAAAAAAGTTTCTGATAGCTTTGATTGGAAAAAAAAAAAAAAAAAAAAAAGACTTGCTTGAATTTTATGTATCTTATTTGAAGACTTTATACTTACTTGCTTGAGGAGACTTCTCCAGACATAATCTCTCCTTCAGCAAGCCCCTTCTCCTCAGCTGTTTGCATATAAGAAGAAGGTTAAATCTAGCTGAGTTTTGTGGTTTATGTATTTTAAATAATTTTAATTATTTGCACTAGATATATTTTCAATGCTACATTACTGCAAATAGATTGTCCTGTACAGGGCCAGAATTTGGACTTTGATGATCCCTTGTGGGGTCTCTCCCAATTCAGGATTTGCTATGATTTTCTTTCTTTCTTTCTTTCTTTCTTTCTTTCTTTCTTTCTTTCTTTCTTTCTTTCTTTCTTTCTTTCTTTCTTTCTTTCTTTCTTTCTTTCTTTCTTTCTTTTTCTTTCTTTTTTTCACAAGATAACAATGGCAAAAGAGAAAAAGATGGGTTTGATCCCAAAACTTTGTCATAGATAATTTTTTTGAAGAAGAGCAAGTGCTCACTCTTTCCTGTGCAGACTGGGAGCAGTAGTAAGTACCACCCCCTGCATGAGCTCTGAGTACTGGTTTCTGCGATGGGAGCAGCATCATTCAGAGCAGCTAGGCATCCTGTCTCCTGAATTATACAAACTGTACTATCCCATGGTTGATGTAAATCAGTTTTGCCACAAGGCCTGGGATTCAGCTCTATTTTTCTACTGAGTTGAGGTGTCTACATGAAGATGTCTGCCTGCGAGTGAAGCGGTGACTCCCATCATGGTCAGAGGACACCCAGTGCTGGATTTAGTTGCCTGAACACAGAAGTTTACAGACGGGGCAACTACCAGGCAGGTCCATGGCAGGCTTGTAACTTTCTGGATCAGCAGCTGAAGGCCATGCAATCTACACCTGCTCTGCAAACTCCCTCTCCAGGCTTTATCAACTGCACAGATTAGATCTCTGTGCTTAGCACACATTCACCCACACAGACTCCTAAATGCAGAGCTCTTAATTTCAACCTGAATCTTGCTCCTCAGACCTACTTCAGCTGCTTCAATATAGGCATCTAAATAAAGATATTTCAAGCTGGATTCCTCTGGCCGTGATCCAGGATATTCTATTTGGTTTATTCCACTTGGCATGTTCCATGTCTGCCACAAGTTCTGTATCAGGTTTACTATCTCACTGCAAGTGACTTAAGGTTTCATACCTCAGGCTGTGTAAAGTGGCAAAGAGTTTCTGTGAAGTGACAGAAAGTTTTTTATATTTACACAATTACAGCAAGACTAAGTGCTTCTTGGTACATATTCAAGAGGAAAGGGTGAGAAAAGCTCCGAAGAGAGTTTAACCTGAATTTCAGGTGCCATAAACAATGAAAATTAGGACTTGCAACATTTTCAAATATTTTCAATATTCTTTTTGGTTTGCTTTTTTACATCATTGCCATTAAAATGAAATGTTTCTGAGAGATGTTGGTATTGAATGGTTTCTTTCTAGCTCATGGCTTAAATGATACACAGCATCAGAGAACACTGCAGGCTTTGTGTTTTGTCAGTAAAAACAAAACAAAACAAAACAAAACAAAACAAAACAAAACAAAACAAAACAAAACAAAACAAAACAAAAGCATCCGTCTTATCTAAACAGCTTTAAATTGCTTCTTTTAAAAAGACACTTCATTATGCCATTCATGTACTCATGTAGTATAAAAGAAAAGCAATTGGTCAGATCTCCCTAGTAGGCACAAAACCTGTTCTGCTGCTTTTATCCCACCTTATAAACGGCTTAGCACAAAGAGCTCCTGCCAGAACTTAATGCTTTGGGCTTTCTGCCTGTAGTAGTGGATGGCACCCTGGGATCAGAGTTCAGAACATCACTATTGAGCTTTAAAACCCACCAGGGTGAAAAGGGAAAAGTAAAATGTCAGGATTAGCATTTGGCAGCTCCAGTTGTTTGTTAAATGTGAGAAAAAGCAGGCAGAAGTAGGAAAAATAGGCTTGGTGATTATATTGGGATATTTGTTATTTATACTGTGGCATTTTGCAATTGCATATACAAACAGAAGTTTGGTAGAGGTTTACTGAAAGTTTTGATTGCATCTGTTATGCGTATAAGAGTATCTGGAACTTGGACATAAGAATGAAATAAACATGTCAAAACTCATTAGAATTAAAAAATCAAAACACTGCTGTTAACAGGGCAGTAAGAGCCATAAACTATGTATTAAAAATAGGCTTGAAGTATTCATAACCTAGATAGCAGAACCACGTGTCATATAAACTACTCTTAAGTTAGTGAAGCCACACCGAAATTTCCAAGATATTTGTCAGGTTAGGCCTTGACAGTGTCATGATTCCCTTAATGCTATAATGATAATCAACACATAGGTAAACTAAGGCTATTCTGAAGTATGTCATCAAGGGATTTTGTTTACAAACACATGTGAAAATTACATAGCTGAAGGTAAAATATATTCAGTGAGAAGAACAGCTTATTTCTGCAGAAGAGCCCCCTGACCTCTGCTCTGTAGTTTGTTCCCAGATAAAGAACCTATTATCAGTATGGGACGTGCCAAGCCTTTAGAAAGTTTACTCAGTAATTAGTATTAATGCATGGTATATCTTTTTCTTTCTTAGATGCAGTGTCACAAAATTTCCGAGAACTTTGGCAATTATCATAGGACTTTTAGACCAGCTAACTGAAGGACAAATATCTGTCTAATTGACCTATCTTTGTCACTGTTTTAATCTAAAAAGCTACAGACTGTGTGATTTAAAATTACAATCCACTTTTGAGCTCATAACTCCCTTTATTTAAGAAATGACTAGAATAAAATCACTGAGGTCTTAAATTACCTTGCAAAAAGTAGCTAAATAAAATATGCTATTAAACACAATAATAAAAGAAGGAAAGAGCTCAAAAGTAATTTAGACCACATGGACACCATTAATAAAGAAGATGGACTCAAATGTTTTCAGTCACAGAATAAAACTATTCCATGACATGATGAAAAACTGTCGGTTCTACAGTAAAGAAATTCTGCAAATTAGATTGCACTAAATGACTGCCTTTGACAAGATAAATCTTGTCTTCCTTTGATCTTCTGATAATGCCAACATATACTTTTGAGAGGTCTGGAAAGAAACCCACAGAGGATCCTCACTTGCCAAAATCAGTAACATTCATTTCCATGCCTGAGAGACAGAAATGCTGGCTAATAAGAGAAACATGCTCACTGGAGGCTGGAGGAACACTTGTTTGTGCCTCATTCAGTATACCAGAGTGACTGCTGAAGAATGATTCAGTCTGGTAAAACTCTTCCGTGTAGGACTGTCACACTTGTTTTCTGTATCTGCCAAACTCAGTAAGGTTCCATTATGCGAGTCAGCTCTGCCTGGGGGCTTGTCTATCTTGAACATTCAAATTTCCAAAACAATTCTATTGCTTTCTTTCATGAGCCAGGATTTTTGTTTTATTTTTTCAATTTTACTTTTTGTCTCATTCGTAGTCTCCTTTTTGGCTTGTAACACCTCTTTGGTACATGCAGATCCAAATGTGACGCAGAGCCAAATCCATGCTTTTTATTTATGAAAGGTAAGTTATGTGTTTTCCCTTTGTATGTGAATTTTTTTTTCCTGTGCAAAGCATGAAATAAGTTTGTTGGGGAGGGCAAAATCTCTCCCTATCTTCCATATACCTTGTCTGGTATGTTGGGGTTTAGAAGTCATGAGCGGCATTCTGTCAGGCTACCACAGGTAAAAATAAACTGTGATTACGTGGAAAATCTTCCTTATTATGAACATCACAAAATAAAACTTTACAGAGTTAGCAAACACCTGAGAGCTATCGGCCCACACAATGTCATTTAATTCGTTTGTGCCTATTTTTAAAGAAATCAAGCTTTAGGATGTGATCATTTACTGTATTTTCCAAGAAGCCTAGTCTCATTCTGTGCATAGTGCAACAATGCTCCTTTAATGAACATCTGGTTGGTACTTTTCCTTCTCCTTATGCCACATCCACAGCTCAGAAGAAAAAACTCCAAATTTTCTTGTGGGTTTTCTTACGTTGCTTATCAACACATGGTAGCACACTTTGAAAATTTTTTAATTTGTATTTGCAGTATTTATCAGAATTGAGAGATGTTTTACCAGGGGAGACTTGATTAAATTTTCCAGTAATCTGAGATGCCTAGGATCTTCTGTTTTAAACATTTAGCCTTTTACCATTTTATAAGCACAACAGTATTTAATTGTATCAGTGAAAAATCAGATATTATACATAAGATGTTTCTTTCCTTTTCTCCTTTCCTTACTCCAGAACCCCTAACGCCTTCTTCAGATTTTTACCCAAATTTTGGCACCTTGTTCTCCCTTTTTGCAGTTTCTTTTCCCTGTCACTTTCTCTGGTCAAGTCTGGGAGTGCTGGCTCCTTCTCAGATGCACTCCCTCACTCCATTTGTTCCACTCATTCTCCCCAGTTTATCAGCTCTCACCTGCCTCCAGTTCTCAGCCAACCTGGTTACAGACCTCCCTTTGTTTTGACATTTTGGTTTCCTGTAAATATTCTAGATGTTTTGCCTGAACAGCCTCAGCTTCAGTTATCCAGCTCTTAAGTAAATTTGCAAAGCAACTCTTTTATACTTCTGCTTCCTTTGTTTGGTGTATATTAGTAGAGCTTGCTGCACTGGTAGGAGGTCCTCAAACAAGCTCTGAAGAGGTCTGAGCTGGGAAGTTTTACTGCAGCTTTCCAAAAGTTTATAAAACACCCAGTTGGGAATAGATGCTCACAAAGACAACCAAAAGGTCATTAACATTGCCTAAGAAATGTAACTTTTCTAAAACTGTGCTTTTAGAAACTCTTAAAGCCTTCAGCAGAAAGAAGCAACCAACCAGCCAAAAACCAACACAGCTCTGGGCTCAGTCTAAATCCTTTCACTCCCTACCAACACGTTAGGCTAAACAGTGAGTGAACAGTGAAATACTGTTTTGCTAAAAAACAAATGAGCCTTTGCAAGAAACATGAAGCAAATTTTCCATTTTAGGATCAATAGTCCCTGACTACAATCACTGTTAGACCCCAGCTCAGGGATTAAAATTCGGAAAAATTAAGTCTGTGAGTCTAGAGTGGGAATATAGAATACTATAGAATAGAACAGTTAGCCCAGAAGGGACTTACAGCAAACATTTGTTTCAACTGCAATTAGAATTGTTGGAGGAACTGTTGGACTGAGATCTCAAGGACAACAAGAAGATATGAGGACAATATTATCTGGTTGATTTTACTGCAGAAAAACACTGCATCCACCTCCCTAGCTGTGAACAGTCTCAGTGGCCATGGGACTGCAACAGGGACAACATGGCAAGGGGGAAATTGTGCTTTTATGTACTGCAGAGCTAACTTCCAGAGGGACTGGCATAAAATCCCTCACACTGTGTTTGACATTGCTGGCTGTTTTGAGAGGATGAACATCAAAACAAACCACATGAAGCATGTAGGTCAACCACCACATAAACTCCTTTTGTTCTAAGGACTGATTGAGACCTCCAAGGAGGTCATGGTCCAGGAGAGGACAGTTCTGCAGTGCTCTGTTGTCTGCAGAACTCCCTTGAGCAAATCTGATTTACTCAAGCTTGACACAGGCCAGAATCTGATCCCCACTGTACAACAAACAGGGCTATTAAATGATTCATGGTTTATTGCAAGGATTCTCTTTTCAGGATTAATACTGTTAGTCATACATTTATAGCTAGCAGCATACAAAACTGAACAAATCCCTCCAACATAACAGGATAAAGCAGTTCTAGAGAGCTAGAAGCCAGTTATAAAGTACAGAAATTCAGTGTATACCTGTTGATATAATGGGCTGATTATATATGCTATAATGAAATGTATATGTTGAAGACAGCAGGAAAATAATTTATGTATGTCATTGAAGAGATATATCTAGAACTTTCTAGGAATATTTATGCTGTATTTTTCCAGACAAAGATTTTATTAGCCACAGTTAAATTTTTTATGTAGACAAAATAAAATAATTTCTGATACATTCTGTATTTGATTCAATTTTCACACACCATTTATTTTGTTTTGGTTTTCTTTGCCCTGGAATTTTGAAAAATTAGTTCCAATTGAAACATGAGTTCTAAATATTTAGTTTTTAGAAGAAAGATATATTGCATGTACAAAAATGTAAAATTTCTGGCTTTTGTGGAGTTTGTACTGTCTTCTACAGTTACATGGTTACAGCTGTAGATCACCGTTTCTAAGAAATCTCCCAGAACATATAATTGGAACTCCCTACCCCTGTTTTTTTTCTTGCAAGTAGCACATCTTCATATTTCTGGAATGATTGATGCAGAGATTAGCCTCATTCACCAAAAAAAACCCAATTATAAATTATTTCTTGAGCTTCAAAGGAAGGAGGGGAAAAAAGTAATAAGAGTAAATAATTGTAAACAAATTATTATTATCCAAATCTCTCTACTTAATGATTTGTTAGTATGTTTCTCTGTACATTGAGTCCCAAATAGACAGAAAGGAATTCAGTGTCAGGCAGCCTGGTTAAATAACTGAGGTCAGAAAATGTATATACAAGTGCTAAAGATCCTATGTGCAATGTACAAACACTAAAGTTTATACCTCTGGCGGAGATATGAGACATGTGCAAATTGAATACCGATATGTAAAAACCATATATTTACGTAGATGCATATGTATATGTGCGACAGTATATATATATATATTCACATACATGTAAATGTTTCACCAAAGATTTTATGTAGAATAATGCCATAAAATAAGCTGCACCCTTCAAAAGGAAAATATTTTGTAAGATATGTAAACTGCTGTGAAGGCTGCATTGAAGTACTCAAAAATTATTTGGTTAAAGGGTAAATACACCTTGTACCTCATAATGAAAATCTTATAGGTAGGGGTGGAGATTAACACTGCAGGCTGTCTGCAGAATATTAATAAAATTCAATATAGTTTCTAAAAGGTATAATTTATATTTTGTGGAAATGAGTCTCTTTTCTAATAAAATTCTTCTGTCCTTCATTCTGTTCATATAATTTTTCTATAAATCATCCTGTAGGAATTTTTTCTAAATATTCATCTCACAGAGAACCTATTTAAATAAGCCCTCTTAGCAAGGTATTTCAGAATTAAAATTACACCATGAGCGATACTTTATCCAATATGCTTCCTTCTATAGAATTTTTTGTGACTAAACCAATATTTTGCAGAATTACATTATGTTAAAATAGCTGATCTGAGGTGATGCTTCTAGTATATAAACACTATGTAAAAAATATCAACAAATTACCTTTAACCATTTTAATTTAACTGGTCTCTGAACCTGTGCAAAAGTAGCTGATTTTCTTTCCACATCTACATATATAGTGATAAAAAACCTAAGGGCATTGCACACAATGAAAGAATAAGGGAGGAGAAAAGTGCTCCTGGTTATACTTTATTTTCTTGGATTTGCAGTAAACTAGAACCTTATGCTTTTTGTAGTCGTGTAGAAATAAAGTCTGTGATGTCCCTGGAATTCTTGGGGAGGTTTGAGCAAAAAAAAAAAAGGGTAAATTGTATTTTTAGAGAGAAAGGCTGGAACCAGAACAAAAGAGAAAACCTGGGACCACTTGCTAGATGGTGAAAGCTTATATTCCAATACTGAGCCATATTTCATAGTGACTTCTCAATTCTTAGGTTAGGTATTTACCTGAAGCAGGAGACAGCTGGCATGTGCTTTCTGAATTGGGATTCACTGATGAAGTGAATTATTGTCATCGAAAGATGGAAAACAAGTAGCAAATGGAGGTTAAAATTTCAGAAGTTGGGTCAAATTTTCTTTTCTTCTTTAAGTTCATACTTCCACGATGTGTAAAAGAAGTGCACAAAAGGAAAGAAAAAGATTGTATTTATTGGATGAAAGGGCAGTTTTTCCCATCCCACGCATTAATCCTACCAGAGAACGTATTTGCTAAGTTTCCAGGAAACTTGGAAATGGAATACAGTAACACTGTATAGGCAACTTGGGGCTTGCTAACAAAAGACAAACTTGCGTGGAAGCTGACTGATGCATGAGAGCAGGCAAACAAATGTTTCACTACACAACCTGCAGCACAGACCAACATTTCTGCTGAAGTTAGATATCTGGTCAATAATAATGTTATTACTAGGCAATATACCATATTTATATGGCATTTACTACATTTAATAACACAGCAATATATAGTGATATATAATGACACAAAAATATTACTTCTAAATATTACACCAAACACAAACAGGTTGCTTCAGTCAATTCTACATTCTATGAGGCTAAATGGTCACCTATTCCCATACCTAGTTCCTGTAAGGACAGCCAGCCAATAAAGGAAGAAATGTAAGAGAGGCCGTGTGCCAAATGCAAATTAAGCCACTTCTAACATAAGCTCCCATGCTCGTTTTAGTAGTTGTAGAATTGTCTCCAGCTCATTGGCCTGTAGGTTTAAGGCACAGAACAGCAGCACATGCTGGGCCCTCCAGGATTTATTTGCTCAGAAGAGGTCTACATATGAGTTATTGTTTTAGCATGCCTTTTAAACTAATGAAAAGAACAAAACTAATGAAAATAACAAAAATAAGATACTAACTTAATCTAAAGTGGGCATTTAAAATATGCCAGGTGACCCCACCTGAGGAATGTGATAAAAGAGGTGACTGCTGACCTTATACTGCCAGATAACAATCCTGGGAAGGAGCATGGGCAGTATGTCTGGAGGAGGAGAAAAATAATCAATAAGTTTACAAACTCATATTTGATGAGTGGAGGAGAACACCTGAACCCCCAGAATTGACATCAAGCTGAAGCTGTTTTTCTATTTTTACTGTGCAAAGTCCAAATATTTTTGATAGCCAATCCCCTCCTGAGCAGTGTTACTTTCTGGACAGCGTTTCTGCATGTACATCTCCTCCTGTCAGATTTTGGGATCTGTCCCTATTAATGCTTTTGACAATCCTCTGTCACTTGCATTAGGACATTGAGCAAACAGGTATGGACCACATTTTTTTCTCTCTACCTTTCCTTATTTTACTGACTTTTAAAACATAATCTCATCTTTTCTAAATAATAGTTTACATATTTACACCTTTTTTCCCCCCAAGTTCTTATCATCAAAAGGTCCTTTGCTGAACCTTTTCTAAGGTCCAACCTTCTGCTACTGCCAAGAACTTCCTGTCTACACAGGACTAGTAGATTTTACCATGAACTTATGCAATGTCCATGCAGGAACTGGATAAGTTATGTAGGGACACCTCAAATGACAATAGGTGTCCTTGTTTAAGCAACTGAACCTGAAATATAGAGGTTAAAAGCAGTTGCAATCTCATAGGAACCTATCTATCTATATTTCGGATGTCAAAAATATATCTGCATATTCCTGGCAGATGTTACAATCTTTGCAGTAGGTGTGTACTCCTCTGGAGCAGCAGCTAAGGTGGAAAACACTGAGTCTCTCAAACATCATTGAATGTCAGTGTATTGACAAATAAATTGAGCTCAGAATCCTATACCCTAATTTAAAATCAAGTAAATTCTGAGTATTTTAATTTAATTCAATTTAATTTAATTTCCTTCCTATGTGCTTTTCTACTCAGCATAGAATTCTGCTAATTTTTTTGCCATCAGAAATGTTAATCTTCTGCTTCCTTCTCTTCGTGACTATAAATGCAAGAAACTGTGCACATAAAATCTTTATGAGAAATTGATCAAAATATAGTGAAGATCACAGTGGGTAAAGTTAGAGTTTTTTTGTGGGAAGCATGGAATGCCTTAATAATGACTTTAAACAGTATCTCATATTACTCAGCTTGCCCTGTCTAGATGAAGAATTTGTACACACAGGTATTTCATTCTATTATTAATGTTCTTTCAGTGTCGAATGGCAACCTGGTCTTGAAGGTGTTTATTTCTATTTTTATCCTTGCTTATTGTAAGAAACAATTATGGCTTTGATACACATAATCTGGAAGGAAATATTTCTTCCGGGAATTATTTCAACAGTCCACATAGATTGGTAACTTCTTAGTGATTCCATATTCTTGTCTTTTAAAATGCAGTGTATCTTTCAGGTGTTTTGACTGCACCTGAACTTTAGATTTGGCAAGTTTGGGATTTTTTTGTAGACTGCTTCTCTTAGCCATATCATTTCAGTTTAAATAATAATAATTTGATTGTTAGCTCAAAGTTATTATCTTATTCCTTAGGGACTAATGAGAAAAGAAACTGAATTTTGAAATTTGTATTAATATTTTTAATTTGTTATCCATTATGAATTAGAGAGTCCTATAAAAAGTCGCACACTTTAATTTTCTTTTGGACTACTATTTACATCATGTAGCACTCACTATGATCACTCAGAGAATAGTACTTAGCCTGTCACAAATTCTATGCCTTTGGATATTCCCCTTTCTGGAAGACCCCCTAATAGGGCATTCAGTGTATGATGGAATATTTCAGAAGCTGATTAGCTTATATTCCAAAAGGCAACTGTAAAAAGGTAGCATTAGTTTTTCCTATGTCTGTGGAAAATTGCCAAACCCTACCAGTATGTCCAATTTCCCAAAGAAAGCAAACTTTAACAACTCAGCCATTATTCTGCCTTTGTAAAGAAGCTGCAACATTTCAACTTCACACTTTACTTTGGGGACACACTATGGGTAAAAAAGGAAAATTATTGGAGAAAGTTGTTAAAGAAATAATTCAATCCCTTGGCCTTTTTTTAGGCTTGGCTGTGTTCAGAACAAGTATATAGATAAATAAATAAATAAATATTTATAAATGTAGAAACTTTACTGAAATGCCTGTGTTTAGTGTGCTGATGCTTGGGTTTATCTGTGTAGTCTGTATGTATGAAACCCATGCAACTTATTTAACTAATCCACCTTTTTAGATTTGTGATTCAACTTCATAAGGTGCTGTTTGGTTTTAGTTCCTCCTAGCCCTTAGCTTTTCTCTGCGTCAGACTTCCATCATCCCAAGAGTACTCTTTATTCTACAGGATAAGGTACAATAGTTGAAACACAGTCATGTGTCACCACCTCACTTGCACCTCAGTCAGACTTAGCTTTGCCCCAGGTGTCATGCCGTATCTGTCAGCTACGTAGGTGCAGTGGCATAAATACCCTAAGGAAACTAAAATGTCAGCAGCAGATCCAGTTTATGCACCTGAATCCACCTCTGTGTTGAGTCTGTACCTGTCCTTAGTAAGCTCTTCGACACGAGGTAGTGCGAGTGTTCTCCAACAATTACTGCAATCAGTCATCCTGACTTTATGCAACTTCCTGCTTGTTTGGCACACACTATATTTATTCCCGTTTTCTGTTTGTCCCTTTCTCTGAGAGCAGTCTTGGGATCATACCACGTGCCATATCCATCACTCCCCACCTGATCTCTGTTCTATGGCTTTACTCTCATAATTTCTTGCATTATTTTGCCATTACACCTGATTCTTTGCAGATTTTGCCATCAATGGCATTGCTGTTTCACCTGTCTGGTCATACACATGCCACAGTCAATATTGCATGGGTTTTTGGAGCAATTTATCATTGCACTATTCTTGTTCTGGTCTAAGCAGAAGGGAAGCATTTTAAGAAAATACATAGGAAGCTCAACCTTCTCACAGTTTTGAAAAGTACTTGCAGGAACAGAGCCCAGAATATTCTTCTCTCTTCTGGAGAAGAATTTTTTTTTTTAAACAATATGCACTCCAAGTATTTTCCCTATTATTTTAAATAGCCTAAGAGGTAAGCAGCTAGTGCAAAACACCTTCTACAATTCAGAATTGGAGACAGGTGTTCCTAGAAGACAGCACGTCTTGAGCAGCAGCACCTCAATTCAGTCGCCCATGTGAAAATCAGATGCCTAGGGTGCTCAACAGGCCTCCAGGTAGCATTTCGAAAGGACTGGTACCTCCCTCAGCTCATATTTTACCAACCTGGTGCAGTGACTCAGTGTGGTAGAGCATTTCAAACATGGATTGCATGTGTTGGTAACCTTGTTGTGTCATCTGTGTCTATTTTAGGGTGAGTCCACCCCTTGGAAGTACCAATTACCCTGTTTACTATTAGGAGGCCTAAATAATCACATCAAGTCTTTGAAATCATAAAATCTAGAAGGGCTGATATGTGCTTTTAACTAGCAGCACAGATAAGCATCAGACTTCAAGGTAGACATAATTTTTAGAATAAGGATTAGAATTATTTTACAGCCTTTAAACCGCACATGACTCTTGGAAAGGATTAAAGCCTTTTTGTTGTGGCATCTGAGCTTTAGGCACTGGATGTCAGAGATGCAGATCCTCTGAGGAGGTGTGGTCAGTTTCTAGCTGTCCAAAACAGCTTACCAATTCCTCTGGCAATCTTGTGCATTTTCCCCCACAGCTCAAGATAGGATTGGTTTGTGATTCAACATATAATTAATTTTTTCCCTCTGAGACCCATAAATAAAGGGACCAAAAAAACCCCAACAAAACAAGAAAGGGTGGGGTGGGAGTGCTTGCTTGGGTTGGTGTTTTCTTTCCTAATGTTCTCTGATTTTCTAGCTTCTACAGGTCCAGAAAAGCTGAGTGTGTCCTGTTCAACCACCTACATGCAAATGTCCTTTAAAAACCTTTGTTCCTGTTTTTCCTTCTGGAGCTCAGAGATGCAGTTCTCCTTTGAACTTCAACCACTTGTTAATATGGCAGGTAGCTGTTTGGTTTGTTTTTTTATTAATACCTCCATCTAAATCTGGCCTGCCTAGAACTTAAGAGGTGTTAAACCTCCTAAACCTGTTCTTTCAGTATTTCTGTAAGATGTCCATCTTCCTGAAGGCTTCCGTAAAGTATACGTAATCCTTATTCAGTGTCATTTTCTCTCTGGAAAAACCATCCAAATGCATACACATGTTCTTTTCTAACAGGGAGCACATTAACCTTTTGAAATAGAACTAGAAACTCGAGTTAAATAGGAAGATATTTACCAACTTAGCATTTTACATGCTCCCTATGATATTTATGTAACTGATATTCAACATTTTTTTACTAATTTTATAACTACTATTTTGCATGGTTTCTTTTATCTCACTGGCATCTCTTACACATTGATAGATTTTCATTTTCCTCTGATTTCACTACCTTTTAATGTTCCCTTTATATTTTGACGTGCTTGCTCTGAATTTCTTTCTGCAAAACCTTTCCTCTTTTACTCTGTGTCATTAACAAAATACAAAATGCTGTAAGTGTTATTCCGATTTTTATATTAAGCATGAATATATGTTAGATTCACGTCATGAAAGACATAAAGTACAGTTGTATAATCTCTATCAAGGAACATATTAGAATAGAACAAAAACAATCCAGCGCTGTTTGCTGTCTACTTCATAGGCATATATTTAATTAAGTTATGCTGCTCCTAAAATTCAAAAAGCTTAATCTTTTTCTGTCCTTAAATTAAACTCCCTGTGCTCTACAATGACCAAAACAAATAATCTATGACCTACAAACAAGACACTTGCATTCCCTGAAGATTTACTTCAACTTCTCCTCTAGGTTATACATCTTTGAACCTCTTTTTTCTGTAACGACCTTCTGGTGCTCATTAGCATGCTGATTACCATTAACACAGCTATAATCAAGCAATTTTCTTGGTGTATGTCGAGGAGAAATGCTCATCAGAATGCAGCCAAGGGACAAAATTAACTGCATAAATCTACAGCATAAACTGGATCTCATCCAACTTTACATGAGTCTTCCTCCTTCTGCTAGGTGTGACATCACCATCTTGCTCCCTGCTGATGGCCTAATAAGTATCCCCAGGTTCCACACTATTTAATTTACCCCTTCTCTCAGTTTTACAGTTCCAGTGATAGCTGACCACCTTGCAGTATTTCCTTTTAATATGTGTTTACCTTTATTTTTTTTCTGTCTCTTCTAATTAGTCATCAAGCTACAGATACATTTATTAAAAAGGTTATACAAATGTAGGCGTATGCATTTGTTTACCTGTGTATCACTGCTTTCATATTCTGTAAAATAATTTACAGGGCAATGGACCAAGATATTTTCTACAAAGGAACATATTTACAGAATTAAGATTTTGGCTTAGCTATGTATGTACTAATTATAAAATAACTGTTCCATATAAGGGGTGGCAGATATTGAACTAAGTACGTTTCATACTTTGAATGAAAAGGTTTTCCTAGAAAAAATCTAAGACAGCTTTAGAACTTCAAAATGACACAAGCAAACATAAAATCTGTTGGTGTTTGTCACAGAGTGATATGGTAAACAGAGGAAGAAAAAGATTCAGGCAGTGAAACATTTGATTCAGTCAAAGATCCTTTTTTTCTTTCTTAATTATTGTTACAAAAAACAGTAAACTTATACAGTTCTATATTTACACAGATCTTACTTTAATTCAATTATCCTGAACTAGTCTAATTTGGAATGAGAGAGTTTGTTTCCCGAAGAGGAAACATAAAACTAGAAAAAACTGGCTTTGGATATAAGAAGAGATATTCAGAGAGAGGAAAAATGGGTCAAGAAAAACTATAACTGGCAAATGAGGAGGTAAACAAGAAGGGAAGAAGAAGTGAATCAAGAAAAGACCTGAAGGAGTGCAAATCAGACAGTAAGGAGGAGGAAACAAGAAGTAAAGATTCTACTGAAGGGTACCAAGGTCCTGGTACCATCTGTGTTCAGGAAGAGGATGTTTTTGAAAGACTCAGTCTTTCTTGTGAACCTTAGGCTCAGGATTCCTGGGGCAGAGACAGAGAAGTTCTCATCCTGGCAGTGAATAAAGGATTTGGCAGCAGCATGTATCTGTATCTGGAAACAAGTAGTTTCCCAAGCCTCCCGACTGAAATCTGGCCAGAGCGGGGAAGAAAGAAGTCAACAAGGAAGAGTCTGTGTAACACACCAAGGAGTCTCATCCCCTACCCTCCCGGGCAGCACACATCCCTCCTCTCCCATCCCACATTCTCAGGGGGGGCACTGCACTCCCGTATCTTGTTGGGAAAAGAGAGAAGGTGAGTGGAAGGCAAGGAGGAGAAAGCAAAGCCTAACTTCAGCAGTGCAGCAGTATCACCTCGTGATAAGCCTCTGTTGCCTTCTGCTGTGTGTCTTTTGCATCACGACACTCCTGTGGTATTAATGTAACTCCTGTGAGTGGTGACCATAATTCATGCAAATTTAATAGACTCCTCAGGGCAGGTTCAGTTATAAGAGCACCAATTTCGGCAGAGGTTTGCTCGACCTGTTCTTAAAAACTTCCATTGATGGAGCTCTTGTGGCGTCCCTAACCAACTTATTCTACCACTTTACTGCTAGAAATGTTTCCCAGATGTCTAACTGGAATCTCATTAATTGAAGCCCATTAATCCTGACCTCTTTCAACATCTTTATGTAGTTTAAAAATATTACTACGTGTCTCCTCATTTTTCTTTCTACTTCACCATTCAGTTTTCCTTCATGTTGCTACTCATATATTTAAAATATCAACAGTTAAGGGGGAAAATAGGATTTTTTTAAAAAAAATAATGAGTAAAATAGACATCAGTGAAATTTTGTGGGATGAATTCTGTCCTATGAATTGTGGAAGCATAAGCTGGCCACTGCAAAGCAGAGGAGTGGATGTCTTCGGAAAGGTCAGAGAAATATCCAAATGAGAATAAGAAGAGCAATGGATGAGCATGGAAACTGGTCAGAATGGAAAGCATGGAAGTGTGGAAGCACAGAAATGGTGTCAGAGGTGAGTCAGAGATATCCAGCCAATGGCACACACATGGGCTTTCACCTGGTTTCCTTAAAAAATGATCAGCTTCACCCTCCCCTAAACAAGAGGGACATGAAGGTCCTCTGGCTCTGTATGCCTGCAGCAGAAACATCTGTATCCACCTTAGTCATGGGGGGCTCCTGTAGTTAATGGAAAAGACTTGTTTTGGGATGTGATTTCTCTTGGCTATCTCCGTGGCCTACTTTGTGATGGCATAAGTCATTCTCTCCGTAGAAACACCTCTTCCTTTTCAGGAACAGAAAAAGAGGTCAGACAACAAACTCCGGTGTAGATGTCTGCAGCAGTTCAGGTTATGTGAATTCCCTGTAAACTGTGTGTTTAGGCTGCCCCAGTCCGTTTTCTGCCTGGAAGAAAGGCCCTGACTCTTACACTGTATTTAAACCTTTTGCTCAGTTCATCACTGTGTTGGAGGAATCACCCTTAAATTTGATACACATGAGACAAAAATTCTTCAATGTTAATTTTGCTGCTCTTCGAGACATATTCATATAAGAAAAGTATCAGTATAGTGATGACCATCTCTTTGGGAAGGAGGTAATTGGCTTTGTCATCATTTACAGTTTACGTCATGTTAATTGTACTTGTACTTACTAGCATTTTATTCAATCCGTCCATTTTTTTTTCTTTTCTATATACGAAGGACATCTCTTCATTTTGCTCTCTTCAGAGATGTCGAGAGTGATCTCTAATTGTTCTTTCCCTAGTACTTACTAAAAAATATCTTTTTGACCATCTAACAAAATTATCTGTTTACCTGCACCTCTTTTGTTTAGTGCAGTGTTGATTTCAGGAGTTTTATTTGAACAGAAAGTTAATAACACTTTATCTTTTTACTTGATGCAAATACTTCTGATTATAAAGAACTTATTTGCTGTAAAAAAGTAGGCATGAGGAAGATACAATAATATAAAGGATGGGAAAGGGCAGATGTTCTGGGAAATACAGAGCAGAAATTAAACCAGAAAAAATAAGAATACTTCTGAAAAATATTATTAATGTGTCATGCTTAACAAGAAGTGTGAATAGCTTATTTTCTCTGACTGACGATAACCAGCAGGTAACAGTCCCTTGTTGTTGCTAATAACACTGACAAAGAAGAACAACAATAAGTTTAGTAAACTTTATGAAAAATCAGAAATCAATATCATATTAAGTCACCTAGACCTGAAAGACCTTCAAGCACTTTCTGAACACAGAATGGGGCAACAGGAGGAGGATGCTGTGGTGATCAATTGTACACCATGCTGCCAGTTAGATGAGAAGATTACAGAATACTCTTTTATTCTAGCTCCTGTGTGATTTGTTCATAAATATAGACCTCATGAAAGTATGGAGTATCTAAAGCTCAGGTGAGCTTACATCTGTGGTAAAGGTTGTAAGAATTGGTTCCCAAGGATTCTTGATGTACACCTGGCTGTGTAGCACTGCTGTGGCTCAAGAGGAAGCCTAAGGATCTACAGCAGCCTTGATTGCACCTTTGCTTCTGAGGGATGGAAATTCAACACAAGTCTGGACCAGCACACGGAAAGGGACAATAAGGGATTTATGGAAACCAAGACGTGCTATAGTTTGAATCACATCCTTCACGATGAACTCACTTGTCTTCCTGCTGAAGTGATAAAACTGAGGCAAAGCCTTTGCTCCCCAGTTTAATTTCTTAACATGGAGCTCTGGATGCTGAGATCTTATCTGTTCCCTGATTTTAGATAGCTAGATCAAACACTGTGAAATAGAGGGGGGGGATATCACAAGTTCAGGGGCAAACTGAGAGCTAGGATCTAAAGAAAAAGAGGAAAATGCAGTCATACTTTACTTTTACAATAACAAAAACAAACACTAGTGCACATGTGGTAATAGGGAGAAAAAGGCACTGCTAATGGCAATCAGCTCGTCCTACTGGTCCAAAGAATCCTAATTATTACACTTGGAAAAAGCTGTACAATACTCTGGAGGACCCCGTTACAGCAAACTCAGCAAAAGCATCTGCTGAGAAAATGCTGGCAGCTTTTTGTTAGAGCCTGTGCTGAGTGTGGCTGGGGATACACTGGATGCAGTATTAACATCACCGGAAGACAAATTCAGTAAAAGTCTTGGGTGCCTGGTCCCAGAAGTGGAGCGTGGTGTACAAAAGCCTGCAGACACCACAGAAGTATGTGAGACACTAAGCGTGCTTCTGGTCTGGCTATACATTTTATTTGAGTGACTAAAGTCTGTTGCCTGGACATGGCTGCACCCCCAGGCTTCATAAAGCCATTGAGATTTCGCCAGCTGAGTTTCCTCTGCTTAAGTCCCGTGCTAAGCTTGACATGTTAGATGCTGGATCATGTCTGATCTGTTGCGGTAGCAACACCAAAATCCACAGTCATTGCCTTTCATAAAAAGTAATTTATCCCTTTAAGTAATTAATTAGTTCTCTGCAGTACTAGTTCAGAAACTGGGAGATCGTGATTTCACCTGTTTGGCTTTATGGCGTGCAGCCTCACACCCTGTTCGTGTGAGGTATACATGGGAAGGGAGACCACTGGCCTTCTTCAGATGCACTGTTAAACCTGTGCTGCTCTGCAGAAAAGTGTTCAGTATTTTGTAGAAAAGCAATAAAAGGAGAGGGGAAAGAAACCAAATTGTGAGAGCATGATGCTATTGCCTAAGCACTCTCCCCGGCATTATTCCATCCTGCTGGAGGATGCACTTCCTAGGAGATGCACTTCCTACTCCCTTTATCCCAGTTAGGCTAAGCAAGAGAGAATTATCTGGCTGGGCAAACTGAGGTAATTCTGGCATGAGTAACGTCTTGTCTATGAGCAGCTTTCTGGGTTTATCTTGATATTCTAATTAAATGTTCCTATTTGAGGGATCATTGTTGTTGGAGAAATAAATCACTTTCATAGGTAAATGAATAAAGTAGATCTAAGGGTCCCTGCTTTTGTCTTGCCCCTTATTGCCATCTGGAATATGGTATCATATGCATGACAGCAGCTGCCCTGACCAGTAGTGGACTACAGGTGGATTGTGATTCAGAAGCAAAATCTTCTTCAGCCTCTAATACTCAGCTCCTGCATCCCTGCAAGCCCTCCCCAAGCTGCAGCTCAGCCTGCCCAGTCCCATCTCCAGACTATCAATCCAAACACTCATTCCAAAATAAATAGATCCCTGAAGTGCTGCCTTTAGTGTTTTAGTTTCCTTCACCTCATGCAGACTTCATCAAGTGAGGACGTCTGTGTCCTGGTGAATTTTCAGCATATAGTGAGGCAAGTCAACGTTTCCTCAGAGGAATATCGGTCTTGTGCTTTGATATCGTACATATGAATCCTACATTCTCCCTCTCCTTCCCATTTTTTTTTTTTGGCACAGCAAATGCAATTCTTAGCTTTTTTGTTATTATTATTATTATTATTCTGAAGAAGACATAGATATTTAAGATCTCATAATTTATTTACCATACGTTTATTTTTCTTAAAATCTGATAGAAAATTCTACCTCAGATGCAGACTGCATACATAACTATGAAGCATATGTATATACATATATATAATATATTTATTTTACATTTGAAGATGAATACCAAAATAAGACATCCATGCTGGAAATGAATTGCAATTTTAAATATGGAGAAGTTTAGTGTTTCTCCATAAACTTATGTTTGTTTACTAGTATCAAAGTATTAGGTGCTTGTGAGATATACTAACTTCAAAGTACAGATTATTGCTGTATAATACAGGTAAAAAGAATTTGATACGAGCTGAATGTACATGAAAATTTAGAAACTGAAGGAACTGGATAAGGAAAGTAAAAGGACACTATGAAAAACTGTGACAAGTAGAATTAAAGATAACAGAAAGCAATTTTTGAAGTGAACCAACAAAAGAAATCCTAACAAACGTACTTGATTGGTACTATACAATGTGAGTAGTAACACAGAAAGGGCAGAAACATTCAATAAGCAAGTCTTATTATAGATGAGAAAAAGCCAGATGACAGAGTCTCTTTAGAGAATGATGAAACACCTTCAAATGCTAAAGCAAGTCAGTTAAAACACAGATAACAGAATTAATCAACAATAAATCAACAGGTGACTGGCATGCAAGAAATAGAATATTTCTAAAAGAGCATCTCCCTGAGCTGTAGATGCTATCTTTTCAATAGCTCTTATACTAGTTTGAAGATCAAAATTCAGAGAAGAAAACCTAAAATAAAAGGCTAAGATTATAATAGACTTATTGTTCTGTGCAAAGTGACAGATTATATTCAACTTCCTTAACAAAGAGTTAAAGCAGAATAATATGATTAATGCAAATCAATATGGGCTCTTGGAAATTTGGTCTTGGTTCTGTAATGTGATTTGAAGTTTAGCTACTAAAGGTAATTGTGTGAATATAATACCACAAAACTCCTGTGAGACATTAGATTTGGTGACTTGTGACATTTTGATTATGAAATTAGAACAATATGTTATATTGCACCATATAAATAGATTAAAACCAGTTTGTTTAATTGATAGCTCTCCAGATGTAATTGTAAATGACTAATCATTGTTGACCGGGTGCATTTTTAGCTAAATTCCAGTGGGTTTATCTCCACTTAACATTTTTATCAATGACCTGGAATAAAATATTAAATCATCACTAATAAAGTTTTCATATGACATAAAGATGGAAGGAGCAGCCAATAACGAGGAGAAAAGATCATTGATGCAGAGTGATATGAATTCCTTCTGGTCTCAGCCTTAATGTAAAAAAAAACTGCATGTATTTGAGCACAAGGATGCAGAAAAAGCAGCTAAGTTTGGATTATCACAGTGGGGTTAATTAATGGCTGGAGCAGGGTTTGTCTCTGATGTTATATGGAAGGAAAACAGTCCAAGTGACCCTGTTATAAAGGAGGAGGCGCAGATGGGCATCTTGTCAAGCTGACCATGCAACATGCAAGTCTTGGTCATCTTTGATAAGGCGCCCAGAACACTCGTTCTGTTTGTGGCAAATGCACCTAAACATCCCTGGTTGGACCCAGGTGTCTCTTGTCAGGAACAAGCAGCAGCATTTTTCCATCTCCAGTGATTACATATATGACACTGAAATGCACTTTCTCCTAACACACATCACTTCTGTGATTTTTCTGAGGTTAAAAAGGACAGACAGAGAAGCTGATCTGCTCAGTTATCATGCTTACTAGGTCAACATACAGGAGTTACTTTGATCTTGGCTCATGCAAGATATCAGGAAAAAGAAGCCTCCTATTAAAATTTCATGTCTTATAATTAATGATCCCTTTCATAAAATTGCCTCTAATATCTTTGAATCTTAGACAGACTGAGTCTACCTGGAGGGAGAATTTTCTTTGCAGAGATGCATGAAGATCATAAATTGCCCTGTTTTAGTAATTTATTGGGTCTTCACGGGGCTAAAACTTCCTTTTTCTAAAGAGCAGAATTCAAAGAAATTTCCTGCTGTAATGAAACTAAGCATAGAAACATTAAAGATCTGCAACAGAATCAAGTATTTTACATATAACATCTCACAAAGGAACTTTGGATCTAAGGAAATTTATTGTAAGATTTATTGTTTAGGATGACAAAAAAAGAAGAAAAAATATATAAAGCTTTCAGTGTCAGAATGTTCTGGCTAAGTTCAAAACTGCAATATTAGCTTACTACCCAAAAATTTTCCAGGCAGTTGTTCTGGTAAGAAATCAAATTAAGCAACATGTGCGCACACCAAAAGAGAAAGGAGTGCCCTTGCAAACAGAAATCTAAGCTGCAAAGCACCTTGCAATGAGCAGCTGGGAAAGCCCCTCACTGAAACTGCGTCTGCAAGAAAGGTGCTGTGAAACTCAGAGCACTCGCTGGTGAACAGGCAAGAAGCTGGCACAAGATGCAGCCACCGCAAACAAACATCTGAGCAGTGCCTGGAATTTAGGAGCCCAGCAGAACCTTCTGAAGATCCAATCCCAAACTTCCTATGCTGCCAGTCAAGTAAGGGCATGGATACAGCATGTTGGATAAGCATTCAAGCTACAGTCAAAAATTTTCTCTTTTGCTTTTTTTTTCAGTTTTGGTTTTGGTTTTGGTTTTGGTTTCGGTTTCGGTTTTGGTTGGTTGGTTGGTTGGTTTGTTTTAGTGAGATTAAATGGTTATTACCTCTACGTCTATTGCAGTTTCTATTGCAGATAAAGTGAGGTTCCTCTTTTCCTCTATTGACTCACTGGCCAAATTATACCAGTACTTTTCTTCATTTCTGTTTATTTAGAAGCTAGAGACAAAAATTCTGATTTTCTTTCTTTCCTTTCCAGCTGTGTACAGTCTAACTACTGGTGCTATCAGATTCAAGGAGACCTTCCACTGTTACCCCTCAAAGGCAACCAGAATTATTATTCCAGTCACCTTTTTTTTTTTTTTTTTGTATTCTGGCAGAGCAAAGCCTTCTTTGAACTTTTGTCCTGGGCTTCTAAAAGTAGAATTGACTAGTTAAGAATTTATTCAGCTCACATAAGGTTGGCTGCATCCTAAAAATTATGGTTATACATTGTTTTGCATTATGTAGTTGAATTAGGTGGGTGTGAAAATCTTGGAGATTGGAATCTTTTGCTCACATATTCACTCAGCAAGTGTTGGAAGTGTGAGTTTGCCCAGCTAGCCTGAGCAGTGGGCAAGACTCAAAAGAGGCTGTGGTCTTCAGATCCACCAGATTCCTGGGGTTTGTGGGACTAAGTGCAGAAAGCACAATGAGAAGCTCATATTCATTCTTTCCAGTGCTAATGTTTAACTCAGAGACATGGCTCTTCTCGTTAGTTTACACAGTTGCAGGAGGAAAAAACAGACCAGACGCAGAGGTCAGTGAAGCATGTAGGGTGTTTGGAATCTCATGTAGGTGCCTAGCTTCATATCTTCCACCTTCTATGCCAGAGTGCACCAGAATCCCTTTTCTGGGTTGTTGGGCAGAGCAACCTCCAGATGCTCCAGGCTGAAATAGGCAGGAGACACCACAGCCCACTGTTTGTCCCCCGGGGCCATCTGGTGCCTCAGAGTTAGTTTAAGCTCCATGCTGACCTTTTCATTCAGACTGCAAGTTTCTCAGAGGTGTATCAAAGCTGGTAGCTGAAGTGGCAAACTAATCACTTGCATGTAGTGCACACTGCTGCAGGCGCCGGGGTGATAAATTGTCCAATTTCACTAAGCAAGGTTGCTCAGATAAAAGCGACTCGCAGTAAGGGTATGTACAGCTGTCTTTGTTATGGACTAAACAAAAACAGGCATGCTTCTGATGCTTTTTTGGTTTTATTTTTAATTGTCAGAATCTTTCTCAAGAATGGGAAACACCTTCACTGAAAAGATTTTTAAATCTGTAATTTGCATAAATATTTTAGATCATTTTCGAAGTAACAGCTGTCATGAAAAGCTGTATTCCATTTGTTTACAAAAATAGGAAATCATTACCATTTTGATGTCCCCTGAGAATTGAAAAATACGTATGTAAACACAGAGCAGATTAACACAGAGAACGAGTGTGTGTCCTTGTATTCACAATGGTTTAGCTGCCCCCACTGCAGTTGGGAGCCATAAGTTTATACTTTTTCATTGTACTCCATAATAATCTCACTTTCACATTTAAATTCTTTAGTATTTTAATTTTCTTTCAAACCAATTGCTGGAGTTTTATGATTTTTTTCTAACGTATGACTACAATGCCTCACATTCAAGTGCTCAAAATATTTGCAGATAGTCTAATATAACTTTCCTTTGTATTAAAAATATTTATTCCACATATCAAGATGGTTTTTGCAGATGCAAAACAAATGTAATGTATACTTAAGCTTAGTTGTAATAAGACAAGAAAATTATTTGCGCTGAAGCACCACACATGTATTTCTGACCCTTACAAGACACACATGCATATGCATTATCAAAATTGCGTGAGCATCCTCTCATAAAAGTTGCAGGCAAAGAAGACAGGCTTGCATTGATGCCTGCAGCGGCACAGAGCTCAGGACAACCTACATGCCAGGAATTTGCCCCAGGTTGATTTGGACTCCCTTCTGCCATAACTACACGACTCCTGGCACAAGAGCCAGCTGTCTCAAGGCCGACTCGGGGAGTTCCTACAGTAACTTTAGTCGTGACTTTTGCTGTGGTACAGATGCCTTAGGTGTCATTTAAGGCATCATAGGTGACAAATATCCCTTGTGGTAACAAAGATTTGACTCATGGTTTCTGAATCTGTAGAAGTCACAGCCATGCCAAGTGTTCAGTGAGGAGCAGATCTGGAAAAGAATTGCAAAACCATGATGCTCAGTGATGCCATCCTTACTTTTTATATGTTGTCTCCCTGCATAATACTCACAAAATCAAATTATAGTCCAAAGTTTATTTCACAGTGGGGTGGGAAATGTTTAGCATCTGAGATTAGGATGCACAGGAGCAGCATATTGGTAAGTGGAAAAGCGGAAAGTGCTCAATGCCTGAAACGGCCAATGGAAATAATGAAAGAGAAGGAAATATTTGAACTCCTGTCCTTTCCTGGAGTTAGGCACCTACACCAAGAGGTGACCTGAGACCACTGTCTTACTCCTTACCCTGAATTCCATACGTCCCTTAGGGGAACAATAGCTGGCTGTCTTTTTTCTTACAAGAGCAAACTGGAGGAACCTTCAAACTGTGATGGTTGGGGAACTCACACCAAACAGGTTCTGTGACCTCCTCAGCTGTAGTCAAGTGTGCAAAACTCAGAAACATTTAAAATTGATGACATCGGAGTTCAGATATAAGGCAGAAGAAGCCTGATGCCAGTGATAACAAAAATCAAAGTAAAATGGAGAGGGAAGATTACCTTTCTCTAGGTTGTCATGCCTGCAGGCATTTATACAACGACTCTTGCTGCATAGAACATAAACAGTCGTTGGGAAACAGGACCATTTTGTTTTCCCACTTCCTGAAGTTGATACCTCACCAAGACAGAAAACTAGAGAAGGAGCTCTTCTGGTCTCAGAAGAAAGGAAAAGCTGCAGAAACAATAAACATGATCTGGACGGCCTAATCCCTTACTTAAGGTTTTATAGCTGCTACTTAATAAAAGTGCATGCAATGCAGTTCCTCTTGTAGTCACTGGAGAGAGACAGTTCTCTTTGAAAACACAAAAGTGTAAACTGCCTGAACTGGTTCTACTCTCCTCCAAATAAAGGAATAATGGAATCATTGCATTTTTCCATAAGCTTTTTTAATTGAATCTGTACCAGATTACATCTTTAGGATCTCACATTCACAATATTGTTGCTATTTACATTTTGTTAATAACAAGACGTTTTCCCACTCAAAATAAGTAAGATAAACCTTGTAGCTAAGTTTAAATAGCTTCCTCACTTTCTCAGGCTCGTTCTGTAGCAACACAAGAACAGGACATGAAAACATCAAGCAAGGAGCCAAAACCAGCAAATGTTTAAAGACATAAAATTGTGCACAGGAGCACATAAAACAACTAAAAATATTCATTGAATTAATGATATAATTCAGGCAGCAGGGCTTGCAGAGAATCATAAAATAATTAGGATTGGAAAAGACCTCTAAGACCATTGAGTCCAACCATTTAGCTGCAATCTTCACCTTTATGGCTGTATTAAAATTTGCACACTGACTCCATGGAGGTTATTTGGTTTTCTGGGCAACATCTAGAGTAGGTAGGGATAGGGAACCAATAGGGCAAAGATAACAGAGGGTTGAGAGGTGTGATAAATTAAGCTGGGAAAACATATTGAGTTAATTTGAGAGGGTAAATTGGGATATCAAACGTGAGTGTCTCAAGGAACAGTGATCCTGCAGGGAAGGAAAACACTGCGTGGAATAATAAGACAAAAAGAGAAAGGATGAAAGGATGAATTGGTGGCTTGTGGCCAGGGTGTACGAAGAACTTGTGTATGACAACAAAGTGTGACCTGCAGACTGGTGTGGTAGTTTGGGATGTTCTGTCTAGGAAATCTCAGAGGATATTTTGCCATAATATCTCCAGACCAGCCGAGCTTAACCTTTCAGGCTGAAGGATCTACTTGGATCACGAGTAGGGTCTAAGGTTTTGCCCTGAGTTTCTTTTGACATCTGAATCCCCTTCACAACAATGTAAAACTGAGGCTGAAACCTTTTGCTTTGAACAGTGAAATCTCATAAAACAATAAAATCTGTTTTGATATTGAAATCACTTTCCAGGCACAGGTTCCTAAGAAGAAAAGTTTTTCAGTAAGAAGGGTTTCTTTTGATGTGGTTGTAGGCAACTACTGATGAAGATTAGTGCTTGTCAAGAATGTACTTTCTTTTTAATTAAAAAAAATAATATATACATTTGTTGGGTTTTTTTTTAATGACTGGTTCTTAGAAACAAACATACAAACACCCCCCAAATTATCCTACATTTAAGTTCTTTAGGTAGAAACTTGCATAATTTTCAGTTCAGAAGCTTCTGTTTTTCTTGGGAAATTAGTATAAAATATAACAAGAAGAGTGCCCTTGCACTCCCACATTAGGCTGCAGGATAACCTAATCATAAGAAATTTAGGGATACTGCCATGCCTTTTCAAGTGGTTTAAATAAGGCTAATTCATACATGTTATAAAAAGTGTGTGATCCCAACACATAAATAAAATTTGAAAGGGTACATAATTCACTGGCAGGAGGCCTGAAGACATATGTCTTAGGCTGGGCAATAGTCTCTCAATCTATATAGACTGTAGCATTGATGCATCTCACCTATAGTCACTGTTAGAGAAATTACAATTTTTCTACGGTGCTGGTAACATGGAAGGAAACAAATGATTGGATGTTACAGCCAGTATCTACAATTATTCTTCCCATAAATGGAAGCATTGAAATGACTTTTTACTGAAATTCTATAATGTAAACAATAATGTAAATGTGGCCTTGGTGCTTTAAAATATAGACCGAGTCTGCTGCACGCACTATTTTATGGGAAATTAAATTCAATAGATGAGACAAACCCTGGTCACATTTGCACCAGGGTAAATCCAGAGTATTGGACAAGGGACAGCGAATAGAAAAAAAACTGCTTCATTTTAAAAAAAGAAATATTTCAGACCATCAGTTAACAATGACAGAAGGAAAGAAAACAAAATCTGATATAACCTGGAGTATAAAATGTTGCAGGCAATTAGAAAATATTAGGAAATTAAATACAGGGGGCGTGCTGATTTAGAGTAGATTAGAATACTGGATAAGTTACAATTTCTTGTATCCTGGCATGTTTTGCCATGATAAAAGATTGGCAGGGCTGGTAGGTAAAACTTCTTTGCACATTGTATATAAACTGCACAACCTTTGCTGTATCAACTTTATGCTCCAATAAACAAGACAATAATGACAAATTATCAAAGCAGTCCTCAGATGTGACCCTCAATTGGAAGAGCAGCAATTTAATGAAGACAAAAGCTAGGTGAAAGCTGCTAATATCATTTACTGATAAACAGATTTTCTCAAGAGGCTCCTAGCTCAATCCCCTGAGGCCCCATAAACCTGCATAATTCCATTTAAAATATTGTGCAATTCACTAAATTAGTCTTTGAACATCCTTACTATCCAATTACGAAGCCCCAGCATGGACAGAATAATGAAATTTTTCAAACTGTGGAATGCATGTGGCCTTAACAAACTTATGACAAACACTGAAATTAGCTTTCAGTTTTGAAGCCAATGTAGACTATTGCTAATGCTTCAAGTCAGAGATAAAACAATAAAACACTATTGCAGTGTTTAAGTAGGATGTAAAAAAATTAAATCTTTGACTTATACAGCATTCTCAACACAGTTTACCTTCAGGTAAAAAAAATCACAAGAACTTGAATAATGTTTTTGCATTTGCAAGCTATTTGGCCTGCTTAAGTTCTAGTAAAAGCTTTACTGAATAAAGGGTACAAAATACCTCCTGGACAGTTTTATCTTCCAGGCAGGCAGAAAAAGGCGAGAGTTTCAGAAGTGAAATTTATTTCTGTTCAAGTATTGCAAGCTGTATTATTAAAGTAATTTGTCATGGTTTGAATATTTCTGCCTGATTCACCATTAAATTGGCCTTCTAATTACCAACTTTGTCATGAAAAGCAGTTGGACTTCATTCACCACAAAACTTCAATCCCTTAATAATAGCTTGGTTCAAATAGTGGGGGAAACACTGTTATGCTCAAAATTTAAAATTAATAGGATAGACATTACAAAAAAAAAAAAAAAGACTCCAAGCTGAAACAGAATCCACTAATGATGGCTTCAAATTCAAATCCTACCCAGAGAATATTTAGAATATATTTTTAATGAATGTATTATTAATTTGGATGGTGAATATTTTACCTTTTAAAAATGCAAATTCATTTATTTTGAACATATATACAAAGCTGAAATGAGTCCATGTAACTTAGAGCAACGAATATTCACTTAGAAAAAAACCTCATAGTCCCGATTCCCGATGTTATAAAGGTTCAGAACAATGTGCAGAAAAGATTGTGCAATTATTTGTGCATCCATTTAGAGTGATCATGCATGCTGATGATCATGCAAGTGACCACACTTACAAATGGTTAGGCAGATATCAAACTGATTTTACATATCAGGTATGCTTATGAAACTGTGATAGTGAGGTTGTCTATGAAGTTCTGAATTACTTCCTTTGATAGCTGTGGCATGCCATATGTTTTCACCTACATTTATGTACAGCTACCCTCCAGTCCCACTGCAGTTCTGTTTATATGCCAAATCAAATATAAAGATATTTTTTAAAGGCAAACATGAACTTTGTTATATAGGTTTTTCTATACGATAAAAAATTTGTCTTTCCTCTGACAAGCATTTTAATTGCACGAATCAGGCTTGTATATTTACATGCAGTCTACACCTACCCAACTATACATTTCATTAAAAATTCTAGTTATTACTAATCTATCTTGAAAAATAGGAAGCTGAGGGTTAGTGCCATTTTCTGTAAAACATATACTGATCGTTACTTTAATTTGCAGAATAAATCTGGAAATCTTTTTAGCATAGGCTTTTAATCAAGACTTGCTATCATCCTACTCTCCTTAAGCCCTTTTTGCCCTAGCACAAAAAGAAAAATTGCCACGCTAGGTTATGGCAATAATTCCATAATTTCAAAAAGCTCTCTTTCAATATTTGACAAAGTATCAGGTGAAAAACCTTCCGTATACCCAAAGATTTAAGACTTTGTTAACTATATCCAAACCCAGGCTGAGATATCATGTTGACCTTGACTTCAAAGGGAAAGATGACCTTCGCTTAAAGCATGCTCTAGCAGGAGTTAAGATGACTTGGATCCTTAAAAATTGGACTCACACATTAGGTTGCTCAGAGCTTTGCCACTGTATCCTTCTTTGGCAAGTGTGGAAAGTCTACCAAACAAGTCCAAAAATGACATCAGAAAAGGAGACAGGATGAGGAACCAGAAGGTAAACCCTAAGGATTTTCTATCTTTATTACTCAGGATTGTTACTGACAAGAGAATGACATGTCTCAGAAAAAAGCATGTGGGATGAAACATTTTGCTCTGACTATACCTGTACAGGGTCCTGAATCTGGTTCTCTCCTCGGCTACAGACTGTGAGTCCAAATCTACTAATGGCAAAAATATCATGGATACCAACAGTTTCTGCTAAATCTTTCTGTTTCAATAAGAAAATGTATTTAACTGCAGGGTACTTCCACAGAGGATGTTCTCACTGACTGCTGTACATAACCCGGGGGATTATGTGCAGGAAATTGGTTCAGATTACATGAAATTAAAAATAAGTGAATGAGAAATTTGGAGCGCTGGTATGAGACAGAATGGATATACAGATGTCGTACCAGCAAGCATTCAGAAGGTGACAGTGAGATACATATGAAAAAAGAAAGATAAATAGACAAGAACCCTACATGTCTAAGGACAGGCAAAGGATTCAGTTTCTTGCATTTCTGTTTGTTCTTGCCCAACATAATCCTCCTTTGCAGTCCTTTTCCCTTGTTCCACTCTATGTCTCCATGAAATGCAAAAGTTGTAGTTTGGTAGCTCTGCTATGTTGGGTTTCTACGCTTCAGAGTGAAGTAGCTGAAATAAATGGCTTCTGGTTTGCCTGTGTCGGTGCATTTGAATCTAAGATTTGGGAGCTTGTGTCAGGGCATCCTTGCTGGAGAGGGCAGTGGGTCTGCTCTGGACTAGGGTGGGCACAGGAATCAACGTGGTGGTGACAGCTGGGTATTTTGGACCACAGTGCGACTTTGAGACCTCAGCTGATACAAGAGCATAGACAGAGCCAAGGAAATCAGTGTATCTGCCAGACAAGCATAAATGCAGGATGCAACTGTGACACATAGCTTCCTGCAGGCAGGTTTCTAGCATTTCTGACCAGCTGGCCAGAGAATGGCTAAATTTTTTCACCTGAAAATCAGGCATCTGCAGAAAATCAGGAACTGCATCATCCTGCAGAAAATTGCTTCATACCTGTTGTTGTGGGTTCATTTTTTTCTTAAATTGAGACTGGCAAAAGTATCATATCAGCATCCTGGAGGAGATATGCTTGGGGTCTATACTGCGAAAAAAGGGGAAGATCAAGGGAAGAAAGAAACTCAGAAGAAAAAAGAAAATAGAAACAAAGATATTTCTGGTAGGGATGCTGTCATTGTATGGTGTCAGCACAATGGTGTCAGCACAATGGTGTCCTGACTATTATCTAGATATCAGCCTAATACAAATGGTAAACTAAAATTATAACTGATAAAAAGACAATGGTGGAGGGAAGACATTCTTAGAAATAAAATATATTGCCATGATTGTGAAAGATTAACATTTTTCTTATTAAATGATGAGCTTGCTTTTTAATATCAGCATTATAATAGACTATACTATGAATCTTTCTATCATACCTAAAGCACTGTTAATTTATCTTTCATGAATACATTAGAAGAGAGGGTTTTCCCATAGGCAAACACACCATACCATATTTGCAAATGTCTTACATAATGATGCAAACACTATGCATAAAGAGTAGCAGTATTATAGTGAAAGGGAGAAACAGCACATGCACAAAAAAGACTTTCATTCCATTTCATTAAATACTTAAACCAACAAAATAAAGTCCAATTTGCTGTATAGAAATCTTGCAGCTGAGGAAAAGGTTGCTGCTTAAATTTATTCTTTAGCTAAAATTCAGCTATTTATGATAAGGAACTGAGTGTAGATAGAGTGAATGATTTGTTAACACATTGATTGCATTTGTTCTTAAAATACAACACTGTCCATTTTGCAGTCATATCTGCTAGCAAATTCCTAAATATCTACTTATTTGGGAAAGAGTGCATGCACTGTAGTCTGCTTTAAAAAATCTTAGTGATATACCACAGTATGGAAATTAAAATGGAAATCAGAGTCACAGACACAAAATAAATAGTAGTCATTTTATTTAGCTTGTTACCATCCAGTCTAGTCCAAGAACATTACCTTAACGGCAGACTCGGAATTCATGAAGAGTTACATAAGGGCCCTGTTGTCAAACATAAAAACAACCCATTTAGTGTCTGTTTTGCATCTACACAGGAAGTTTTTTTTCATTATCCACCAGCCCCTAGATCTTATTATAGCCATTGTTTAATTTGTGCTCTGTTTTACAAGTGACACTTGTACAGGCCTCGTGGGGCTGCTGACAGAAGTGTGGCTGTCTCCTTCCCTTGTGTCAGTTCTTTTGTGAACCTTTATAATTAGCCACTTAACAAATTGAGGCAAATGAATCTGTGGTTGTGAAGTGTTCACTGGTGCTAAGTCAACCATGTGACAGTCCAAGTTGATATGTAAAACGTCATAGTACTCAGCTGTACAAAGGGTTAACAAAACCTCATTATGGTAGGTTAATACACAGAAATGAGGTATGTGATCACCGAGAAACACTAGAAAAGTTAGAACCACTTCCTACAGTTGTAAAATGTATAACTGTTTCAAAATTCTTTCAAAACCATTTCTCCTCTTGTGGTTTTTGGGGCGGGCTGGGGGGGGGAATTACCAGATTACACAACAGTGAGTCATATATCATGGCTTAAAGCCTATTCTGTCCAACACCCAGTGTTTTATCTATGGCACTTTATAGCCAAACCAACAACCAGCAGTTGTCTCTCGCAGATGAAAATGTGTCCCAGCTTTTAGCACGTCAGATTTCTAATGTTCCTTCCCCTAACATATGCCACAGTTAATTTCATGACATTACCTTCAACAAGTAATGCCACTTCTAACAAAAATAGTCTTCACCCATACACACTTTTTCCCTAAAACGATATACTTTCATTTACTTTTTTCAAAATATTTCAGTCTTTCTTTTTTTTTTTTTGGTCATATCAACTGAAAAACAAGATCTTGTTCCAGTTTTTAGTAATCAAAACCTGACATTTCATTTTCTGTCTTTCTTTGTTCTGTGTAAAAGTGATGTCTTAAAAAAACCAAATAAATATTTTTTTGGTCACAAATATTTTTACTTGGATTTTTTAATAGGATTATTGTCTAGCAGTTCTATTGTCATATTTACTATATGTAGAAAGATTCAAGGGCTTTAATTTCATGTCAATACATATATATACACACACATGCCCTTGCATGCGTGAATATGGACCTGTGGGTGCTCACCCAGAGTTCACTGTGCTCACGGCTCTTAATGTACATAAAGGTGTGGAAACTGATCCACGTGAAGAGCATCTTGCTTACTGCAGAAGCAGCCTTTGAACCAAGAGGAGGAACCAGAATCTCCCCCGTTCTCAGGTGGGTGATTTAGCTACTGAGCCCGATTAGTCGTGACATCTTCTTCCAGGGTAGTGGGAGGACACCAGGAAGAGAAGTGGAGGAAGCCCTCCCCTGCTTACCCTGAACAGATGGTCGCTCATTGATTAGGGCATCCCTTGAGAAGTGCGAACAGTGGGTTTGAACCTCTGCCAATGAAAGGGGAATTAAATCCACATCTTCTTTAAAGTGGGTCTTGTAGCTACTGAACAGGAAACCTGCACTGTGAAGACATTTTGCAAGAAAGACTGATTTTTGGAAGGGATATAATGCAGTTATCTTGTGAGTTCAGGCTGATGTTGGCTCTTCATTGAGCAGGGCCTTGAGCTTCTGGGATATAAAACACATTTCTCTTCTACATGTTTCAGTTTAGCCAGGCAGGGCAGTGTGACCCCCCTGTAAACAGGCTCTGGCGGTTTTTGTTCTGATCACACTGTTGACATGAAATATCTAACACTGTTCAGGTACTTTGGAGGGGTTTAAATACACAACATCGCTCAGTGGATTCCACTTTAAGCTCTTAAGTATCTGAATTTTACATTTCCAAAATTAATTCTATACTATGGGAAAGCTCACCGGCAGTGAATCCAACTGTGGAAGCACTCATTCTTGTCCGTATATATTGCGTGTATATGGGCAGCGCCATACCAACAGAACATCTATAGAATTTAAGAGCCATGACCTGTATTAGTCCATCAAGAAAGTCCGTCTGGAGCAGAGAGAGATGACAATTTTAATAACACAATTGTGTTTGTGTTCATTGGGTAGCAGAAGAAATCTAAAGGTAACTGTTCCCATCCAGTGTCTAGTGACTCCAAGAAGCTCTGCAAGAAGGTGGAGCACACTACCCAGTGCTCACTCAAATTCTAACCTCGGTGAATGCACAGTTCAGCGGCGTGTGCTGTTACAAGAGACACTTGACTCCTGGACACACGCAGCAGCAAACGAGGGTAGGGGCTGCGCATGTCATAAAAAAAGCTGGCACGTAACGGGATATGCAGCATTTTAGCTCTCTTCCAGCCTCTCAATGACTCCCACTGCCATAGAATCACCACCTGTCATGAGATCCTTCCTTGGTCAGTGTCACCTGGGCAGCCCTCACAGGCTGGAAAATGCTTAAAACAGACACAGCGCAGTATGTATCATTCCTAACCTGAAAACAAGGTTGGTGGACAGAGGAAGAACATAGATGAGACTGTGGACATGTTGGGATTGGCCGTGGCAGAATAGACACCTAGACAAGTGTAGTGGGTTTAGTTCGCCAATTCAAGTTTCCTGGCCAATGCACCAATTAATGTCTCAGTTTTGGTTCTAGTTGAACACTAGTGTACTCACTAAAATCATCTATCCAATTT
>VZTG01007409.1:680917-818968 GCA_013397845.1 Melanocharis versteri | reverse complement strand
GCCCGGGCCGGCCCAGCTCCGCGGCACAGCCCGCCCGGCCCGAGCCGCTCCCGCCGGCCGGGCTGCAGCTGGAACTCGGCGGCGGCAAGAGCTCAGCCCAGCCGCGCTGCGGGCCGGGGCCGGGCCAGGCTGGGGCTGGGCCACCCTGGCCGGGCCTGGCCTGGCCTCGCTAGACCATGCGGACACCCAGTTACCTGCTTGAAAGCCGGAAGTAAAAGAGAGCTTTTGGTGCTTTTCTCTATTTTAAATATGGGATCTGGAGGCGTGTCCAGCCCTCACCGTTGGTTCATGCTCAACCCATGACAACAGGTTTTATCACTGATTATAGCAGTGAACATGATGCAAACAGCTCCACATGCTGAAGGTATGAAAACAAAACATGCAGGTGAGCAAAATACCACTTACCACTGTAGAAAACAACTTGGTATGGACATTTGAGGAGGGGTCTAGGAGGGCACAGTCTGAAGCAAGAGAGAGGTGAAAAATAAGACACATGCCCCAGCAGTAGTGGGACACATACTAGTGAGCTATGTAGGGGATAGCAGGTCCTCATTTTAGCAAAAATCCTGCCTTACAATCCCCTTCTGGAACACAGTCTTTATCATAAGTTCTTTCCTCTTCTTTTATCTTCTGAGTAAAAAACTCCTCTGAGATTAATGAGGGAGATAGAAGTATTATTTTCTCTGAATGCAGTAGGTACCTACATTTTCTAACTTGGTGTTATTTCACCTGACTACAGAGAATTAAATCAAAGAGGATTCTAGGGTAAAACCAAGCTAGAAACAAAACAATGCCAGAGATGAGCTATCTCCAGAGAAAAGCCAAGTGACAAGGAAGAGGGCAGGGAGCTATTAACTGCGAGACAGGCACCTGTTTGTCTCCAGCCAGGCTAACAGGTGTGTTTTGCCTGACCAAAACCTCAGAGAAAAAGAAAACCAAATTGCTTAGAAAATAAATAAATCTCTGGCTAAAGAAGGGAGTGTTTATTTACAAGAAAATGCTGCAGGGAGGTAGTGAAAGTAGGGGATGCTGCAACTGCCTGTATCTCCTAGGCTAGGAAAGGGGTGTCCACTATGAAAGAAAAAGTTAACAAAACTCACAGGAATAAGCAAGATTCAGAAATAGGCTTTCCACTGTTTTATCTCCCTTCTTAGAAAGCTGTGTACTCTGCAATGAATAAATAATGCCCTGTTTTGAAGGAGCAACCTTGCAGGTGCCAAATATGGCTGGATTTGCTGCTTTTTCACAGGTGAAAAACAGAGGGTTGTAGCCCAGTGATCTAGTCTAGGGACTGTGCAAAAGTATATCTAAAGAGGGGCTGAGAAAGCTCTAACTACCTGGATGCATTTGGGAGAGATGAAAAGGGTCTAAAATATAGCTTGCCGTAATAGCAGGAGACACACTTTTAACTGCTGAAAGTTGTGCTGTTTTGCTTCTCTCAGATTCTGTTGTGGACCTGAGAGAAACAGATGCCATATAAGCTGGTAGCAGCAGCGTCTTCCATGCTTTTGTAACTGTACAAATTGCCAGGAGGCATGAGAATATCACAAAAACACAGAAGCAGCAAAAAATAATGCCTTAGCTTCCCACCTGCTTTGGAAATAACTGAAGAACTCATGCTGGAGACCCGCAATGATTTGGGGGCCCTGGAAGATGAAAGATGTTTTAATGAGAGTTCATTAGGGCTTTGAACGTTCATTGACCTGATAAGCACCTTCACTTCTAAACAACTATTGAAATCCACTGCAAATCAATAATAACCAAAAGTGGCTGCTGATTTAGTGCCATCTATAGCCTACAAGATACATATGCATCACAGGCTCCTTTTCTGCACTTACATATTGGAAGCCTCAGCGTTGAAACCATGACTAAAAGAAGACAATAGTAACATTTGATTCTTAAAGATATTCTCACTATGGGAAAAAGCAACGTGTTTCAGAGGATGAGATGCTGAGGCTTCCTCTGCTACAAAATCCCTCATGCTTACTCTGTGATTAGAGAATATTTATACCATTTTGATCCTCAACCTGTCATATAACCACTGAATTCCCTTTTAAATAAATTAAAATATAAACATATAAAATGACTACACAAAAATACACACACAACTAAATGTATAATCTTCCTTTCCTCATTTAGTTGTTGCATTATTGAGCCGTATTGACTCCTATCTCTACAAAGTGTGCAGCTTACAAGTAACTTATAATTTTCTCTGTGTTATTAATTCCCCTTGGCAAGTTGAAATTTTAAATAAAATGGCCAGAATATTTGATCATGATGAATTGATAGAAATGAGATCTATTACTCTAGGTAAGAGGCAGTACTAACCTATTCTAAAATGCATTATTCAACCAATATTAAACAGAAGTTTCATAGCAATAGATCAGCAGCTGTTAGAATGCATCTCACATCAATACATAAGTGTATTTTTGATATTGTTCATTGTTCTGTTACAAGAACTCATCTGCAGCCAAAATTTTGCTCCCCCCCCCCTGCTTTAATATGTTTATCTGCTGATACTGACATGCAAAGGGGCAAATTCTCTGGACTCGATTCTGCTGTCAGTGCTGCTAGTGGAAATTACCCAGAAGGAAAATGGTTTATTCAGGATTCACGCTGGCTAATCAAGAAATGATGACCGTCCTTTGTGCTTCCTTTCAGAAGGAACTCTGCTGTATTGGATAAGGTTCCCTTGCAGTGATATCCGTCAGAAATAACTTCAAAAAGTCAAGCAAAAAGGAGGAAACTTAAGCTTTTACTGACTGCTTAGCTGCATCTGCTCTGCAATCTGCACTATCTGTGTGATTACTCACATTAAAAAACACTGAAAATCTTCAGACCACAAAGCTACTCAAAACCAAAAACAAATAATCAAAATCAATGTATTTGTTTTGCCAGTAATAGGAATAAAAGCATTTGGTATATTCTTTATAAAAATGCAAGGTAACAACAACAATCACTGTTTATTAATCTCTTTATGCACTTGAATTAATGGTCTTTTATAAGTACTTATAGTCTCTAATAAACACACAACAATTTCTCTCAGTTTCTCTCTAATTTCTATCAGTTAAAAAGAAAAGGTTGCTTTTCTTATAAGGATAATATAGAAGTATCCTCTTCAGCTAAAGATTAAAGGGCATCTGTGCTAGAACTGTGCGAATAAAGACGTGGCAGTTAAAGACACTGAATCCACTTTTATTTCACAGCTTTTTACACACAAATAAAAACTGCATGTGTACATACAAATTTTAAACGTGCAATAAAAGGCATTTTTCAGCTAGAATGAGTTGGATTTGTCATTTGGTACAAAGCCTCTTTCAGAGAAATTGTTGATTTTTTTCACAGAGGCTCCTATACTTTTCATTCCTTTTGTATTATTTCAATCAGCAATGGATATACATCTTTGTTAGCCTAATTTGGGGACCTACAAAGCAGGAAGAAGGAAAGCACAAAGGAACACACTTGACATATTGGTCTATTTGCTACCTCTTTTGAGCTCAATGCATACTAATGAAAGTGATCCAAACTATTTTTCTCCACTCCTCACTTAACAAGCATAATAATAAATGAATATTTAAACTAGCTGCAAATATATTAAGTGGAAACAAATAGGTTTCATTTGTAACAAGTGCACACAGGTTAATTAACAAGAAGGAGCTTTTGTGTTGAAACAAGGCTCCCTGATGCTGTACATGCAGGTGCCGTTAAGGGCCAATTGAGCTCTATAGGATAATTATGAAGTACCATTGTGCTCTACCGTTTGTTAACAAAGTGCTGCCTGCAATTTGCCTAAACCTATAAACCATCATCTGTGATCCTCAGCAGCAATTAAGTGACAAACATCTTCTCATCGGAGACTTGGGAAAACAAAAGAGACATGATAGCATTTAAGGAGCCAGATGGATATTTCAGAATGTCAACCCTGACAGCCTCTCTTTCAACAACAAAATATAAAATGGGAGCCTGCTTGCTACCATGCTGAGGAGAAGAAGGGAGAAGTCACATCCAAATTATTAAGAGGAGGGTGTTAGTAATCACAGGATTGCTCATTTAAACAGCTCTTAGTGGGAAAGCCTTGGACTGGCAAACAAGCAAAAGATAAAACCATTTCCCTCTGAAAACAGCTGTGGCTACAGCTCTGATGAGTCTGGGTTGGTTTTTAGGTTTGGGGTTTTTTTCTCTTTTTAATTCTTCTTTCTAACACCTTCTTCCTTCCTTCTGTCTTCACAGAAGAGGATTTTCTTCCAATGAATAAAAGTACAAAAATTCTCATTTCTAAGAAGAGGACAAACCAACAGACAGAATTTTCTCCAGGGCATAAGTTACTAATTAGTTCTGTAAAAATAGCCTATATTAGGAAAAATGATGGATCAGCACAAAGAGGCATTTTAAAACAAGAGATCTACTCCTACTGTAAAATAATTGATCTAAAAGTTTTGAGGATGTAATCTTTAAAATGCTTCTGTAAGCTCAGCAATAATTCCAGAAGCTATAAACTTTATACAGGCTTGTTTGAATTAGTCCAATTAATTGCCTGGTTGGGAGACCCTCCAAAACTTGGGGAAGCTCTTGTTTTCACAGATAAGGATCTTCTGGGCATTTTGTTGCCTATATTAAATGATGTTGTCTAGCTGATCTCTGTAATTGGTAGAGCTAAAAGGCTATTCAGTAACATGAAAAAAAAATTATAAATGCATGAGTTTCACTAGCTAGCCTACATTTTTTTCCCTATTGCCAAAACAGCAGCGTTTACAAATGTTTTCTGTAACCATTTTGAAGCTACAGCTGAGTGTGTTTTAATATACCATCAGGTCAACAGCTCTCTTGAAAGAAAAAATCAACCCAGGGCCAAACAGTCAGACGGGCCTAATTAAGTACTTCAGGAGTCGGAGAAGTGCTCAGATAACTACAGCTGACTTGACCCTTTTCTTTGTACTTCACTGGGTTTCTGTATACCTTTGCCACTCTCCTTTGGATTTATGTTTTTATGAATTATTTAAAAAAGGCAACTTCAGATCTACAATTAGTTTTCAGGGAAACAGATGTGAGAAAATAATCACAACTTAAACAGCTTAAAAACGGCTCTGATCTTGACAGAATGCAAAATGCCAGGTTTCCAAGACCGCAGAATTCATCACTTGGCAAAAGTGTCATTAATCCCTGACTGCTTTCTGGCCTTTTCTTACAGTGCTCTGTCAAATGTCATGGATCACCTGGAAATCTAACAGTCATGACAGAGTTGTTTTTTTGTTTTTTTTTCTTTAATGTGAGGGGGGGGAAAGGTGAACTGTTTCAGTTTTAAGGAAAAAAAAAAGAGATAAAACAAAGATAATCCATGTAAGCATGTTTTAGCTTTGTATAATATTGCACTATGTTGTGATGGGAAAATCATGATAAAGCATTCTATCATGCTGGGGATTGTATATTTGTTTTCCACTGTATATTTAACAAATACAAGACTGATTAAACGGGGAGGATGGAGTTCTTTTGTCACCTCCAGTGGTATCCTCAATGCCCCAAGATTCATGAGCTGAATTTTCACTTTTCCTCCTGAAAAATTTTACCCTTTACCTTCAGAGAAGTCCTGCAATGTTTGAAGACACATCCTGCAGCTTTTCTTTAGGCAGATTGCTGAAGGCCTTCTCCCAGCATCATGAATGTCACTGGGCAGTCTTCCATCCATTCCAGCAAATGTGCAACCTAGCCTAAGCCACTTAGCAACAGTAAGGCTTTGAAGTTTCATTCAGGGACACTTGGACTTCAAAATATATATAGACAAAAAAGCCAATCCCATGTTACAATGAGAGATGTACAGGTGGAAGTGAAAGTTGTAGCCACCAGCACCACACGGAGAGGCACACAATGTCTGAGATTCCAAAATCTGGGGACAGTAGAAACTAAATAATTTTAAAAATTTCATTTAATTTATTTTACTCTTTTCTTGTAGAGAGACCAGGCCTTCACTGCTATTTTTAAGATGCAGATCAAAGAATGTGAGGTTAAATGATCACACTTGATCTAATTATTTGCTACGTGAGCAGAATTTACACATTTTGTCCCTGTGTTTATCTCTTATTCTTTGCATTTCACCCTGATTATGTGTCTTAAAAGTGGGTACATTATGATCCGTGATACTGGTGAGTTTAGGAGAACTACAGACATCTCAAGATTTTGTAGGATCTCAGGTAACTGGAAAGAAGGCATTTCAGGGCAAGTCTGTAAAGCCTGATTCCATATTCAAAATTATAACAAAGGTGTATTTGCTAGAATGTTCTGACTTTCATTATGATTCTTCATCTTAAATGATCTTGGAGACTAACTTTTGTTTCAAGCAAATTCTAGGTGGATCTTCAAGTGGCCTGGCTTTGTATTAATGAAAGGCTGAGCTCTAAATACCATTCACAATTGCAAACACCTATGCAGCAATCCAGTTACCTCAGCAAACCTCTCTACCTTGGCTAAGGACACGCCAAAAATGCATAACACTGAGTTACCATTATTTGTGTGTAATTGTCTCTGTTATCAAACGTTTTACAATTTAGTATGTTCACTACTGGATCCAACATTTTCCTGAGCAAGAAGTATCTTTTTATATGTAAATATCACATAAATTTTTACAAGAACTAGATTAATTTATATATTTTTTGGAACAATAACTGAAAGAGTCATTCATGTCTATGTGACTCAGTGAGAACCATTTTGAAAGTCTAATGAAAAGGATGTGTTATTTAAACATCTTTTCAGTATTTAGTTTGCTACTCTACTCAATTCATTAATTGCTAGTTATGCAAATTCTGTTCTGTACTTACAGGATTCTTTTCCCCACTGAAATGAAATTCAGAAAATACCTACCATTATTGTTGTATTCTCTGCTGGCTAGACCATTTAGAATATTATACCCCATTAATTTATAAACATATGGATTGTCACAGCCTACACGAAACAAATTTCAAACACTGTGAAAGAAAAATATTGCTTACAACTAGAGGTTTTTAACCTAATTAGCATAATTAAACATAAAAAAATAAATGATTGGAGAGTAAAACATGAAAAATAATTGAAAACAATGGCTACATTTTCGGGCTGTACAAATCAGATCAATGGTTTGTCTTACATCATTAAGGTCTGAAGAAGAAGGATGGGAAATAAATGGGAAATAAGTATTGCAAAGATGTGTTTTGGGAACTTACATCGAGAGTATGCAACCCAAATTACCCAAGTGGATTTAAATATTTGAGTTTTATTTAGATCTCCTGCCTATATTGGCTAGGAGGAGAGTTAATAACAATCCATTCATGCAGTCCTTACGCATAAGAGTAGGCAGCACCACCAGACAGTGATGTGGAAGTCAATTAGTGGTAACATGCACAGGTACTGTGTTTCCCCAGAGGTTCCTAACATCTTGAAATGCGGCAATGAGAGCAGAGAAAGGTGATCAAGACCGACAGAAGAACTTTTTTAAACTGATTGGTTGATATAAGCATAAGAATAAGTAGAATTTGAGGAGCCTGGCAGCATGAAAACAAAAGGAACTCAAGAGAAAGTAAGTTTAAGTCTGGTCTGGCTCCTAATTGAAATGATGCATAAAGCATCTCTCTTGCCATATAATCCTCCTGACTCAAATCAGAAAAAAGAGCATTTGCCCCTAAGACATTTTTCAAATAATCCAGCCTTAGAATTTCTGCTTTGGGAACAAAATCTATACCACACTCTACCGTGTCTTCGGGTTACTCACCAGTCAAATAATTAAAGCTGATGCGATTTTTTTAAAAGTAATTTGCCTCTGCGAGAAAGAATGCATTTATTTCTAGGAAAAAACACAACATCTGTTCTTCCCTGCTGTTTCTACAAAGCAATACTCATTATTAGAGAACAGCTATGGAAAATTAGGCAGCTAAAATGGAATTTACCCAGCTTGGAATCTGAGGAGAGGAAGCTCAAATGGAATTTACCCGACTTGGAATTTGAGGAGAAATGTATATTTAACATTTGCCCGGAGATTAGTGCAGCAGGATTATCATGTTATTCAGAGCCGTAGCAAGTTCTTCCAGTTTGGTTGACTTGAATATAAGAAACAGATGTTGGGCCAGTGCTCAGCTCAGCAAACTTCCCCACCACAGAAAAAAAAATATCCCATTTCTTAGTCCCTCGCCGGAGAGAAAACGCCTTACGCTGTGCTATGCTCTGTGTCACAGTGTGGGGAGGCGTGCAGCCGGAAGCAGCGGCCGAAGGACATTTAGGAGAAGGAGAAAGGAACGAGCGGGCGCTTTTCGGGCGCGGGAAGGAAGCTCGGCGGCAGGCGCTGGCCGCGCGGGGTGCGGCGAGCGGCGCTGCCAGGAGGTGGCGCGCTCCCTGCGCGGATCGGGCGCAGCAGCGCGGAGCGGAGCGCAGCGCTCGGGCTGCGGGCGCGCCGCGCTGCCTTTCCTGCTCGTGCCCTGCGACACCTCCACCAAAGGCGCTTGTCCGCCCTCGGCAACTTCAGCAATACCACCTACTTAGGTTTCTTTTTTTTTTTCCCCTGAATTTCTAGTACGGAGGTTAGTAATTTCTGTTTTTCGTCGCAGCGGAATATAACCAACACTGTCGTTCATTGCTAACTGAGTCATGCTGCCTTTCAGTCGTCATGGACCTGGTCCTCGACCTCTGGAGTCAGCAGGAGTTTTGCGCAGCTGTCCCGGAGTGGTTAGGTGCAGTCTTAGAGGCACTTCCTACTAATTTGTTCTGCTTTGTACGCTTCAAATATGGGAGTATTTTGTGAGGCAGCTGCCAAGCTATTCGTGATATATAGACTATGTTGCACTGTTAAACTAAGAGGCCTCACTCTGCAGTAACAAGGCTGTTACTTTTTCCCAGTCTCATGTATTCCCAGAAAATTTAGGGACTGATTCCTAAAACTTGTCATCAGTTGCATTGATATTTTTCCCTGATCTCTCNAAAAAAAATATCCCATTTCTTAGTCCCTCGCCGGAGAGAAAACGCCTTACGCTGTGCTATGCTCTGTGTCACAGTGTGGGGAGGCGTGCAGCCGGAAGCAGCGGCCGAAGGACATTTAGGAGAAGGAGAAAGGAACGAGCGGGCGCTTTTCGGGCGCGGGAAGGAAGCTCGGCGGCAGGCGCTGGCCGCGCGGGGTGCGGCGAGCGGCGCTGCCAGGAGGTGGCGCGCTCCCTGCGCGGATCGGGCGCAGCAGCGCGGAGCGGAGCGCAGCGCTCGGGCTGCGGGCGCGCCGCGCTGCCTTTCCTGCTCGTGCCCTGCGACACCTCCACCAAAGGCGCTTGTCCGCCCTCGGCAACTTCAGCAATACCACCTACTTAGGTTTCTTTTTTTTTTTCCCCTGAATTTCTAGTACGGAGGTTAGTAATTTCTGTTTTTCGTCGCAGCGGAATATAACCAACACTGTCGTTCATTGCTAACTGAGTCATGCTGCCTTTCAGTCGTCATGGACCTGGTCCTCGACCTCTGGAGTCAGCAGGAGTTTTGCGCAGCTGTCCCGGAGTGGTTAGGTGCAGTCTTAGAGGCACTTCCTACTAATTTGTTCTGCTTTGTACGCTTCAAATATGGGAGTATTTTGTGAGGCAGCTGCCAAGCTATTCGTGATATATAGACTATGTTGCACTGTTAAACTAAGAGGCCTCACTCTGCAGTAACAAGGCTGTTACTTTTTCCCAGTCTCATGTATTCCCAGAAAATTTAGGGACTGATTCCTAAAACTTGTCATCAGTTGCATTGATATTTTTCCCTGATCTCTCTTATTGCAGTGACTAGGATGTAAATAGCATTTGTAGTTTTTTCTTCTCTTACCTTTGGAAGTTTTATGTAAAGTGTGCTGTTTTAAAACAAATCAAGCTGACTGTTCAATGGCCCAGCCTATTTCCTATAGAATTAGAGATCTTTTAATTTGCTCTTAAATTGCCTTTCAGTGAAATATTACCTTTGTAAGGTAAGAGGAATATAGTACAGGGAAGGGCTACTTAATTTTGTCTTTGAATTTGATTTCTTTAACTGTGCTTTTGTAATTTGAACAGTGTGTATGCTTCAGCACCGCCTGTCTAAAAGGCAAGAAAATGCAACATGATAATGCATTAAAGAGTTAATCTACAACAAGGGGACTTTGGATCATTCCTCTAGATTTTTCTTTCTTTTTTTTTTCTTTTTTTTAATCCATTAAAAGATTTAGAAAAATGGCTCTTTGAGTGTCCCCATTTTCATTTTCAGAAATTATTGGGTCTCTAGATCGACAAGAGAAGCATCTGTGCCTTTCACTGACACTTTCTGCCCTGGCTGTGGGCATAGCCCAGGTCTGCCTGAAAGCAGGCAGGGAGTCTCACACCCGTGGCGAAGGGAAAAGGCTGCACAAGGGGCACAGCAGACAACAGAGGAAGCTCAGAGGCCCAGTGTTTCTCTGCAACTTCCTTGGCTTTAATAAGACCTGCACAGGTGCTGCTGGAGGACTTCCCTGCACCGAGGTCAGCACAGAGCCAAATCTGGCAATGAAAGGCCTTTAAATGTAGGGAAAAATTGTGATTTATTATCTGTATTCATAGCAATGGGAGAAAGTTATCCAGGAGTTTTGTAGGAATGTCTGCCTTGTTTTTTCTCTGCTTAGCTAGCAGGTACCAGAGGCAGCGGTCACCAGTACTGCTGTTTGGTTTTTGTACAGACTGGACGGAGGCCTGGCACACTGCTGTCACAGACGTTAACCAAGCAGAGAGTACTTGAATGGGTTTACACTGGAAATCCAAATCACATTTCACTAGTTCTTGAACTGCCCTGAACCTTCCAGTTTTGTGTAGAAACATGGGACATGGAAGTCCCCTTTTAAACCTGCCCACCCCCCCCCATGCAAAATATTTAATAGATTTTTTAAGAATTTCTAGTATTGACTTTCTTTCCTGCAGTTATTGTCAAAAGAGGGAGGGAGAAGTAAATGAATTAGAGATTTTGTTAGCATTTTTTTCATTCTGCTGAACTAGAAGCGCATGGCCTAATTTTAAATTTAAATGTTGAAATTTTAGGTAACATAACCATCAAAACAGCTGGCGGCTGTATTTTACCCACTCTGCTGATAGAACTCTGAAAGACAGTAAAAATTACTTTTATTCTTCAGACAGCCTCAAATGCAAAATTTAACCTTGGAAAGAATAAAACAGGTTAAAACACAGGTGATTTACTTTAGATCTTAAATCAGATTGAAGTACTCAACAGAGCCAACAGTGTGGCCAGGTGGGTGAGAAGGCCGATGTTATCATGGCTTGTATCAGGAACAGTGCGGCCAGCAGAACCAGGGCAGTGATTGTCCCTCTGTGCTCAGCACTGGTGAGGCTACACCTCGAGTGTTGTGGTCAGTTTTGGGTCTCTCACCACATGAAAGATACTGAGGTGCTGGAGCAAGTCCAGAGAAGGGCAACAAAGCTGGTGAAGGGTCTGGAGCACAGGTCTGATGAGAGCAGCTGAGGGAGCTGGGGGTGTTTAGCCTGGAGAAAAGGAGGCTCATTAGGAACCTTACCACTCTCTATAACTCCCTGATAGGAGGTTGTTGTGACTGGGGATCAGTCTCTTCTCTCAGGTAACAAGTGATAGGACAAGAGGAAATGATCTCAAGTTGGACCAGTGGAGGTTTAAACTGGGTGTTAGGGGAAATATTTCACTGAAAGATTTGTCAAAGATTGGAACAGACTGACCTGGGAAGTCACCATCCCTGGTGGCATTTAGAGGTGTATATGAGGCCCCTGGGGACGTGGTTTAGTGGTGGACTTGGCAGTGCTGAGTTAAGAGCTGGACTCACCCTAAAGGTCTTTTCAAACATAAATGATTCTATGACTCTATGATAGAGTGACCTGAGGTATTAAAAAGTTGTCTTGTGCAATTATTCTACATACCTATTTTCACAATTACTGGATTTATTAGAGACCTAAAAAAGAAAAAGTTAAATAAAACTTGATTGTAAATATGAAATAAACAGTCTGAATTTTTTTGTTTTGAAATTGTAATGCCTGCCATATGAGCTCTTTAGGGAAAAAAAAGACACATGAATTTCTACATCATGTAAAAGCCTGAGTTACGCATTTTCAGACTGTTTCACTCAGTTTTAAAAAGTCTTACATTTATACTATGTAAAAGTTTCTCTTTCTCTCTACAGCCTGTTGAGAAGAACTGTTTAAAAGTATGAGGCACTAAGTCAGATATTCAGAAGTCCTTTATCTTCAGCTCTGCTTGGCTTAATTGGACTAAAGTACCATTTTTTCCCCCTATAATCCCTCAAGCAACTCCATGTGGAAAACATCTCTTGTGCTTTGTGAATAAATCTTGAGGGTTCATACTGTGAAGTGGAAGCAATTGGACATTTTTTATTTAAAAAAAGGAGAGAAAAAACCTCTAGATAAGAAACCAGATTAACTAAATTAAGGTGGGTAATGAACAGAACTGTCTTTCCTGTCTCTGTTTCTTGGAGAATTCCAGTTCCTTCCTTTTGTTTTAATACAAAATTTAAACTGCTCACTGAAATTATTGGACAAGAATTTCTGTGAAATACGTAGGCTTCAGTGAAAGAGGTTTTTAAAAATGTTGCAACAAATAAATATCAGGACTGGCAATGTCCACCTCCAAATTCACTACAATCCCTGTTGAAAACAGCTAAGGATCATCAGTGCACATGTGTAACTGTGGAATCCCTGACAAACTTCTGACCACCTAGATGCTGTTTTGGTTTTATTCTTGGAAAATGAATTAGATTTTTAACTTAGTAAGATATTAAATATTATTGACATATCTCTTTCTTCTCGTTACCCTACCATTTGTGTCACACCACTAGCATGAGAGGGATGAAGACCTTGATAGCAGATGAAGTTTTGTTTAACATCAGATGCTAGATTAAGTATGCCAAGGAAGAAATAATTTTAAAAATACTATTTTACCATTTCTTTTTAACTTAAGATGCTTAGGCAAGATCTCTATGCATTACAAAATTAAACTAATATAAGCCTTACAGATCAGCAAATCCTCTTTGTGACAGTGCCTCCTCAAAGCTGGCTGACCATTTTTTCCAGCTGTGTTCTCCATTCATTTTCAAACTAGAACTTTTACTTTGATTGTAACAATGCACTGTGCAATTAGTATAATCTCATAATCTCTGGGTGAATTAACGCAATTTAATTTAATTAAAAATAAGGACAATCAATACAGAAAATAATTACTCCATGTAAATGTGTAGTTGCCAAACAACTTGCTTTTAGAAATCTGGAGTTAAAACATTATGCTAATGGTGAAATTATTGAGCTATGATGAGCCAGTGAAGACATGATTGTCATACAGCAGGGGAAGTCTCATCTCTCTGGACCAGCCCCAAAACAGCTCTCAACAGAGATGTATTTTCCACTTACCGCCTCTAAAGCCAAACCTGAAGACAGTTAGGAGCATCCTTAGCCATTTGCTGCTGCTGGGACAAAAGATGCAGGAAGTCACTTGAATAAGTCAGCCCAAAGCCAGCTAGAAATCCCCTCCCGTGGCACACGGCTTAGCGAGCAGCCCACCACCTGCCACAGACGCTGGCATTTCTGAGCAGTTTTCAAGGTTGCCCCATATCGAGTGCATTGCAGCAGCCAAGTCAGGAGGTACCAAAAGCACAGATCCTCTGGGACTGCTCATCAAGACAGGAAAGTTCCTATTATCTGGCTGCCTGGGGCAACCAAAACCCCACTTAATTACTGCCCTTCAGACAAGGTGGAGACCTGCATTTAAAAACTGTATGTGCACTGATTGAGCAGCATATAAAGCTGAAACGGAAAACTGGCTCACTGCCTCAGAGTTTCCAAGTACATGTCCTTGAAGAGCAGAAAACTATCAGGGGAGGCTGCCATCCTGCCTGCTTTTTTTCCTAAGTTTTTCTTCTTGATGTGGACAGCCAGTCACCTCTGAGATTCCATTTCAGAAAGTGGGGATATGGCTAGCTCCCCAAAATGTGAGCCATTCATATCTTCCTCTCCAAGAACAAATGTCTGGTCTGTAATATTTTTGAACAAGGCAAAATAGTTCTTTTTCTTCTAAGCCATTATAATTTTATCTGTATGGCTCGATCTCTTGGCAAAATATTCCAAGCCGGCACTAGGCAGCCTGTGCTTCCCTTAGGTAAAGGAACTATAATGTGATGTCACAGCGCCTTGTCAATCAGTTAGGAATGCCAAGTTATTGTCAGTACAGCAACAGTATTATTTGCAAGGAGTATTAATTTTGACCTGTATATGTACCCTATAGTCAATAGCCCAAATGTCTTTTTAAACTAAAAAGAAAATACCAGTTTTCAGAATGTGTTTTTACACAACAAATTAAAAGCTTCTTTTAGTACTGAGGTAACACGTTGACTGTGTAATTTCCTGTATTGCTGCTTCTTCACAGATGAATTGATTGACAACAAAAAAGAAAAATCAGAATGATTCTAAGATCCCTGTAATGGTATTTTGCTGCCCAGACCTCTGCACCTCCGTTGCAGACTGGAGAAAGAATGGAGGTATGGATAGAGCTGTGCAAGTTGATGGGCTAGGAACAGACTCATACACAGAAAATTCTCATCTGACAATGCTCTTCTTTATTGCTTTGTCTCATTAGGATAATAAACCCGTATTCAGATTTGGTGCTTAGTAATCACCTGCATGCCTCCTCAACCCCAAGACTCCTGGTTAACACAGTATTAGTTTCCAAAAGTCAGGGTTTGATCTGAGTTGTACAGGGGTCCAATTATCTAGTGTAGTCTGACACAAAAGCTCTTCATCCTCAAAGCTGCAGCTATGAGCCTTAGTGTCTTGCTCTGGGCATGTGGAGCTGTATGTAATGATGGCAATTGGTAATGCTGGATTTCAAAACTTGAGTGACACCACTACGAATCTGGAAAGAAAAAAAAAAAGGGAAAAGGGCATCCATCAAGGTACAGCATGGTTACACTGTCCACTTCCTCTTTGTTAATTTAGAGACTGTCTTAAATTATTAAAGTTAATCTCTCTTTTCTCTTATGAAACAATGACTTTTGGGTAATACTGCGGACTTCCACATCAACATTTTTGACGGTTCACAGTTGGTTTTAAGAGAAAAGGCTTTGACTGAGACAAAATGTAAGAAGATGCTCGTCAGACAAAACTGTCTTTTCCATGGAAGGTAAGTGTTCAAACATATACAACAAACAGACATATCAATTAATTTTGGGAACAGAAATTATGATGTACAATTCCACCTGATACATTCAGAAAACACTGTTATTATGTATGTGATGCAGACCCCTCACAAATATGAGAAGCGATGTTTTGGAAGGGATGTTTTGATGTATTATAAAGTGGGATTCACATTTTTACGATGCTTCCAGCATCCGAGACTTGCAAAACAGCTTTTCTTAGTCCATAAAAAACAAACATTCCCTCCTCCTAAATAATTAGTGACATTTGAAAGAGAGGACGAGTTGTCAAAACTGCTCTATTCTTTGAGAAGAGCATAGGAAGACATTTATTTACCTCCCAAATACACAGTTGGTTTTCTGTGCAATTTGAGATTGCAGTGATATTGCTTTAGTTATCCCCTACAAACTAGCATTAATTATTCCTCACTCTTCTGATTTAACATTGCCTCTCCACGTGTACCACAAAAAGGACAAGCACAATGGGATTTTACTCTGTCTCAGTTCCCCCTCTGTAATACATGCATCTCCTTACTGCATGTGCCTACTCCTTGATTTAAATGCTTCTTTTCTTCTCTCTTAAGAGGCACAGGAAAAAAAGTCTGAGGTGGTTAGTGATTTCAGCTCAGAATGTGGGCAGCTGAAAGTACACTGTGGGCCCAATTCAGGAAACCGCTGGGACAGATGTGCAGGGCAAAGCATGCAGGGTCACCGTGCATAGGAGTTACTTCTATGTTAGCACTTAAGCAGGCTCTCAAAGGATTCAGTAGAGTACAACCATCAGCAACAGACAATGTTGATGTTAGACATGTCCAGCCTTTTCATTCTGTGATGAACATAGGCTGTTATAAAATCACATCCTCTTCCTTCGTCATTCAAAGAGCATCTACTACCATCCCCTTTTGATATCAGAGAAAGTACCAAAGAAGGGGACAAAGAGATCTGTTAAGAAAGACATATAAAATAACTAGAAGTCATTCTGCTAACAAGAAATTACTGTCTCTGTGAAGAACTTATTCCACATAATATCACAGAAAAGAAACACTGAACAGCTTTCCAAAATATGTCAGGTTTTATTTTTGCTAAGTGAACATGGTATAGCAAAAGTTATACTAACTGAAAGATGTGTGCTTTAAGAAGGAGAGATTCTGTTTCCTTCCACCTACTGCTTGCACTGCCTGCATGTCTGGGATTCATCTCACCAGACATGGGGCACCTCAAGCCAGACCTCCCAGGACAGTGTCCTAGGGGTAAACCTGTGGAGTACAGGGTGGGTCTGACATGTGGCTCCTCTCCTCCAGATCATAGAATTGTTATGGTTGGAAAAGGCCTCCAAGATCAAGTCCAACCTTTTACCACCATAACAACTAAACCGTATCATTAAGTGCCACTCCTGTGTTGTTCCTTGAATGCTTCAAGGGATGGTGACTCCACCACCTTCCCAAGCAGCCCATTCCAATGCTTAACCACACTTCCAGTGAAACAGTTCTTCCTAACAGAAACAAACACAGCAGCACGCCTGAACTGCAGTTTAGGAGCGTGAATTCCTTCCATTGATGTGCTTATATGTAGGCATCCACTATAGCCATCTTTTAATTAAATGTATTCAGTAACCCTAGTTTATCAACCTGGCAAAAATGAGAGTTCAGAATTACTGTTTTTAAATCAAAAGTCATTTTCTATGAAGAGTGCCATGGCTGAAGTTGAGCTGTTTATAGTCTTTTTTTTCAATGCACAGTATGTAACAATGTTATAACAAAAGTTAAGATCACAGCAAGCGAGCCTCAGAAATTAGTTGCAACTACAGGACATGCAAAGGATATCTAACAGTCTGACAAAAGACAGGCGATTTACTGTATTTCCTTGAGTTATTGATAACCTTTAACTCATCAATAATGAGTGTGAGAAATGATGTATTCAGAGAATGACTTCTATGCTCTGTTTATGCAACAGTATTTGATGATGAATGTGTAACAAAGAGGAACATCTGGGCATTCAGAGCTAAGGAAGTTCCTGTGAAGGACTTTGCGGTCACCAGGAGGGAATAATACCATCCTACACTTTTTTTTTTTACGGAATCTCTCCTGATTGTGTCAAGTTTTGGTTGCCAGTGAGCGACAAATAAACCCCATAGAAATTATCTGAAACTCTAGAATTGGAGTAGCATAGGATTGTTCCCTGGGGTAGGTGAAAATGTGTTTAGCTTTGAAAGACACTTGTGCATTGGTTCTGTCCATTTATTTCTTCCCTCGTCCTGGCTAATATAGTTACAACTACAAACAAGGAAAAAAAAAAATCATCCCTGTGAGAAGAGTTTTCTATCATAAAGGACTTGTTGGTTGAGACAAGAAAACCCTCAACCATCCCTCCCAACCCCCAAAACCTTTCCTGGAAGTGAGCTAATTAAAACACTTGCTTCAGCAGAGCAAAATCACTTCATTTTGATCTCTATAATTTTGACTTTCAAATTATATGTTTCCATAGAATTTCAGCCTACATTTTCCTGAGTGTCTGATTTCCTAGGAAATTATTTAAATTCCATCTTTTCATTTGAATTGGAAAGAGAAGGGAAATGAAATATAATAATTGCTTACAGGATAATTCTGTAATTTCAGCTGTTACTAATCACTGGCAGGGCTTCTTAGGAATTAGATCAGAAAATGTTTTAGGAGAAAGATATATTTCTAGTGAGGGGCAGGTCTAGTAATAATAACATTTATTTGGAATACATTTTTTAATTGATGAGGAAATAATGATCATAAAATGATTTTTCTCTGCTGCTTTTTATGATCTTGTTTCAATAGAGCACTTGCATTCATGCTGGGGACCCTCGAATCATTTTAAATTAAGACTATGTACAATACTTTAACTAAATAAAATTCCTTCTATCTGAGGCATTTTCTAATATTCTGGATAGCATAAACACAATATCATAGAAATCTTTTTGTAGAAATATCTAAGGAAAGAAAACAGCTAACCTAGCAAAACAAAAATTAATAGGAATGAAGCAATTTTAGAGAAAAATATAGGGCTATGAAAACAGTCCCACCTGACAAGTTGCCTTTAGAAATTAAAATCTGAACACTATATGGATGTTTCCACAATAGTATCAACAGCCTGTGTGAAAAGGGAAATGTTGTATCTAGCACTGTGATTTTAACAGAAGTACGGGTGATTTTAATATTATGAATTGTATATAATCTCATTGTGGCATTATGCACAGATCATTAAGTACTTGAGGAGCATGTGCGATTTGAGGATCAGGACATTTAAATCTCAGTAGAGAGGAGGAATCTATAACCATCTACTTCTCACAGCTGGCGTGCAACAGATGAAATCCTTCAGCTGTGTGTGCTTCATGTCAGGCAGTCTCTCAGAACTGGAGAAGTGGGCGGTTTGATTTCATAAGGAGCTCAATACTTCTACTTCAACTTAGGTACTATGCCTATGACCTATCATGGAAAAGCTTGAGAAAGAGCTGCACCCCTAGGCACTGTTATTCATGAGGGGAAAACTGTCATTTTTCAGTTTTTATAAATGTAACATTAGGTTCTTTTCACAACATTTAGTGTCTTTTAGTAAAGGAACGGTGAGAAAAGATTTCATAGTTCTTGAAATAGTAGGAATGAGGAAGCTAAAGAATGAGAAAAGACAAAAAATGCAGAACATTCTTAATTTCTCCAGCCTCCTTAAAAAGTGAAAATCTCTACTGTCTGAATTTTGAGAATCAGTGCCGTCTTTGCTTATTTCTTCCAAACAATTTCACATAGAATTAAAAATAAATGGAAAGTTAGAAAAAACCAGAGCCCTAAAATCCCAGTGATTATAAATCACTAAAGGATTAAAATTACTTTCCCCTATTGTGGCTTGCAGCCTAGAAACAGGATATACAGTAAGTGCTGCTACTGTTAGCTAATGGAGATTCTGCTTTAGCTCAAGCGGTAGCGCTGTTGCTTTGGGATAGGAAGGTTGTGATGTCTTGCCTAAAGGGATATAAGTGTTGCAATTCAGGTCCCAAATGAGAAAAATTCTTCACATTGGTGCCCAATTAGTGATCTGATTCCTGGTGTTAAGTCTAATGCAATTTAGCACGCACCTGCTGAATAGCCTGCATGCCAAATACCGACCCCACTGCTCAGGCTCTTTGTCTTTGTTCACAGAGTTGAATGTTTTGTTACAGGGTAGGGAGCAAAGCATAGGAGCAAGGGGGTTTTGAGAGAATTTGTGAGAACAAAATCTGCAGATTTGCTTCAGCAATGTTTCAGAGCTGCTCACGTTTGCTCTGCAGCAAACGGATGTGGATGTTCTCCGAGAGCATGACCTGAGTATATAAAACTTATATTAACAACCAGACAATATCTTACTATCCCAAGTGGTGATAATCTGACCTATTGACCTAAAAGACACCAAAAGAGACAGTTCCTGCCCTGACTTTATGGTCTGAAATATAGAGAAAAGAGGGCCTGCAGACACCCCAGCCTATCTTATTTTATTCTTATGATTCTGTATTTCTTGTGGTCATTGCAGAAGAATGCAAACTTTGGAAAGAATTTAAATGAAAACTGAACATAGGCTTTAAACAACATATAAGCTTGTAGTGAGTTGACGTGGTTTTCTAAGGGTAGCCGCAATTATTTATTTAGATTAAAATAATTTAAAAGATGCCTGTCTAAGGATCTGAACTCCCTCACATACCATTAATAATACAATGAAATCCCAGAAGAATGAAAATAATCATACCAAGAGGAACTCAGCCAAGCAGCGTCCTACAGAGACTCCTTCCAACCTTTTATCATTGTGGGAAATATACCTTCAGCCCTTTTAAAGAATGCTATTAAACAGGTGTCATTTGGAGATAACTGTATGGAGTTATTTTGTGCCAGAAAGGAGGCTGAAGCATTAGAGTCTCAGGGACCCCTGAAAGTACCCAATTACCCGTCCGTGGGGGTAATTTCAATAAGTGAGAATTCAATTTGGGCATCAACTGCTGACCAGAGGTAGCAACCCTAGAACACACAGAAAAAAAAAAATCCTATTCAAGGTAGTTTCCAGTTCTAAAGGCTTGGCAATTTTTGACATGTTAAGCTATAGAGGTCTGTGGAGGAGCGCAATTCCAGGGCGCTGGTACAATTAGTGAGAAGTTCTACCCAGAAATCTAACTGCTACATTTTGTCTCCAAATCTGCCTTAATTTTGGCCTTCATGCAACTTTAGTGTAACGCAGTGTAAACCAGACAGCAGCAAAAGCTCTCAGAGCATCCAAAGCTCGCATAATAATCTCCAGAGTATCAGTCAAAAGGAAAAGTTGCAGTCTCTTAGCCAGATACAGCTGAGAAGAAGGATTGGCAAATTTTCTATGCACAATGATTTTCAAAAATTGGTGAGGAATCCAACCAACCACTTAAATTTGGATTCTGAATGGAAAGAAAGGAACACCAAGTTCTTGTAAAGATTCTAATTGTTCCTTGCCCCTTCTTGAGTGCACCATCACTTACATCTTATCTGATTTGACAAGATCTTGGTGGTAGTTCCTTTTTTCCCAAGCCATCATTCTAGATGTTCGCTCACATAATCCAAACTAGGAAGAAAAGCAGTCAAATATCATGTATTTCTAAACAAAATTATGGAGTATAGCAAAATATCCAAGTGGCTTATGAGATAGGCACCAGTTTAAAATTAACAACATCCACATTTAGATGGTCTTTTAGCCATAATTGCTGTATGAGAACAGATCTGGGTTAAAATTGGAGCACACACTGCATTGATTAAAGCATGTCCTTGCTCTTTTAGGAAGTGCAGGTAAAAGCTTAGGCTTCTTTGAACTCTAATATGTGGTCCCGCAGAAAGAATTTCAAGTTGGAAATCAAAGTCTGGAAGGTGCTACCCTTGTCCAGCACCCTGAATGGCTCTGATGGCAGTTTCCTTCTCATCTGCAGTAGTTCCAGTGTCACTTTAAGGCTGGAGTTTGAGATTCCACTCAGAAGACAAAGGCACTCCAGTTAGTTGCCTAACAAGGAGCAAAACTCTCAGAGCTCCCAATAGCTCTTGCCATTCCACAAAGTAACACTAAGGTTTGGGTCAACAGCAATTCAAGGTGGAAAAGATTAATATTTTTAGTAGCAACTATTTTAACAAGTTACTGAGGGTTTTGTGAAATTGTGAAACAATGGAAGTCTTCATTGCCTTCCTGGGAGATATGTTTAATCAGTGGAATTTGGATGTGCTGAATAAAATACAGCAGGCTAAGACATGAAAGAATTCAGTAGATGACTTTAGTTATTTAAATGATTTCTTGTGATCTTTAAATCCATGAAGAATGGGGATATATTATCTAACAATCTAAAGTCTACGACCTAATTAACAAAATCTTTGATTTTACACAACATTGTCGCATGGCCAGATGTAACCTATATCTGTGAATTCTTTTTTGAACACCAGCCAGTAGGACTCAAAACTGGTGAAAACACCGACACTTCATGCCACAGCTGAGAACTCATCTTCTTCTGTGCTTTCATAAGTAAAGCAAATAATATCTGCAGTCCACCCTCTGCAATACGACTAGGAAAAATGGCTTTACTATTGCTTTTACATGCCCACTGGTGTCCATACAGAAAAAGGCCATGTTAATTAGCTGTGCAAAATTCAGCCCACTAGCTCTGAGAAAAAGCAACTTTTTCTTTTAATTTCTGGCCATCTTTTGATGAGCCACCCAGTACTGACTCAGCGGTGCTGGACCTTCACTGGGGGCCCAGAACTCTGCAGCTGCTCTAGCTCTGCATTTGCCTAGAGCAATGTGCCAGCTGTCTCTGACTGTATTACACCACAGTAATGCGAACAACTGGAAGCAATAATGTGTCTCCCCATTTGCCTAACAATACCAACATGAACAATAATTCAGAAGACTGAAGATTTGTGCTGTAATTTAATAAACCCCATGCACATTTCTACAATTGAGTATCACATCTGTGCAATGGATCCTAGAAGTGTAATATTCTTTTATAAGGGACCATTAACCAATCTTAAGTTTATAGGTTTCCTTAAATCTTTTTCATCAGCTGTTAAACTACAGTAAAGAGAAAATTGCCTCTTATGAGACAAGGGATAGTAAAATACAAAGACTGTGATTAAACGTCAATCAATTAAGGATTATAATATAATAAAAATGCTGACTGATGATTAAAATGAGTACTTTCTGGCAGAATTTTATAAGCAATATTAAGAATTGTTTTAAAAAGTCAACAGAATAAACCCCACTTATATCTTATTGTGTGTTAGGGACCCTGTCTATTTAGAGGAGAAGAGAAAAAAAGATTTGTTATTCTGACAAAAATAGCTAAGCAATTGGTTGTCAATCTTTACATTAAATGAGATACATTTCTTTCTCTCATTTATTTTATTATACCCCTGACTCCTCCATTTTAAATCCATGAATGGAGTAAATAATGTTATATATTTTTGTTTCAGCTGGCATTTGGCAAGTTCATGCAACTAGGCTACCTTTCATGAAATCAGGTAACAGATCATGCAGTAAACATAAAAAAGCAACACGCAAAATATTAGTTCATGTAACAGACCTAAGAGAGTAGCTCACCTGAGGGTAGGAGAGCAGTAAATGCAATATTTGCATGTGTCTCTTTACTGAAGATATTTTAGTAATCTTTCACGGAAAAATCCCATGAAATTTAGGATTAAACTGAATGAATTCTACAGAGATTCTTAGATAGAAACAGCACTAATAGCAAATAATAAGCTTTTATAGTCCTGTGAAAGATCCAGCAAAACGCTGTAGCAGGAATATAGTTTTCTATTAAATTCTACAGTCTGTTTCAAGAAAGCAATAGAAATGTTTTCATTTCCGTAAGGAAAACTCCTGCCCTCCTGCTCCCACACTGCTGAGTGGTTGTGGACAAAACCCACACTAGCATTTAGTGTCTCAGGTCACAGTTCTTTTTCTCTATTTGATCTTAACAGGCCACATCCATCTGCAGGCGGAACTTTCTCCTCCTTTTGAATGTCTCACCATAACTATAATTTAGGTTTGGCAAGAGAACTTTATTTGCCAGACCTCCTCCATCACTGCTGATAGCACTAACAAGTTGCAGATTACCAGGACATATCAGTAGTCTCTTTGAATTTTTAAGCCATAGTCACTACAGTAAGGAAGAGCAGAAATTTGGTGAGATATCTGTGTAATCAAAATAAGTTTCAGTAATTCTCCAGTTGATCACAACACGGCAGTATTCAAATCATTCATATTTGAACATATATTGCAGGAGTTATATCTAAGCTCATCACTTCATCTCTGTACCTTAGATTCCTTTTATGGTCAAAGCATAGGGAGAGATTTCTAGAATAACGGGTTTGTGTTGCAGATAGTAAGTATTTTCACTGAAAGACCATCATAGTGGGTCAGCCTCCTGAACTGACATACTGCAGCCACATGTTCACTAGACCTGTACCAAAGAAAGGAAGAGAAGAACCTGTGGCTGATGATGGAGGATGGGACAAAGCAGACTTTCGTTTCTTAACAGAAAGTCATTTAATCATTTAAACTATCTGGTCAAACCCTGCTCTAACTGGGCACTGGCTATGAGCTGAACAGCATGCTCTGAAGGTTCTCTTACATGTGGAACATAATAATGGGGATTTAGGAGTATACTCATGATTGTGTGGCATCATGAATGTGTTTATGTTACAACACAATGTTATGTGGACATTAATTTAGTTTCTAATAGAAGCCACTACACAAATAGGGATCAGGTCAACTGTTGCAAACTGTATTTTTCAGCTCTGGAAACATTTTATTCTATAAAATCATGTCTGTTCCACATAAATTCTTTAGAGTTAACACCATTTATTTGAATGGAAGTCCTGCTCTTAGGAGTAATGAAGAAACAGGTCCCTGTATGTATAAGTTAAAAAAACAACTACATTTGACTGAGGAGTCATAGACACCTGCTTTAGAAAGGCATTCTGATGTTAAAAATGCAGTAACATCTATTTGAGATTTTACTATTCCTTGCCCCAAACCTTTTGTAACAGCAGAGTAAAAGCAACTCTGACCCTAACCTGAACAAAAATCTCTCTAGCTGACCTTTTCTATTATGTGTCTTTCTCAGTTTTGGCATCTCATGACAGTAATAACATGAAAATTATCTTCATCTCCTGCCACTTCTTGACAAGCATCCTAGAACATCTCTCAAGAGATGGTGTAAGTTCATTGATGAATAATAGTAGTGATGATGATCTAATAAAGGAAATCCACTTAGGTCACCAGTGTACGTGTATCTTGGTGTCCTAGAGGAGTGAAAATTAGTTGAATGACTGTCCTAAACCAGTAAAGGATCTATACCTATATTTCTTTTTTATTCAAAACTAGACTTTAATGTAAATTTTGATTGTGCAAGAGGGAACAAAATAGTGTATTAGAATACACCTATTTAAAAATATGAGCTTATTCCTTGTAGTTTTAAGCAGTCACTCCTCACCAATGAAACACTGGAATTTGACATGCCTATTTTGTGTCTCCAAAGTCAACCACAGACCATGTGTCAGTTGTGTAGTATTTTTTGACAGATGGAAGGGGAGAGGTTCAAAAACCCTCTCTAAAGAAAAAAAAAATCTTTATTTTTCAGTAAAAGTAGTCACACAAAATTGAATAATAATGAAGACCGTAGTTAAAAATAATCAGAATGTCTTTTGTGAAAGTATTTCTTTAAAAAGTCGAATAAAATTTGGGATAACCTTTCTGAAATAATCATTAAGTTCTCTTTGCCATGTACCTTTTGTAGTAAATAGGATGGTGGGCTTTTTCCACCTCACATACCATCTTAATAAAAGGATTCTTTACAGTTTTATTCATTTTATTATTCATGTGCTGGACTGAGTTTAAAATTAGGATAGAGGTAATCTGAAATCAGAAAAAAATTCTCAGGTTACGAACTGAACCATTCTCTCCTTCCTTGTCATGTGGTCGCTTTTTGCTGATGCAAGACATGTTATCCAGCTATCACAGTCTTTTCCTACTAAAGATTGATAACCGAAAATGCTGCACTAGTTGTTATCCATCAGGTATGCCTATGGATGACCACAGCCTCGTCTCTGATCCGTTCTTATCCCAATTAAATTTGTATCTCTGCCAGCTGCACTCTTGTTTTGCCACTCAGAGAGAATTAAAGAACCTGAATGATTTCCTGATTATAATAGATTATTGAACACCATCCAACCTACTCATGCTGAAGGCTTTACTTGAAAAAGACAACTCAGAAGCCAAGAGCAAATGAGATACTGTAGGAGCTGTTCTTTAGAGAACTGTGCAATTTTACCAAGAGCCAAGCAATATGGTTTTGATTTGGAATGGAGGCTGCAGAGCTGGTTCAGGAAACCACCTTTAAAGAACCAAATAGCCGTACTGTAAAAGTGCCTTTTCCTAAATATTTTCTTCTATAAAGTTCCTTCTCCAGCCTTGCAAGCCAATACTCTTAGGATGCATGAAACTCAAATTTAAAATCCTCATAACTTTCTGGCCAGTTAGTGGTTAGTAACAGTACTGTTTTAAGACACAAAAAAATCTTCTTTTTCCTTGGTTGCCTCAGTTTACTGTTCCTTATGCATTATTACTTGCGGTCATTTATCAAATATGTCAAATATAGTTGTTTATCCCAAGAATAAAACAACATTTGGAAGAAGAATGTACTAAGTAGGAGTTTATGAGCAAGGCTAAGGACTTCAGGTTTTTTATTGGTCCTATGGTGACTTAGACATAAAAGCATGATTGAATTTTTTGCCTCACTTCGAATAAGTTCACACTATTCTTTACCATAGATTTGATTGTCATTTATATTACCTTAACTGTGCAAAGGGGTCTAGGCAGAAGTGAAAAGCACATCCCAAATTGCTAAGTGCCTGCTTTGGGATGTCATATGAGGTGGAGTCTAGATACCTATGCAGAAAAAGATAAAAAAATCAAGATAGTACTAAAAGTCTGGAGAAAGCAGTGGAATGCAAACAGCAGTGAAATGATTTCTCAATTTTCAGCCAGTGTGGATGTTGGGGTGTCCAGAATGGGGTTTTCAGAAACCTCTTGCTCTCAACCCGTAATTCAAGGGAACAGGATCCTGCATTGTACCATGGATCTGATTGGCATTCCATTATGAATTAGGAAGGAATCTTTTCCTCTTGAACTAAACTAGCACTAGAAATCTGTTGTGTTCCTAAGGCAATGAAACTCGCGTGCGCATACTGTGTGCCTGCATCTGTCCTATCTCTGGCTTTGATAATTTTGCGCCAATTTTTAATCACTTTGGCAGCAGTAGAGAGGTCTAAAATTTCTTTAAGGTTGGGCAGCTGAGTAGAGGGGAGACAACATGAAGCAAAGGGCTGTCAAAGAGAAGCATACTGTCAAGATATAGGTTGATAAACTCCACTAGTTTCTCACATTTCTTACGACTTCAGGGAGGTTGAATCCAGACAATGGTAATAACTTTTTCCCAGATTAATAATAGGTCCCTTAAAATATTAGCTGTTAGCTGTTTGCAGGCTGTGAAAGACTGAAAGAGCAATTTCCAGAAGAAGGTGAAGTGCATTTTGGAAAAATGATACCCAAAGTTGAATGTACCTTAAAAATTTTGAATCAAAATAAAAATGCTCACATATAGGTATGGATGTGTCCAGAGATTTCAATTCAGCTGCACAAACACAGGCAAATTACTATTTCAGATGTACCTGACTATCTGAAAAAACTATGTGGGGCTGGCAGACGTTGAACAGGACCCAGAGGAGAAAAACATAGTCTGGGAAGTCATCTGGTGGCCAAAAGACACACTAGAGCCTCTGTAAAGCACTAGACACACATATTTTGGAAACTTAATAGTGTTAGTGGGCTGGTCTACTGACTGTACATAGGTGTGTTTTGGATGAGCCAAAAAGCTTCTTTAACTCCATTGACTGCATTGACTAAATTGCCATTGAGATCAGTGGGAACTTGGAAACCTAGACAGTCAGATACACAGACACCTACATTATGGACCTTAAGTGACTTAATCTGTGAGCTGGATCCTGCCCTTCAAGCATCTCTATTTCCTAACTCTTTAAACAAAGGCCACTGATGTGATCAACAATGAAGCAAAGACTGTCTACCCAAATGGCAGAGTTAACACATGCTGGGTGTGTAAAATGCTTGAAATGAGAGGAGTGGGCATGAACTTTGAATTAATGAAATTGTGACCTGATTCTTAAAATCTACCTGTTGCAGGTGATGTTCAGGTAACAGTCCATCTAGTTTGTTGTGGTCACTTCTTGTGTGAGCAACCCCTGCTCCATGCTGTATCCACATTGGTTGTGTTCTACACGGACAAAATAAAATGGGGACGTCGGGTCTTCCAGCTTTCTCTGCCCTCAACTATTCTCTCTTCTGTCCATCCTCCCAGGCTCCCTCTGCTATGTTTCACTGTATAACTACATGACACAATGGGTAAAGAGGTAATAAGGAAGAAAGAAAGAGGCTTTCCTTAATGAAAATGTGAGAGATGGATTTTGAACTCATAAATTCATGATAGATATCAAAGCAGAGCAGTCAGCTAATCAGATTAAATCCTTGGATGATCAGTATTCCCATGCAGGTACTAATAAATACACAATATCAACTGTCTCAGAAAGTCAACTCTTCAGTTCTTTTCTAGACTTCTGCATAGAAAAATATATTTTCTAGTGCAATATAGTTACAGTCCATATTTGTATTTTAGCTGTTGTTGCACATATTCTTATTTCTATCTTGGGTTTCCGTAATCATGGGATCATAGAATCGTAGAATGGCTTGGGCTGGAAGGGACCTCAAAGATCATCTGGCTGCAACCTCATAGCACAGACAGGGACAACTTCCACTAGACCAGGTTGGTCAGAGCTCCATCTAGAATGAAAATACTTTTTTTTAATATATGCACATGTGATCTTTGATTTCATATAAATTTAGGTTTTGAAAACACAGATTAAATTTTGTCATTGTTAAATAAGAAAGAATGTACAATAAATGGCTTTTTTTTCCTCTGTGAAAGAAATAAGCTCCAGGGAAGACAATCTTCTTTACATGTGCAAGTACACGTTAAGAAGTCTAACACTTAAGACATTGTAGATTTTTGTTAGATTACAGAAAAAAAGTCTTTCCTGGTGCCTACTTTGCTGAGATTAATTCTGACACTGTTGTGCATCTTTTCACTTTATTGTAATAGGAAGCAGAGTACTTTTCCACTATTTTTCCTGCTCTGCCAATCTTGAAGACTGAGGCACAACTCACTTATTCTCTTTCTGGTTAAATCAAGCTGTAACAAAATACTTCCTAGGTGACTCAAATGAGTCTTAAAGGAAAGGACAGTAAAGGAAATTTCAGGCATGCATCCTTTAATTTCTTGTTTCCTGATACCTTGCAGTAGATCCAAAGTGACTGCAGCCCTGCCCACAGAGTAGAATCCTTAAATAAAACATCATAGTCATTTAAAACTGAAAGTTTTGTGGAGGGAGGGGACAGAAACATATGAAAGACCAATACAATAAAAGATGCAACAGTCAGATCACTGTTCTGATTTTTAAAAAAGTATTTCAAAAGGTCTTCACAGCCTTGTTTTGGAATGGTAGATTGCATTGCTGTAAAACACACATGGATGGATGGCTGAAACTGTGGTCTGCATACACTAGGTGAAATGTATCTATTGACTTACAAGCTGGATGCATGTGTCAAAATGCAATCCGGTATTTTTGTAATAATAGCTAGCAGTCATAGTCGTAAATTATTTATGGAGACTATTCAGTGCAAACAGGTTAGTGCACACATCCTCTTCAGCTTGACTGCCCTGGTTTTAGATCACTCAGACATTCAACTCCTTAGAGATCTGCTCTTATCATTGCAAACCCTAAAAAGGTACCAAAACTGCAGTCATTTCAGCAACTCAAAGCAGCTCAGCCATTTGCTAAAGTTCTACCTCAAGGTTCAGTGAATAAACACCATTTCTGCCCACCTCTTTCACACCCACCCTGGCCCTGGCTATGTAAGTTAATACCAGACATGAAGAGAAATCGATCTCTAGAGCTGAGGCTCCGGTGTGCTTCACTATCTTTGTGCAGAAACATGGAAGAATGTACATAGCAAAGGCCACTGATGAGCTTAACACAAAGTGACATTTCACTAATGCTGTGTTTCAAAAGACAGTGAAATGACAGCCACCCAAAGAGTACTTATGGTTAGATTTAAATGAGGACAGCACCCTATTTCAATGCATTACACTGATTTTCTTTTTCACCAGGGTATTCAGCCGCATTAGAATTTTGTCCTCACCAGTCTATTTCAAGCAGCTGAACCTACTGTACACAATCAAAAGACTAGGGGTTACAGAATTTTGTATTTAAACAACTCAGTGCCAGACAGAATTAATCTGTCACATACAGAAAAATCCTAGGACTTGACTGCTCTGACAGATGCAGTATGTTGAAATATTTACTGTGTATAAGTCACTCTCTAGGAAGAATTTAGCTAGAAAGAGCTTTGTAGTGACTGGTTTTACCACAAAATATTTCTGATAGTTCTGAACTTGAGACACTTTAACTCTGCTCGGCCATTAATTTGTAAATGGAATAATGCACTATAATAATTTATAATACATTAGTAGCACTGACCTCTACAAGTTATGGGCAAATTTTCTTGTGGACAGTTTTGTCAACTGCCATTTCTGCCTCATTCTCAGGAATTTGAATTCTGGCCTTTACCATCCATGACATTAGGCAAAGAGAGGATCCTAACTGTCTAGGTTGCAGAAAGAGAAAAAGAGGACAGAAAACCTGTACAGAGACAACAGACATCATTCCTCTACAGTCCTTTTGCCTCCTTGCCTGGCTGTTGTGCAGCTCACACCCCCACCAATTGCTCCAGCATGGGTCCCCTTGGGCCAAGAAGAAAGCCCCTGTCCACATATAAGCAGCTGCTTACAGACTAGCCAAAAGTAACTCCAAGGCATATTCTCAATGAGAAACTTGCCCGGGGCTGAGGAGATTAAGCAACTGAAATCAGCTCTTCCCACTCACTCACATCTCAGAGCTCTTCTTGTCACACAGATAGGGTCTCTAGGGGAGAGCACAGGGCTGCTAATGCTCCTCCTCCCCCGGGAATTTGTCGCCAAACCTCACATAATTTCCAATGCAGATAGGAAAAAAAGTGCTTTGTCAAAGACATGGCGTGCTCCCACGAAGGATGGAAGTGTGTCTAATTAAATATGCACGGTGTGGCATGGTGGCAAAGGGTAAACACACTGTGGGAAGTCGCTCTGCCTGCAAGAAGGAGAGTTATCCGCACACAATGCAGCATGTGTGTGACATGCGGCAGTGCCAGTCAGAATGTGATACTGAGCTCCTGTCTCCTGTGGCATGATAACGGTCCTGGGTTTCAAACGGACCCATAGCGCGAGGTCAAACCCTGTGCATGCCAGAAACTATCATTGCATTCACTCTTTCCTTTTTTGCCTCTTTTTTTTTTCTCCTGGTCCTAACAATAAAACTAGATCAATGAGAATATCAGGGAGAAATTCTGGATGGAAATGCACAAAGTTAAGTCTAACTTTCCTCTGTGTTACAGATTTAATATCGATGAGCCAAGGCAAAAGACCTAAAAGCAAAATCAGAAAAAAATACCCACAGAAATAGATATATTAAAAAAGTTATATATTTTAAATTTTTAATTACTGAAATAGAATTATAAAATTGTCCAGTTAATGACAGCTGAAAAGTAAACCTAATGCCCTGAATACATTTTGCAGAAGTCTGGGAAGGATTCCACAAATCAGAAACAATCTCTGGGGCATATTTCAGGCACAATTACAGAATCACAAAATAGATAAGTTTGGAATGGACCACCATGGGTCATCTGGTCCAACCTCCCTGCTCAAGCAGGGTCATCCCAAAGCCCACTGCACTAGGCTGGGATCAGACAGGTCTTGAATATCTCCAGTGAGGGACACTCCACAACTTCTCTGGGCAATCTGTTCCGGTGCTTGGTCATCCTCACAGTGAAAAAGTGCTTTCTCATATCAAAACTGGAACAAGTAGAAATAATAAAAAATAAAAGTGTTTTTCCTCATTCCTACACTGTTCTGGTTTTCACTACCAAACCAAACGTACTGAATCTGTATTTCCAGTTAAGCATATAATCCCACTGGCTGAGTGTCTGTTTATACCTCTGTGTCAGACCCAAAACATCTCAGCATGAGGAAAAATCTCAATACAGCAGGGTGTGAATTCAGATTATACCACACAAATCCTTGTTGTGAGTATATCCACCCCATGGGTCTCAGTGCTAAATTATCTGCAATCCTTCTTTAGAAAATGGAGAGACACCAGCATCTTCTGAGGGACATTTATTGCACCTGAGAAAGTAGCAGAAATGAATTTCCTTCTGCAGGCATCAGAGGGCAATTCAGTCCACATATTATCTGGAATTGCTTTTGGAGCTGCCCACATTTCTCTGTCCCTACAGTAGGATATTTCTGTGACTAACATAAACTGGAATTGTTAAAGGCTGAAGTTAGATAAGAACATTTCATCCCAGTGATTAAATGTACATGAATGGAAATACTTTATTCCTACAGAGATGGGCCATTTTGTTCTTGTTCCAGTTTGGAATTTATCTCATGTATTTTTATTTTAGAGAGAATTCCTTTCCAATTGCAAAATTAAAGGCATTTAAATTGTTTTGAAGAAGATTAACTTCAGCTTTTATATGAGATTCCCTAAATCTTGTTTTGCAGCTTCTTTAAATTACTGTACTTTATTATTTTTTTATTTTTACAATACATGACAGTGAAATGGGGTATAACTTTTTAACTGAATTTCAGCGTTTTTAAATACAATTTTCTGCAAAATTAATGGCCTTCTCTTACTCATATTTAACTAAGTAGCAATAAATATAGACACCTAAATAATTTCCTTACACTGAATGTTTAGACTGGCTTTATAAACTCTAGAACATATTCAACATTTATGAGGCAGATGCTTGGCAATGTTTAAAAAAGGAAAGAGTTCTTCATGTGGGATTTCGAACATTACATAGTTGAAAAGTTTAAATAGTGCTAAGAAGGTTTATTAGTACTCTCACAGTGAAGGTATAATATATGCTCACCTAATTGTAATATCCAAAGAACGGTTTAGGAAAAAGAAAAGAATCCCAAAACACTGACAAAAATATAGAAAATGTAGAAAATGTAAGACAACTCAAATGTTATATCCATAGGCTACTTTCAGTCTAAATAACTCAGCCCCTCATGTTTGGTAGTATTTTCTGGATATAAAAATGTATGTGTATGTATACATGTGCATCAGTACTCATGTATGAAGGTCTAGGCTCATGTATGATAATTAAATCTTTTGTTGCTTTCCTCTTTAGCACAAGGAATTTATATTATATTGAAGCAAGACCTTACAGCAATGCTAATGCAGAAAGCTAAAGAGGTTAATATCCTCAGTAGACAGTATCATTTCATCAATAAGAGAACTATTCAATGACCCTGTATTGGAGTGAACTCAGCATAATCAATTAGCTTTGTCAAGTAAACAGATCTGTCCCTTTGGCTGCTGCGTAACTTGATATTTCTTCCTGTTCTTAGCGACTCTGTGAATGGGGAAATAAAATACCCTGAAATTATACCAGCCCTGGCTGAGGAAAGAGAGCTATTTAAAAAACTGTTTCACTGAAAGTGTCTGTCATTCTTAATCAGAGGTTTTTGTCTTCCAGCAAAGAAGGGCGGTAGGACAGGCCTTAGCCCAGCACCACAGAACGCTTAAACAAAAACAGTATTTTCCGTGTTTAGATGAATTAGATGCAAATCAGTTTGCAAGAGAAATAAAATAAATAATGTGCCCTGCACCACTTGACATAGCCAACTTGAGTAATTATCTTCACGATTTACCGTCCTTTGCTTGCTTTACCATTTTTCTTTCTCTTGTTCTTGTTTTGTTTTTTAAAGAAATAATAATGTAATTACTATAATACTAATTTGAAAGTAATGATTTCTATACACTTAGCAGGCTCTGAGACACAATCTATGATAGGTCATGAAGCAACGGTCTCAGACTGGACTCGTGTAGTTTGCATTATGAAAAAAAGGATGGGAAGGAGAGATCATTACTCTGCATAATTAGCAGGCTTAATTAAAAAATGGCCCAAGATATCAGCTGTAGCATCAGCTCAACAAACCCCCTAGGGCTTGTTCATAGATTCTGCTGCACTCTGATTATACCGGTATGAATCCAAAAATAGCCACTTGGAATCACTCTCTCAGATGGGCATTTGCTAAGTGCTCATACACTGTTATTAAATCGGTTTGTTTGGCACAATTTTGTAAAATGATACAGGCTTTTAGACCTTTAGCAATTTGAAAAGAAAGCACGGCCAGCAAGGTGGAGTAATTCACTCTGTGGCCTTTCAGTGTTCCTCCTTTCTATTAAATGAAGGCCTTCAGAAATATATTTGTCCAAATTTCTCAGGTTCTATAAACCCTAATCCGTTTGGGTTTGTCAAACAAACTCAACTATGAAAGCTTTAAAAAATTAAATCACCTCAGGTTTGAATATCTACAATTCAAATAAAAATGGACTGCAATTTGAATTTCTTTGTACACCTTAGATTTGTGATAGTCACATAAAACCATATTTAAAGTTTAACACGTCTCTTCTGGTTTTATTTTTGCCCATGATGGATGACACACAATGCTTCCTTCAGAGGTACAGTACAACCTTTCTAGCACACCCCCGACCATGTTAAGAAGCCATGTATGTGAGACAGGAATACAGTCTTCACAGAATAAAGTGGTGGATAGATAGCAGTTGGGAACATAAGCAGACATGTTAGGGATGCAAGATTTTCCTGTGTCATCAAATTAAACATTGGTTTGGTCTGATCAGCACATAATTGTCCAAGGTGGAATGTCACTAGAGCACTAGAGCTGTGACCTGATCCAGTGGAAGGTGTCCCTACCCACTTTGGGGGGGGTTGGAACTAGATGATCTTTACGGTCCCTTCCAGCCCAAAGCGTTTTATGACGTCTCTATGATCCTGTGATGATGATGACTAAAAGACAAGTCCCCTTTGATAGGTACACACTGGCAGTTAAAAAGCAAATTTGGGATCATATCAGAAAGGCAGAAAACTAATATACTTTTTCAAAGGACTTTTGTAGGCTGATCATGGGGGAGGTTTTTATGATGATTTCTGTTATTTTTACCTGTTTTATAACGCTTACTACTGTAAGAAGGAAACCAGAGATACTGTTTATTTAACAGTAAAGACAGCTTTGAATTCTTTCCTGCAAAATGTCTGGGGCTACGAGCAGGCACGAAATAGGTTCAAATGCCTCAGGCCCAGCCCATGACAGTGGGTGCTCTGTGACACCCCACAGGAGATGGGAGCACCTCCATCAGCCCGGGGCAGGCTGGGCAAATCACCGCCCCGTGAGGCTGCCTGTCAGCCCTGGAGGCGGGGCGCTCCCATCACCACTGCTCTCACGCATCAGGAACCTGTCCTCTCTAGAGACCCATCTAAGTACAAATCCTATTAAGATATTTAGATAATATGGTAAGATGCTTCTTTTTATGCTGAGCCCTTCGAGGTGATTAGACAGGGAAATCCTTGCTATCTATTCAAGAAGGTTTCTGGCATGTTTAACATCTTGGGAACATATTTTTGTGTTTCTTTAGGTTAAAGATATCCTCCTAGGAACTTATCTATCAGAAGAAGGAGGAAATAAGGAGTGTATGTGTCTGTGGGGAACAGACAAAAGTTTCTATTCCATGGGAGAATACTGAACCAACAAAGTCCTGAAATAGAAAGAAATATCTCACGTGATTTATTCCTTACTGTTGAGTACAAATAGTGTGCTTTTCAGCAGGAATGGCAGAGATTCCCTATTCCTAACCGAAAGGCATGAAGGAAAAGTAAAAAACACCAAGAAAAATGACTGAGGAATAAATCAATACGAGGTGAAAGGTCAACCAGCAGCCTGCTGGTAGTCTGCCAAATAGTATTTAATATATCCATTTGATATTATTCACATTTTTAAAAAATTATGTCAGACAGAGAGAGAGATGCAGTGATACAGCATTTTTGTCTTGGTGAGAGAAAAGGCTTTGCTGAGAAACATACACGGATCTAAAAGTAGTTTATCCCTAGAGCTTCCACACCCCTTGAGGGTTAGCCATTATTGCAAATGCAATGACAATCTTTCAATACAGACAAATTAGCTATTTTCTAGAGAGCTAATTCAGTTCTTCAAGTTACATTAATTTATCACAGTTTAATTACCACTAAAATTATACTAATTTGAATTAGAAGTGGCAGTCATGTAACACATGTTATTGGATACCTTGTGTGAATTCTTGAAAAATAACGTTTGTTCTGTTAGAACAGGATGTAGTAATTTCCAACTACAAGGATGCACTCATTTGATAAAGATTTTTAATAGCTCCTAGCTAAAGCGGTTTCTATAGTTTCTCATATCAAACCCACTATTCAGACTTTTTCATAAGCTGTGGTTTAGCCTTTTCTCTGGGATGAAGGGTGTTTCTCAGCATTTTTAAACTCATGTTTAAAACGGTTAAGCTTTCTTTAATGAAAATACTGCTCTAATTACAAGGCAAAGAAATTACAAGGAAAATTAATAAAACTAAAATCACTTCCAAAATATTTCCATAATTCAGATATATCTATATTTCCCAAATGGAACAGCACCAATATTCCAAATGTAAAAGGTCTGACTTAAAATAAGAAAAAAAAGGCAGATAAGAAAAGCATGAAAACCAACCCTAAAATGCCAGGAGAGTAAACAGCTGGCACATATGTAAACTCAATCTAGAAGGATAAAAACTGCATAGGAGAGGAATAGACCTCCTGGGTCAGCACAGATACTTGTGTTATGAGCCTTTTGATAAGTGGATCAAGTTTCTGCTTTAGAACTACTGAGGCTTACCCCGCCAGTATTTGTGCTGAAAAGCTGTGCCAGTGTCTTACTTTAATGTGCGAACCTTCTCTAATTTCCAGCTAAGTTCAGCCTGAGTGACTCTCAGTGCACACTTCCTTTAGAAAACACTGTCCTTTGCATCAAACAGGTCTCCCTTACTAGCCCTCCTGATATACCCAGAACAACATTTTCCCCTTTCAACTTCCTAGTCTTTGTCCATATTTCCTTTCTTTATTCTCCTAATTGCGCTAACAGATTGATTTGCACTTTTAACTGGCTGAATTCTTCTTTCTTAAAGCTGGGGGAACTCAAATTGCATTTTATATTTCATTTCTCTCACAAGTACCTCGTATAGATGACCCAACGGTTCTTTTTCCCTGTGGGGAATATCTCTGCCACATACTTGCTTGGCTTTGTCCCAGGGAGGGCCAGCTGGTGACTTGCAGACATTGAGCAATCCGTCAGCAGCACACGGATCTTTATTCTCAGTCTCTCCCATGTGGTGAACTCACAGCTTGTAGTTGAAGTTCTTCTTATCGGTCCCCCCCATGAATCACTCTGTTTTGCTCCATTGAACTGAAGAACTCTGAAACTTAAATGCAACGTTTTTAAACTGTGTGTGTTTCAGGCTAGGCATTAAAATCCACATTTAATAAGGAAATTTGTGAGGTCTCTGATGAGCTCATCTGATCTAAAGCCTGATGATTTCTACATACTCAGATGCTGGCTTTCATAAAGAAAAAATATCCAACTCTCTTTACTCTTCGAGTCGTAATTTAGAATTCTATCCTCTAAACTCAAGTACCGTGTACAGCCATTTTTTTCACCATTTGGAACATTGCTTGACTTCTTTGTTTCTTCAGATGTCTGCTTTCTAAATCATAAGAAAAAATCTGCATAAGAAATCTCTAGAAAGTTCCAGAGGCAATCTTTTGTTCATTAAATCTGGCTGAGATGAGCTGATCTGCACACATTCTTAATGTAACAGAATAAGACCAAAGACTTGGGATTTGAAGTACTAGATTAAGTTAAAATGGCTGAAAAACAAAGTTATTGAGGAAAAAAATGTCTGGTTTTGGTTCAGATTTTTTTTCTTAGTACATTTCCAGATAAATCACAAATAGCTTGTGTGATTCTTCTCTTCTAACTTTAGCCATTTAAAACCTATTCATGTTATCCTAGATGGTTTTCTAGGCTGCTCCTATAACCAATGGAGAGAGACTTTGTCCTTCCAACCTAAAATAGGTATTTAAGACAGATAGCATTTAATGTTTTATGATTCATTTTTCCTATCTTTAGATTGTCTAGAAGCTCATATCTTTCTTCATTGGCTATAAAAGGAGTGTGTCCAATTAGAACAGACCTTCATGAGTAACTTGGGGACAGACAAGATAGACAAGATGAACCTCAATCTTTGATCTAACATGTTATTTGAAATAGGACCGATAATTAAGGTCCATGCTGGTGCTTTTGAAAAATCCAACCTTCCCCTTTAATGAAGCAAAATAGCTTGAAATGAAACAAAGACAAATGAGCTAAAATAGCAGATTCTTCAAATGGCCAAGAAAGAGAGACTTGGAAAATGGTGAGCCATTTTGAGAAGGCCAATCTATAAATTAGGCACTCAGAGAATTCAGTGAGCGTGAATATACATGCAGAAAATAAATGTTAACGACTTGAAAGTCGGAGACAACTTCCCTTAGTGAGAAAAATCATCCGACCATTAGCTGAAAATTACAGCTCTGCAAGATCTGGGGGGCTCAAAGTGAGACACAGTATTAAGAAGAAAACCTAGGATGTTTCTTTCAAGACCAAGTAGGAGAGGTATTTGGTACATCAAGGATAGGTTGTTCTGTGGGCAAGTCTTAGTTGCTCCTGGTGAGTCACAGGGAGATATACATGCTTGTTTGAAAGTGTTTAAGTCATACGGGCAGGGTAGCATTCACCTTGACCTGAATTTAGCTTTCCAGAAGTCATCAGTTTTAGACTAAACTGTGTCTACTTCCATGAGAGAGTGGGAGAAGGAGTGAAAGATTCGATCATTTGGAAAAAAAAACTTCCTACCTATTTAATTTAAAGTTGTGGAGATCACAAATGTAAAATTCAAATACAGCTGGTGACTCTGTGGTGAGTGAGTGTTTTAGGTTGCTTAAAAGAGCTGGCTAAAACCAAAACAGAGACCACAGTGCAACCTGAGGAGGGTGGTGCCCCACCACAGTCTCAAAGCCACATGATTAACTGACTGAATCCCATTAAATTTGATAAGCTTCTGAGCCCCTTCAAGCATAGGAACCACACCTCCTAACTCACTGTTGTATGCACCATCCAAGATCATAAGCCACCGAGGAACTTTTGAAAAAAATTATGACTTCAGTTTTAGAAATCCCCCTGACTGTGATCATGAATTTCTTCCAAAAGATTATTTTTAGAGTTTATTTTTGCCTGTGCTATTTATTTCAGTAAGTTTTATTAGAGTATAAAATTCTTTATTTCAAACAGAACAACCTTTCTGGTAATAATAATAACAATAGCAGCATCAACAAATATTATGGAGATGGATATAGTAATATTAGTGTCTGATTTCAGCTACACTAAAGACATTGGCAAGCTTCTAATTAAAGGGGGGAAAAAAGGATTCATTAAGATTTTACACCTAGACTCTTCCTCTGGTTTGAGTCTCACAGTCCAGCCACACCTGTGAACAGCAAAGAAACATTTTGTGTCATAGGATGGGCCGTGACCTCTGCATCCTGCAGCCGGCTTATTCTGGTGCTCCTGACGTTACTGCAGTTTCATCCATCTCCAGTGCACAGTATCAAGTTAGCAGAAAATGTGTCAAGGGGCACATGCCAGAGCTCTGTATGCCACAATCAGGAAAATCTATTGCACTTTACAAAAACAGAGCCACTGCTGCACAAGGTCACCACACACTAATAAAGGCAACTTTGTGCCTCTGGAATGTGTAATGAAAAATCTTCCTCAGAAATAGCTGGGTGGAAATCAGTAACTTGTATGAACATGGATAATGTAAAGATACTAAATTAACTGCATTTGCAAGAATGGTCTTTTTGTTAGCTACAGTGTGTTCATGCATGAAAATCTTGAAGCAAAAATTAATGCAGAAGATCATTTTTTGTTACTAACGCACCTCCTGTGGAAATGCTGAAGAATCAAATTCTCAAGTACCCACAAATGGGTAGGAGAAACTTCATTTCAAGGTCTATATCTGACTAGTTTTCTGTTTCCTGTTAAAATAAGTGGCATTTTTTCCTCTTCAGGAACCCAGGATTTGCAATACTTAGTCCACAGGTGTATTGTATCCTGTAGTCTTCCCACAGTGATGTTGTCACAAGAAACAAAGACTTCCATAACGGACACTAAGTTCATTACACAATGCTGGTTAACTTAAAGAAATCTTAGTGGTTTCCTCAGACAAAATTTGTCTTTTAACATGAGTAAGAAGTACTATTTATTTTTGAAGACTTCTTGACCTGTTCTCTCCATTTGTTCTGTTTTATGATTACAATAGTCATTTATTACTCTGTCATGCTGAGAACACATGCCACAATCCTCACTATGGCTTATGGTACCTTGGTGATCTGTTACACAACATCACAAGTATCTCTCTTATGTGTAATTATTTCCTCGTTCCTTTCCTCAGTGGAAAAGGTTTTGCAAATTATTTACATACGTATGTGTATCTATTATTTATATTTGTATATTTTTAGATTCATAGATTTTTAACTACACAAGGGACTATTATAATCATCTAATGTTACCTCTTACACAACACAGTGATTCCTTCAGGAAACCCAGCAAGCTAAGCTGTAGCTTATTTTTTAGCACAACATCTACTCTTGTTTTGAAGACTGCATTCAAGGATATGTCACATTCCTAGGTAAATATGCTATACTGTGTGTATTTATTTTAGAAAGAAAGATTAAAAAAAACCAAAATTGCATTTGGAACTGAAAGCTGAAAATGGAAACCTCTAGACTTTTGCATAGAAGTCTGCAGGCAATCCCAATGTGCCAAGCATTGAAATAGAAACTTCTTACTGTGGTTCAAATGTGAAACACTTGCAGTCAGAGCATTACAAATTTTGCAAATGAGAAACAAAAGTGTGAATATTAACATTACTGTTCAGAAAGGCAAGCATAGCGTGTAGCAGGCAGAACTTGCTCACAATATTAGAGAGGGCTCTATATCTCTCAGGTTGTGCATTATTGCACTTGACACCAGTGGAAACTTCTTCAAGACACAGGATTTTCTAACCATTTGAACTGTTCAAACACACTTTAAATCAGAAAAAAATCCACAGCATGCTGTGAAATCATATCCTCTGCACATATGGACTCCAATCTCATGGCCAGATTGACTTCAGAGTGTGCAGTGTGAACACTGCAAAGTGACTTTTCCCATTTGTGAGTACAGATATTTCATCAGCTGACAATATCTCTAAGGAAACACCTTAAAATATTAAAGTTGTCCAGTCTTTTAATATGCCATTTTAGCCTGGCTTTCTTCATCCAGTTCTGTGGCAACTGTGTCCTTGAACTTCAAGATGCAGCAGAGGAGAGGGAGTCTTTGTGTGGACAGGCACTTCAGCCAACTCTTTCATACTTTCACAAAGTGAGAGAGAATAGCCTAATCTTTGCTGTTGGCTTAGTCTGCACGGACATATGAACTGTTCTTGTGACAATACTTCACTTTTCTCCAACACACGAGCTCTAAGGAGATAAAAAGCTAGCTATGGCAAGTTGCTGTAAGCCATAGGGTACAGCTGTCTTCAAAAATGACAGTGATGAGCACAGCCCTTTGACTTTACATACTGGATTTTGATGCTCTGCAAAAGCTCAGCTGAATAAGTTCTGAGATGTCTAGCAGAGAAGACATTGTAAAGGAATTATCCTTTGCAAAAGAAATAAGATCGATCTTTCTAACCACAATTTTCTAAAATTACTACTTTTTTTTTTAGCCCAAGTAGAAATGTCAGATAAGTGCAACATGCTGCTCCACTGTAGGACTTCTGCAATTCCACTCCATGGATATTTTGATTGAAAAGAGAAACAAAAAATATCAGCACCTAGAACTGTGAAGAATAAGAAAAAATATCTTAATTTTAAAAGAAATTTATGCTCTGCTAGATATGCGTCTGCAACCACAGAAATTCAACTGCAGGAACCCAAATAATTCCAGTATCAACCAGTTTTATCTTAAAGTTGAAAGCAAAATCAAAATAAGGATGTATTTTGTCTTCCGAGGACAATAATAGCAATAAAAACAACAGCAGCTAGACTATTATGCTGAAAATCATATCCTACAACTGTATCAACTCCATGATTACTTGAAAGGTAAATTAAAAGAGACAGTGACCACTAATTTCTGGTGATCCTAGACAGATAAATTTTGTTTCTTTTAAAAGTAAAAATATTTTTCGGCAGCCAAATCTACATTTATGCTGGAATCTCCAAATTAAATTGTGATACTTGGGATTTTGAATCTGAATTGCTAGTAAGGAGAGAGGAAAGTTGTTTAAACTATTTTTATTCGGTGAATTAAACCAATACCTCTCAGAGACTACACAGATTGCAAGACTCTACTGAGGAAATTCTGTGCCTATGCAGGAAATTTCAAGAACTGTTACAAACTCCGAAAAATCTTAATATTCTCACCATGCCCCAAATATATGAAATTCACCTGAGTGTGTTCTCTGCCTAAGACCCTGCTTCTCCTTTAAGATTTTTTAAATATAGGAAAATAAAAAATAAACACACACATGCACAATCTGATTAGGAGATCTTCCCTGTCAAATTAAGTCCAGTATTCCTGTGTAACTAAGTTTCCTCCCTAAAACAATTAACCAAAGTGAAAGCCACCACATTTTTGAATCTTCAGTTCTAATACACTAAATTCCATTTTCTTTTACCCAGAATATGAATTCTGGTAATAGTTAAAAAAAAAATATGGAACTAAATCCCAAACATCGTATTAAAAAAAAAAAAAATCTTACTTTGACAAGGTACAAAAGCCATTTACTGCATGAATAACAGGTGTTTGATGAAAGTACAGTTAAATAGAGAACTTGAATATACATCAATGATCATGGAACAAAACTGTTGGGTTTTCTTTTTCTGCATAACTGGCTCCTCTTAAACCTTGATGAAAATTTTCTCTTTGGTGTACCACTTCTGCAGAGGGACATACCCCGACTTCAAAGAAGAGTGAGAGTCAGAAGCAAAATTGCCATTTGACAGAAAATTTCTAATTTGATAATTGGATTTACACTAAATTTTAGGGCAGAAATGATTGTTAGAATATTTTGTCAGACTAACTACCTTGTCTTAACAATATCTGAGGAATTTTCACCATGCTAGCCTCGATTTAAAAGCAGTGTTGAAGAGGAACTGGGTTGTAGTCCAGTGGTTATTCCAGTGAAGTTTGAAGTGTTAATAGCCCTTAATCTGGGTCATTGTCAAAATCAAGCTTGTCATGCTAGCCAGCGCAGTGGTGTAAGTCCTTCCAAGGAATGATTTATGTGATTATTAAATGGGCCAGCAAGACAGCTGAACTGCCTGCCACCGGCTACAGAGGGATCTGTGGTGTGAAGATGGTGCGAGAATTTTGAGTTCTCCCCAGCACTGCCAGCAGCAGTGCTGGCCCCATTGTGGCAGGTTGCCCCGATGTGCTGAGCACACCCGTCTGTAAGCTGCAGGGAAGAAACAGGCATTCAAAACAGCAAGAATCTTTTATGTTTTTACACGATGACAGCAAAAACCATAAGGCTGCAAACTGAAGGACAAAATATTGCTGCTAAGAGCTTACTGGATTGCTAAAAGCTATTAGGAAAATGGAAGCTATTAACATCATGCCAAAAAATGGTTCAATAAAGTGGCCTAATGCGAAATTGAGATACTTTGTATCACTCTAAAATGATCATACAACTAATGAACTGCAAACTCTTCAGCAGATGATGGTGTTTTCCCACCCATGTGCTCAGCTATGCCCTCAAAATGCGACAGTTTACATAGATGGGTTTATGTACAGATCTTCTGTGGACACACCCTGTGGGTTGTACACCTACACTGCAAGAGTAAAGTCTCAATCCTACACTCCTTTTTCAGGGGAAAATCCTTCAAAGTCCAGTTATCAGTAAGGATCAATAATTGGAAAACTTAAAATCTTCAACCCATCAACCCTCAGTAAATATCAGCCTTGTGCAAAGTTCAGTGTCTTTTACTAGAAAGTGAACAATTAGCTTTGAAATCTCAAATAAATGTTCCATAAGCTCTTTTTAAAGTATTCTTCATTATGTTATATTGGCCAAAGCACATTGTCTGTGAAATGAACAATAAATATTTCCATTTATGTGGTTTATATACTGAACATAATAGTAATATGATAAGAATATATATAGTATTTATCTTTTACTATCAAAAAAATATAATATTTTATACATCTATGAAAATTATAGCAGCAAAAAATTTTAAAATTTATTCTTTAAAAGAACTTCAGTCAGTTACCAAAAGGCATTTTTGAACCTGGAGGTTTTCTCCATATTGTTAAATTATTGTATAGAAACAATCACGAGAAACACTATAAATCAGATTTTCAGAGAGCTTCATAACATGTTATCAGTGGTAACAGTGTATTGTTACAATCAGTCTCACATGGCTGAAAGCAATAGCAGTTTTTACCGATGATCTCTCTTGTCAGGTCCCAGTCTAACAGTCTATGCTCTATTCCCACTCAGGGTATTAAGACAACAAGACATGGAGACAAAAATAGAGACACCCACAGTCAAGAAATCCATCTGAAATTCTTCTTCTGTGGGTTCAAAGCATTTAAATTCTGCCCCATTATTCTAATAAGTGCCAGTATAAAACACATTATGTCCTCCCTATTCTTCTTCTAAAGAAAAGTCTACAGTATAAGAGGAAGACTTGTAGAAATGTATCTACCCAAGATGCAACGACTGAGAAATTGGAAGTTCTAATTTCAGCTTGTGTGTGCTCTTCCTGGCCTAAAACACCTGAACTTTTCAATGTGAAACAATCCTAACCTCAAAATAGTATATATAATACTAGCTAAACTATCTTTTGCTAATTATTTATTTTAGTCTTTCCCAGATAGAAAGGAATTAGAGTGCTTTGATGAGAAATAATGGTCAAATATATTGATCTGTACTGCAAGATCTGCAAGCAAGCCCAAAATAAAATTATCACAATTTAAAATCATATAAAGTAAGTATTGACTGTCTGCAAACTAATTCAAATGTGTCCTAACACAGAACGATGACTGCTAGGAGCACTGGAATCAGGCCAGTAGTCTGACAAATGGTTTGGAGGAATCCTATTATTAGACAATTATTCAACAGAAATGCGATGGAACTATCAGGTAAATTCTGACCAAACACTGTGGTTTTGACTGTTTTAACAGAAGGGCTACACTCTTATTTCTTTTGCAATAAGGTGGTGTTCCTTGAGGTCATAAATGTGCCTTCATACGCCTTGTGTGTTTCATATGCCCACATATGTACGTAAAAATATGCTTACAGGTGTACTTTGTAGACAGACAAAGGGATTGGCAGCTACATACTCAAACAGTACACATGCAGTGCATTTAATCAGAGCTGTGAACAATGTACAACCAGAGCAGATTGATTAAGAGGATTTTTACAGTTTCACCGGAAACCCTCAATAGCCCTTGACTATAATCAAAGCTTTAAATACAATAGCAGGAATTGAGTAGGAATTGAGCTGGCACCAGAGAGGCTAACTCTGCACATCAATACTTAAAAATAAGAGTTGTTGTGTGAAAAAGAGTGCTAAGCTGGAGAAGTGCCAGCTGTTGAAAGCCTACATTTAAGGCTGAGTCTAAGGACTGCCAGTGTTTCTGAAGGAAGACTGGAAGAGCAGAGGATGGGTCTGAAAAAGTAGCAGTCTGGCACCTGTACTCCACCTGTGTCAGCCTACGCTTGATTTTCCTGCTCCCCATTAATCCATCTAAGGAGGATACTTCCTTTTCTCACAAGATATTGGATACCTGCACGTGAAAATACAAGAGAACACATCAACACATTTTCAGAGCTGTGCTAAGGAATTACAACAATTCTTAATACCTGACCTGCCCTGATAAATGCTGAGGCCCTGATCCTGTAAAGAGGGATATGTGTGCTCAAATTTACATGCTGTAATTAAACCCAAGGAGACTACTTTCAAAGCCTAGAGTTAAACAAGGAAAAGTTTGTAATGTGAAGTCGTATCTTTCATTAGAACTGCAGATATAATTGGAAAAAACAGACAGACTTTCTTGCATGCAAGCCCTGTTTCATGTCTTCAGGTCTTGGCAAATAGCCAGGTCTTTGCAGGATTGAAGCCCAAATGTTATTAGCAGTGTTTTACTAGGTATAAATGCTCTTGTAAAAGGAGCTTATTAAAAACTTGAGTTTCTTTGCTTATAATCCTCCACAAAACAACCAAAAATTTCAGCTTGTTCTCTACCTGACTTCTCGGATCAGTAAGAGCAATATGAAAATATTTATGAAAGTATTGCTAAGAGTCAGTTTGATCACTGGTTGCAAAATGATTTGTTTTTTTCAAAAAATAATTAAAAATTAATTGAACCAAAACATGTGGGAGAAATTGACTATACAATCCAGCATTTTCAGAAGTCACGTGGGTTATGGGAGACCAGCATCGAAGCCTCTGGTTCAGCAAACAATTCACTAGTTTTACAAAGCAGAACAACTTTATCAAGGAGATTAGTGAGTCCTACTTTAGAAGGGTCAAAATCCTGGTGATGAGGATTCCTTGGGATATGGGGTTCATATCCACTTTACAAAGTTGGGGGGCGCTTTGACCACTTTGAACCATTCTAAATCATACGTCTTGTGGGCACTTCTGCCTACAGAAATAGCTCATTCCTTTTCAAAATTCATTGGACCATTAAAAACAGATATCTACTGATTTTTAAAATCTCTTTTAAAAACTATGACAGCTGTTCATTTTTGGAGTGAATTCAGGACTTGCTAGTTTTTTGCCTTTGGTTCTTTCCAGTAATTTCTACCTCTAATAAATTCAAATCAATCTGTCTCTGCCTTGAAACACATGATCACAGCTGTCTCCCACCTTGAAAAGGAACCATGAATATGGACAAATACCAGCTTCAAAGGTTTGACACAGAGCTTAGTAAAGTTATGATGTTATTTTCATCAGCTTCACTGAGCTTTGGGTCACCCCCACATGTGTCAACTAAAGAAGATGCTGAAAGACATGAGATAAGGTCTATTTCTCAAAATATGAGGATGGAGATGGGAATGCCTGTGACTAAGTCCAATGTAATTGTCCTGATAACATCTTCAAATTCTATGGGGATTAACTCTGCATAGGTGTGAACCAATATGCTCCACACAGCAGTCTAAATTTTATAAAACCTCCAGTTTCACCAAAAAGCCCATTATCTCTTAGTTTCAACGGACAGTGTAGTGTCTGGCAGTAAACAGAGTCCCTTGAACTTGGGTAGAGAGCAAGTTAATCAGGTCAAAGGATNAAAAAAAAAAAGGAAAATACTTTCAGGTATAGCTTTCTTGAAGACCCTGAATTGCACTTTGCTGAAGGCTGAGGCTACATTCTGTATAAAGTAGGTACTTGCTCATGCTGTCTGTATGCTCTGCCCTAAGTATCATAACTGGGGATCAGAAACTAGACAGTGTGGACTTCCCTTTAATCTGATCCTGACTTTTGAGATGCAAAAGCAAATTTCATGGTTTTATCATGCTTATCTTCAGCTTCAGTGTTATCCACCATATGCCTAGACAACACGGGAAGCACTATCCAGCAATTGTGAGATCTGGCTGGTATCACCAGGCCAAAAGATTTGGGAAATGAGCATGAGGAGGGGTACCTGGCTGGCCAGGGGCTTCCTTTCTTTTGCCAGGATTTAAGCCAACTCCACCCCACTGTCTGCCAGTTAAACAATAAAACTAGGGTTATTTTAGATGAACAAGACATGCAACCTTCAGAAGAATGAAAGTGTTGCCATCTTAAGTAGCACGTACGGTCATGAAAAGTTATGTCAAAATTTGGTTTCTGGAAAGTGATATTGACTCATCTGCTGCCTCAGTTCACCTTGATGAAACAAGACAAACATTTGCTTGAGCAGTCACCAGGCTTAGCTGATTTTTGTTACATTCTCCAAAGCCAGTAGTCTCATAAAACACTGCTGCACTTTTCTTATTCATATCCCTTAGAAATCAGCTCCAAGTGCATCTCCATAGTCTGACTTCTGCTCTCTTTTGCCCCTGTGAAAATTCTTCACATGTAATGGCTGACAAGGCTAATGAGTAAATGATAAAGGATAAGTTATTAAATATATGTGCAAGAAAACTCTTTTCCATGTTTTTTTATCTTAAACTCTAACCTTCAATGCACATTTTCTATCTTAATTTCCAGCTGTCAGTGTATTACACCTGCTTTAGGCCTGGACGCAAATAAATGAAATTTAGTCTCCAGTTTTTACAAGATAGCCAAGGGAGAGTTTGTACGTAGAGATTAGCTCATGAGGACTTATCAACAAGGACTATGATCTTTGCACACCTGGCTCACTTTTAGGCTGTAGTTGTACAAAACTATGGTTCACTGTTTAACTGGAGCAACCAGTATGCAGAAGACAGCTGAGGAAATGGGTACTTCGTGCAAGCACAGTACAACGATATCCTAACTTTTGTTTACATTTACTCTGATCACTGTCATCGTGTTCCGGACAACTAGCAATGCAAATATTTCTACCTAATGACTACTCAAATTCACGGGTTGAAAGATAAGTTGTTTCCTTCAAGCAGCAATATTTTAATTCTTAAGAAAAAAAAAGAAAAAAAAAAGAAAACAGAGGGAGATATACAAAATTGTGTTGGAGGGCCAGATATGGATATATTTCATCTTCCAAGGTATACACATTTTCTGTATCACTAGCATGGCATTGGCATCAATTAACACTTAAGTCACAGAATCACAGAATGGCCTGGGTCAGAAGGGACTTAAAAGATCATCTAGTTCCAGCCCCCTGCCACAGGCAGGGACACCTCCCACTAGACCAGGTTGCTCAGAGCCCCATCCAGCCTGGCCTTGAGCACTTCCAGGGATGGGGCACTCACAGCTGTTCCACTGACTCACCACCTTCACCATAATGATTTTTTTTCTTAACACCTGATCTAAACCTTCTCTGAGTTTGAATCTATTCCCCACTGTTCTGCCATTACGTGCTCTTGTGAAGAGTCTCCTTTCTTCTTTCACATGGACTCCCTTTCACTGGAAGGCCTCAATGAAGTATCCCCAGAGCCTTCTCTTTTCCAGGCTGAACAATCCCAGTTCTCTCAGCCTTTCCTCACACGAGAGCTCTGATCATTTTGGTGTCCCTCCTCTGGACTCGCTCCAGCAGGTCCATGTCCTTCCTGAGCTGGGACCCCAGAGCTGGATGCAAGGTTCCAGGCAGGGTCTCACCAGAGCAGAGCAGAGCAGAGCAGAGCAGAGGGGCAGAGTCCCCTCCCTCCCCTGCTGCCCATGCTGCTCTGGATGCAGCCCAGGACACGTTTGGCTTTCTGGGCTGTGAGTGCCTGTGGCTGGGTCATGTCCAGCCTCTCATCCAACAGCACCTCCAAGCCCTTCTTGGCAGAGCTGTTCTTAATCTGTTCAATCCTCAGCCTATGCTGATACTGGCATGGCCCTGACCCAGTTGCAGCACCTTAATATCTTCAAATGCTTCACCTTTTTCCCATTTACAAATCGAGCCTGGTTAATCACAACAGACAACGAGAGACAGAGAGATTTCTTTCCCTATGAAGGCAAGCCATTAATTTCTCTAGAAACAATTTGTCAGCCCCTGATCACTTACTGGAAAGCACTGATTCAATTAGCCATAAAGACTTTTTCAAGGAAAACACACTTCATTCAATGAGAACTGAACCTAGAAAAGGATGCAAATATTGAAATTTGGCTCAGTGTTTGTAAAGGGGTATCTTGTAATCAGGTATTATTAAGGCTTTGCTAACCAGTCTGTAAATATAAATGTTACATTTCTTTTTTGTTTGTTTATGTTTTTTATAGTTATTATGCTTTTGTGCTATATTAATATACTTTGATGGTATACACTGAGAGCTTTGTTCATGCAACAAAGCATAAGCTACAGGTATACAAGAAATCCGCGAAGTATGGGAAGAGGCAATAAAATCCCTAACTGCCTGAAGTGGCAACACCTGCTAAACAAAAAGTTTGTGCGGTTGAGCTACAGAGGACTAATTCAATTAACCTGCCAGTGAGATTGCCTCCTGTCAGCTACCTCTGGAAAATCAATGGATAAATCTATATGCGAATAAATAGTAAGGTAACTACTATTCTGTTCAGTAAATGCAGAGAAATGAAAACTGACACAGAAGAGAAGGTTTAGTGGTCACTGTGGCAAATATAGCAATCATATAGATGTTGTTGGTAGCTGGTCAAAGGGGCATACAAATAATATAACTTCTGTTGTTTTGGCAATAAGTGTAAACTGAAAAAGTAAACTGTGTCCCACTACTTTACCAAATGGCGAGCATCAAGTTACAGTCCTGCCATAACCTGGAATAATTTCCACTGAAATTATCAACAGTTATTCTGGTTTCATTCAAATGTAAAATTTGTCTTCAGAAAAGATCAGAAAGCCACATCCAGCAAAGGTTGTTCTCATGTTTGCTGCTACTGTCCATCAACGCTGACAAAACTTACACACTGGCCCATAAAATAGTTTGGTTTTTCTTCCAAACATAAGTGAAAAATGAGGAAATCCTGAAATCCTGCCACTTAAGTCTGACTTCCTCCTGTGATTAAGTTTCACTTCATCTAAATCTGTGCTTCCCCAAAAAGGTCTGGTGTCTTCTGCTGATATCACTACAGCCACTTAAGACAACTGTAAGTAGAGTGCAAAGTTAATTCTCTCTAGCATCAGAGGAATGTTTATTGAAGAGCTGAGTGTGTAATACAAACAGATTTTTTTCTCTGCTAGACTGAAAAATAATCTGTTTTATTTCTTTGTAGTCCTTTCAGCAATGAGACTTATCTACTTAAATTATTAGTCTGATTCTCTTAAGTGAGACTTGGCTCAAAATTCTTACCGTTAGAGCTGATCAAGAAACAGTAAATATATTTAAATAATGTAATTGTTAATTAGCAAAAGAAATTGCCAAATTTAGTTATTTGGTAATAGCTGAATTAAAAAATATGTTCACAAATAGTTCATTCAACAGAAAGTGTTTATCAACTACATTTTTTACAACAAATATTTTATTATTTTTAGGGAATAACTTTTCCCTTGCTTCAGAAATGGGTTATATTGTGTTGTTTATATGAGTCAAAAAATCTAAGTGTTTTAATAATAGTTAATAATAATTAGGATGAGACTAAGTAAAAAAAGTAGAGGAAATTCTAAAAAAATAGGAGTTTCTGGCCTACTTTTCGAATTATTTTTTATCTACACTTTGGAATTCAGGACATTTAAACACTAAAAGCATTTCCAAGCACCTGAAAATCTGAGAATCCTCTTCTTTTTTTTTTATAACTCAAGTACAGCCAGCATTGACCTGTTTTTTACCTCCAAAACACTGAAAAGTTGAGTGAAGTTGGCACTCAACTTTGACCTTTAGTTAGAATCATAGAATAGCTTGGGCTGGAAGGAACCTTTAGAGGTCATCTAGTGCATTCCCTGCCATGGACAGGGACACCTTCCGCAAGGTTGAGCTGCTAAATGCCCCATCCAGCCTGGTCTTGAACACTTCCAGGAATGGGGCCTCTACAACTTTTCTGGGAAACCTCTGCCGGTGCCTCAGTACCCTCGTTGTAAAAAATTTCTTCCTTATATCTAGTCTAAATCTCTCCTCTTTTAGTTTAAAAACATTACTCCTGTTTCTGCCACTACAGGTCCTGTCAAAAAGACTGTCACCGGCTTTCTCATAGGTCCCCTTCAGTTACTGAGAAGCTGTTATTATATCTTGCCAGAGCTTACTCTTCTCCAGGTTGAACAACCCCAACTCTCTCAGCCTTTCCTCATAGGAGAGGTGCTCCTTTCCTCTAATCATTTTGGTGTCCCTCCCCTGGACTCACTCCAACAGGTCCATGTCCTTCCTGTGCTGGGACCCCAGAGCTGGTGCAGCACTGCAGGTGGGGTCTCACCAGAGCAGAGCAGAGGGGCAGAATCCCCTCCCTCCCCTGCTGCCCACACTGCTCTGGATGCAGCCCAGGACACGTTTGGCTCTCTGGGCTGTGAGTGCCCATGGCTGGGTCATGTCCAGCCTCTCACTCACCAGCAGCCCCAAATCCTTCTCGGCAGGGCTGCTCTCAACCCATCACAGAAGGAAAATAAGTTGGTCAGGTGGGACTTGCCCTTGGTGAAGCCATGCTGGCTGTCCCAAATCACCTCTGTGTCTTCCATGTGCCTTAGCAGAGCTTTAGGAGGAGCTGTTCCATGATCTTCCCAGGCACAGAGATGAGGCTGACAGGTCCTCCTTTCTACCCTTTTTAAAAATGGGTGCAATTTTTCCCTTTTTCCAGTCATCAGAAACTTCACCTGACTGCCATGGATTTTACCTGACTGCCAAGACTTTTCAGGTATCATGGAGACCAGCTTAGGAGCTATATCAGCCAATTTACTCAGGGCTTTGGGATGCACCTCATTGGATTTTACAGACTAGATCTAGGGATCAAGACCTCCTGTAATCCCTGGAAATTATTCTTGAAGATCTACTAGCTCTGTTCTGCTCCCTTGTCCCTGAGGGCCACTTCCCAGGAGGACCTATTGACTAATTCCTTGAACAACTGCCAGTTTGTGCAGGGTGTTTTGCCTTCATCACCACCCACATGGAAGAGCAGTAGTGGATGATAATCTGAGGGCTGTACCAGGCTCGGAAGTTTCCTGGTGATGTTTCCTAGAATCCTGGTTACATACTACCAAACATCACCTGCTTATTCAAGTGTTTTATCAAAACAATTGAAGTTGAAACATCTCAGGAGACCTAGTGCTGAAATTTTTGCCTGAATAGCATCCTCTGTCTGAAAGAAAAGCACTCAGTTGTCTAAAATGGACCGTCATAGTACTTTTCAGGGAGGCTTTTTGCTGGCGGTATTTAGAAAAAGTAGATCAACATATGCTCTAATTATATTTAGCATAACAACCTTATTTAAAATGTAAATGGTTACAGTTTTTCTTTAATGTTACTTGCAATAAATCTACACTGCATTAATTCCCCAAGTAAGGGTGCATTATTTAGTGCATAAATTAAAGAAAAAAAAGGTCTTTAAAATATATTTAATCTTTACAAATAATGGTAAATACAGGTACAGACCAAATTTACAAAACAGAAAGGTGTTTTTCTGGCTCAGTTAGAAGAGAGTATTTCTATTTTGTTGATTCCGAAACTTGAAAATTTTTTACTTGCTTTCCTTCTTTTAAAGAAATGACATCAAAGACCTAAGACCAGACAGACCTTGCCATGTCATGAAACCTTTCCTCTCCATAGGCATTTAGCAGGTGTCATTGATAGTGAATTCAGTATATTTGATTACAGTCAATACTCTCCTCCCTAGGTAATTGCAGAGGGAATGCATGGTTATATGCCACTCTTAAGGCAAAACCTCCATAAAAGAGGAGTCATAGAATATTTTGGCTGCTTCCTCAAAACCTTGAGACTGAGCATCACTAAGGAACAAAAGCTGTCATATAATAAAAAATATGCCCTATTCTCTTTTTCAAGACAGTACTTATCACTTTTTTAAGTTTTGCAAAATAGGCATTTTGCTATAATGAACTGTGCTTATTATAATCCTTATATGGGAGGATGTTGCAAATTTGTGAGACTGCAGATTCCATCAAGAATGCCAACGCATTTTTCTGAGGTTGAATTCTACCCCCTATCAATGGGGCAAATTTATTTTAAGATTACGAGTAGGATACCTTCTTCCAGGAGGAAGCTGCCAATGTTGGACCAACCTTCATTTTACAGAGCCTGTGGGACTCAGTTTCACAACTCTTTCACATTTCACATGCAATCCAAGCAGTTCCGATGTTTCTCTCACCCCCCCATCATAACTCATCAAGGCAGGTTATCCACACAATTCATCAAGTTTTTCCTGACAACGTGAACAAGCAGGCAACTGAGTTCCAGCTGGGGTTCACACAACCCCATGGATGACTTCCTATCCCATGTGTGACCTTTTTCTCACACAGTTACTAACACAGTACCTCACAAGGAAGTAGAGAGGTGAAGTAGAATATTAAAATTTCATTTGGATTAGGCCAAAATTACAATATTATAAAGTACCCTTTTAACACCTATAATGTGGAAAATCATAGAGTTTGTGATACATATCTCCTATCACTTACTGATACCATAAAAACTAGAGCTGGCACCTACACGTATATCAGGTTTAGGTGTGAAACACCTTGCAATCAAGGGTAGTATTGGACAGAACGAGACAAACAAATGTATGTGTGTGTGTGTTAGAATGTACAGACTACACATATGAAATTATGAGAAAAATCAGACTGTCCCTCTTTTTCATTTTGCCCTTTTCATTTTAGTTCCAGATTTCTAGCAACACATAAGGAATGGGCAAACTGCATCCGTGTTTATTGAAAAAAAAAGAGAAAAAAGAAAAAGGAAAGGAGAAAAAAAATCTTTCCCCATGAGTTATCCCACTTACAACAATCTACCAAGAGTACAAGGGGCACTTACTCTCTTTCCCCATCAGAATTACTCATGCAGAAAAACTGCCACTCACAGCCACACCAGCTGCACATCCCTTACTCTTATCAGCACTCCATTGCTTAGGGGATGTATCTGTCACTACAACACAATCTTTATTTATTATTATGTTTGCTTATGTTTTTATATTTAATCTGATTTGTTTAACACTTCTCCCTTGTTCTTTCCTCATCCCTATGCATATATTCAATGCTACGGTTCAGTCAGAGAGATAAATAGCAAAAAGCATTGTAAATATTATATTTCACATAAGTTTGAACATATTCAGGTTGAGTTGCTACCAAAACACGGAACACATTTTTGACATAAAAACGTTTGGCTGACTAGTGGCATTTGGTTCATAGTCTGTTTTTTAATTCCAATTGTCCTCATTTTATGAATGTTTACATCTTCTTGTAACGAACCCTGTCCCTCCATTTCTGGGAATGAAAGCAGGATAGCCTGAGATAAAATCGTGTCACAGAGTTCTCAGTCCAAATAAAAGGGGCCTTCTTAGACTCAAGGAGAAATACAGTCTACACATGAATTAATAGAATTTGCTTGTTTTCTCATTTCATACATTCAAAGCCAAGGTTTTTAGCTCCAAACAGTCAAAAAGATCTGGAAGAACTGGTATTTCCTTAGACAAGCCTGTGACCAGAAAGAGATGACAGGAATGTTTTGCAGAAAAGAAATAAAGAAACAAGGCAACACATTTCATTTTAAAATGCTTTTTCCCAACACTATGCTGCCTGAAATGCTAGAAGGTCTTTGTGATACTAGCTGGAACTGCTGTGAGGTAATTATATGTAGTTACATAAAGCAGCCTAATGCTAGGCCAGCAAATTGTCTAAAAGAAGGGAGTGTATTCCTTGTTAAATGTTTTGTCATGATGGCCATGCCCTTTATTTATCTCTAACACAACATGCTTATTCTGCCCCATCCACTGTTTTCACCCCGCAAATTTATGAGGCTCTATTAATCTTCTGCCCTGCTGACTCTCTCTGTTGCAAAGTGTCAGCAGACTTTTGTACCTTGCTAATGTACAAAGTGCTTCTTATGAGTAATATCAGCATTTTGCCTTTTAATTGCACATATAATTTTTAGGTCTTACAGCTAATAAGGGAATTGAGACCACGGTTCATCATTGTCTCGAATGGTACTCCAGGGGTGTAGGGACTGTAGAAGCTCAGAGAAGAATATACTTGTCCTCGTTCCAAGCAATAGTTTTTCTCATTACAGCAGCTCCATTCACACCAGTACAGTTACAGGTTTGCCAGCACTTCCATTACAAGCCCAGCTTTTCAGGGTTTCCAAATTGTTGTAAAAATTTATAAAACATAAAATACTTTCTATCAGCTTAGGTTTTTTTTCATTATGATGATGTTTTATTTTTTCTGATGTATTATTATTGCTGTTGTTGTTGTTATTGTTCTTGTTATTGTTGTTATTGGTGGTATTGCTATTATTAGTAGTAGTAGTAGTATTACTATAAATTTCTATAGAAGTTGATTTTAGTGTTTTAAATACCTCATTACTTGCAGAGGAGAAAATGTTCTGCAGTCCTGCTGAAAACTAACATTCCCCATATTTGAATTAAGTCATAAGTTTGTTCATAGTTGGTTCCATCTTTTCCAGTCAAAACCAAATTAGATAAATGATAATGTGGTGCTAATTTGGAACAATGAACAGTATTTTTTTATTAACAACCTTTAACAAGGAGTTTTCTCCTCATCTTGAAATTCACATTACTGAGGAGCATTCCTGTTGTTCAGACAGTTGGGGGGAAAAATACAAGTTTGTCTTCCTTTTCCCATGGAAGTCAAACACAGAGAAGACCTCATGTATTATATACTGGAGAGTTTGAAGAATATGTGCCAAATTGTGCAATTAAATGTTCTCTCCTAAGTATGCAAAGCAATAAAAAGTAAACAGACTGACTATTGGAATATCATGCCATGGGAGCTGCTTGTAAGCAAATGACAGTCTGTCCTTAGCTACTGGGCATTACTTTATTGTTGAAAAGTCCACATAAGAATGAGAGGTCTGATATATGTTTCAGATCCTGCTAGGAATGATTCAAATAGGTGTATTCCCCCTGCCGATAAACAGGGCTGGAAAAATAGTAACAACAGATGAGGAGAATGTTGAGGTACCCATCAAAATTTTTGCATCGATCTTCAATGGCAACTTTTCTTGCCACCTCTCGAGTAGACAAACAGCAGGATGGGGAGGGGAGAAGAAAAGTCCCTCCCACTGTACGTAAAGGTCAGGTTCATTATCACCTGAGGAACCTGAATGTACATAAGTCTACAGGACCCGATGGGATGTATCCCAGAGTCCTGAGGAAATTGGCTGATGTAGTTGCCAAGACCATCTCCATGATATCTGAAAAGTCATGGCAGTCAGGTGAAATCCATGGCAGTCAGGTGAAGTTCCTGATGACTGGAAAAAGGGGAAACATTGTACCCATCTTTAAAAAGGGTATAAAGGAGGACTCCAGGAAACATTGACTTATAAGCCTCACCTCTGTTCTTGGGAAGATCATGGAACAGGTCCTCCTAAAGTTCTGCTAAGGCACGTGGGGAACAGGAAGGGGATCTGAGACAACCAGCAAGGCTGCACCAAGGGCAAGACCTTCCTGACCAACTTATTGGCCTCCTGTGATGGACTGACTCCATCAGTGGACAAGGGAAAGACTATAGATGCCATCTACCTGGACTTCTGAAATGTCTTTCACACAGTCCCCCACAACACTCTTCTCTTCAATTTGGAGACATGGGTTCAATGGGTGGACTGTTAAGTGGATAAGGAATTGGTTGGATAGTCAGATCCAGAGGGTGGTGGTCCATGGCTCAGAGTCCCAATGGGCATCAGTGACAAATGGTGTCCCTCAAAGTTCCATATTGGGACCAATGCTATTTAATATCTTCATTAATGGCATAAATGAAGGGATGGAGTGCGCCCTCAGAAAATTTGCAAATGACCCTAAGCTGAGTGGTGTGTTTGACACACCTAAAGCATGAGATGGCATCCAGAGGGACCTGGATGAGTTCAGGAAGTGGGCCCACGAAAATCTCATATGGTTTAACAAGGCCAAGTGCAAGGTGCTGCACCCGGGTCAGGACAACCTCTGGTATCAACACAGGCTGGGGATGGACAGATCCAGAGCAGCCCTGCAGAGAAGGGCCTGGGGGTGCTGGTGGGTGAGAGGCTGGACATGACCCAGCCGTGGGCACTCACAGCCCAGAAAGCCAAACGTGCCCTGGGCTGCATCCAGAGCAGCGTGGGCAGCAGGGGAGGGAGGGGATTCTGCCCCTCTGCTCTGCTCTGGTGAGACCCCACCTGCAGTGCTGCATCAGCTCTGGGGTCCCAGCTCAGGAAGGACATGGACCGGCTGGGAGATGATCTTTACCATTCTATGATTCTATGATTCTATGGGACTATTCAAATTAAGAACCACTTTGGGTTTGGGTCATAANTCTATGATTCTATGATTCTATGGGACTATTCAAATTAAGAACCACTTTGGGTTTGGGTCATAACACAGGGAGTGTGGGGAGGAAAAAGGGACTGTCACTATCTGACCTCCAATGATACTCTTCCATCAGAAGTTGATATGATGCTTCATGATCTCAAAAGGTTCATGCCATGCAGATCGGTTTCTTATTTCTCCTTCCCCTGTTGCTGCACACATGTAATAGCTGAGTGATATAACACTTCAGAACATCTCATGTCTTCCCTCTGGTCTCCTCATTCTTGCCCCATAGTTTACCAACATTTGCATCATGTTGGCTATTCGTCTGCAAGTTTTTAACATTTGGGTGTTCTATCATCTCCAGTTCCAGTACTGTTGTTATAAAGTGATGTATTATTCATGCAATCCAGGGCCCAATTTTCAAACTTGTAGACTTCATACTATATTGCCACCATAAATATTGATTTCAAGGCACCCACAAGCATTTTTAGTCCTTCACTGAAAACACAAAAAAGAGGCATCTGTACTCTGTGGAGCATAAAATCAAAGGCTGTATACAACATGACTCAGTGGGATGCCAAGCTAGAGATCCTGGATAGATGTCCAGGCACACAGTGGGCACTTGCAGATATGTACCAAGGCCTGTGAGCTGTGTAGCCACATTTCCACACATTTGGGACCTTAGACTAATGAACATGATCTCTTAATGAGTTTGGACTCTTCACTGCATTGATACATCTACACTGCTTCCTCTTCTGGAGTCAGGTCACTGAATGGTGGTGGCATATTAACAGATGGCTTTAATTGACAGGTCAGATAATAATAACACCAAAAAAAAAGGACAGGAACAAAGGCCACTGTTTACATAATCCTAGCATTAATTTTGAGCATTCAAGTGGTTTTGTTCTCTTATGAAAGCTGTCTTTTCATTCATTTGTGGGAAAAAGATTGTGAGAGGAGCAGTAAAACCTGCATTACTGAATGCAAAGTGAGAAAGGTAAGGAGGTTTCAGACAGGCTCTGTGTGAATGTTCACAAACTTCCTCATTAACTGTATCCTCACTCTGGCTTCCTGACTCCTTGTTTGTTTTGGTGGAAAAGATTACCCCGGTTTGAATTGAACAGAGCCTTATTGTTAACACTGTTACCATAGTTCTGAGGAAAAGATCCCAATTATACTCCTTCCAGCCAAGCTTCTCAGCTGAGTTTAGAATGATATTGCAACTATATAATCAATGACACCTGTAGGATCTGGAAATCCACTGTAAAACAGTCTTAAGAGAAGTATTTGTGTGTGTATATATATGTATGAAAATGCGTCCTTTATAAAAAGGACGAAGAATAAATACTTTTTAAAAGATCCATATATTAAAGAGAAGCAGGGTTCACTATACAGGCTCTCAGTCCATCTCAGCATTACTGTAAATCCACAATCCTTTCTCCAATACTCTCAACATCTCCAGAACTGCATAACAGAATTACAAGCCTTACATTTTCCATCATCCTCTCTCTGTGCTACTGAATTTAAACAGTACTGTAACAATTCCTACTACCATAGCTACTACTGATAACAGGAATAAACCTACACATCTTCATTTGGTACATTTTGATGAAAATTAGATACCAGAGGGGCTTCAAAAAATATTTTTAGGCAAAAAACAATAGCTGTCATAAAGATGTAACTAATTGTTCACAGTATAAAATGCTGAGGAAATACAGACATTCTCATTAGTGTTTCTAAAAAGGTTACCCAAATGTTCAGTACTTAATTTTCTTGCATTTAAATTGCCTCTATAATTTCCCTCTTTTATTATTTTTTTGTTAAACTGTTTGAAATAATTTTTTTCTTATCTGTCACAAAAACGCCTTTTCTTCTGTTTTTCTACTGTGTCTCCCCTCAAAGAAGAGTGATATTCCAAAGGAAAGTCTTAACCTTAACTTACTTTTCTGGTTAAAATTAAAATTGCTTTTAAACTTCTGAGGCTTATGTTACTTCTGTTCTTGAAATGTTTATGAAAAAAATATTTAATTCTTTCCTACACTGACTGCATGAACTTGACTTCTTTATTTCTTTTTTTGGCTCCTCTTTTTAAGCCAGCAGTAAGTACTGCACATAGCAGGCTATCAAATGTTCTTAAAACAAAGCTAGACTACATTAATTAATGTTGTATGTGCACTTGAAGTGGGTAATATAGTTCATCCTCTGGCACTCAGCTCATTAATTTCAAAATGTATGTTACTAAACCTCTTATCTTGATTTTATCTAATTAAATTATTAAGATGAAACTTAATAAAATCAGAGGTTTTTAAGTGTCATTCAAGGCACAGCTACAATTAAGAGATCAAATATTCATAGTTTTAGAAGACTTAACCCAGCAAGATCACTTTTGTGTATGATCAGTTTTGTGCTGATTTTTTTCCAAGCTGAACTGTCTTTATTTCAATAATATTATGATTTGCAAAGATAGATGGGAAATTAGTACACACCACTCTGAACAGATAGGTTAATTGAGGTTCAGTCCAGTATTGATATGTACATATTATAAACCATATGGAATCACAGAGTAACCTGGAATTACTACTTTGCAGTCAGTCAAAATAACAAGTACCAGGCACAGAATCAGGGCCACATTCATATTGGAAGAGACCTCAGAGGCTTTTTATTCCAATCTCCTGCTCAAAGCAGGAGCAGCTCCAAGGTTACACCAGGGTGCTATGTCCAGTCAGGTCTTGAGAAACTCCAAGGACAAAGACATCCTAACCTCTCTGGGAGATCTGCTCCACTGCCCCACTGTCCTCATGGGAAACAAGGACTTCCTTGTATGAAGTCTGAGCAGCTCTTTTTCTTCAGCTTATGTCTATTGTATTTTGTCCTTTTATCATGCAACACCATGAAGAACTTTGCTCTGTCTTCTTCGTGGCATCCTTTTAAGTTTTGGAAATGAGCATACAACAGTAAGTTGCTGTATCTGCCAGAGCTCCCTTCGCTGACTCACCTGGAACTGGAAAGGTTTTTCACAGGATTCAACCAGGGCTACAACCTGTGTTTCTGACTGAACACAGAAAAGCTATGAAGCTTTGAAAGGCAGCTGCCATGGACATATAGTAGAAAGTGGTTTGGTGTAAGACCTAAGGTGCAGTGGTGGAAGGGTGACGAAAGATAAGTTCTGGGGCCACATTATCATTATTTTGGCACAAATTAAGTCAGAAAGTATTGTTACTCGAAACGTGACATAGTCTAACACAGTTGGTTCTGCATATCTGGACTGAAGAAACCTCCCCACAGAGACAGCCACAGCTCATGCCACCTACATAGTGATTATTATGCATAGACAGTATTAGCAACTACAGTCAGCTTGATCTTATTCTCTGACTGACGCCTGAAACTGGGACATAACAGTCTGTAGAGTTAGGTGGCCTCATGGCTTCATGTCACGTAGCCTCACATACAGAGGCTATTTAGAAATAACTGTAAGTCATGTTATGTGGGTACATCCCACATGTTTGTCAGCACAATTTTAGAGAAAAATATAAATGTATAAATGTATAAATAAGCTTGAGGCCACAGTACAAGAGAAGTAGCCCCAAGGAGCGCACGCACATTGCGGGAGGGGATGTAGCTTCACTCCCATTTTAGCAAGGTAAGTCAGCCCATTCATGACTCTGGGCAGGGCATTGCCTCTGCTGAGCTACGCAGGATTGGCCACATATTAAACTGTTGGTTCAGCGTTGGAATGAAGTATTAATTTAGGTGAACTGAAGGCGTCTTGTCTATCTGCCAGATCTATGCATGCACATCTAGATAGAAGTATGGCTGCTCTCAAAGGAATGACAGTTTTCATTTAGCAATGAGAGTGTTAAAATATATTCTCTGAATAAAAAAAAAAAATTCTTTGAGGCAGCTAAGATGTCTGTCTGGCTTTTTTGACTTTTGTCTTCTGGGGATGCTTAGGTAAACACCCACAATCTTCCTAAGGACAGACCAGCTCAGAGAGTAAGGTTTGTATGCTATAAAAGGCTCCTTGTCTATATTCATTTTAGATTGTACCTACAGAGGATTTATAGAAACAATACCTAGGTGGCACCGAGGAAGCTATCAGTGCTATTTACAGACAATTTAAAGGAATAAACCTGCAGTTACGCCTGTGTTTGCTTTCCCTTGTGGTCTCCCTGCAACGCTTTCTAATCCTATTGTGACTTGATTGTTTCACAGCAAAGTGCTCCACAGAGGCCAGTAATTGGCACACAGGTTCAAATTAGATTGCTGTGTGTTTAGGAAAGCAGGGGTCATTTCCCATCAGCACCACTCATTAAGAAGCAGAGTACTAAGTTTTCTATTACAAAAAATATTCAAACGTGTGTGCGTGTTTGGGAGGGAGGTTTTATGTATAACCTAGAGCACAACCAGTCTGCGATCAACAATACACAAAACAACTTTGGTAAAGGAATATACTAACTATATATTCAGTAACAATTTTCTTAATGCTGCATCTGTCTGCCTGTTGTACACAAATTCCTTTTCACCTTGTAAATATGAAGTTAAAGTGGGTGAATTCAGAAGCAGGCTTGGAGGCAGCTGGAAACTTGGCCTTTTATGCCCCTGGCTCTTGTGAATTTTAATCAGGTTCCCAGCGTTAATTGCACATCAGCCAAGTTTCAGTTCTGGCATACTCGAGGCCCCAGCCAGCTCCTGCACTTGCTGTAGGGAGGAAGGAGAAGCTGGGGTTCAGAAATGAGTCCGCTGGGCCCCAAATTAACTGAAAAGAGAGAGATAACATCAGTGTGCACAAGAAAGGAGGGCAAAAGGCAGGTTGAATTAAGAAAAAAGGAAACAATTAAAAAATGTGTCAAAATGAGCAAACACTCTATGCAACAATCTTAGTTGATCCTGGCAACAAACAACTAATCATCTGATAATATTTAAACAGAGGAGAGGCATTTCTGTAATTCTTGCCTCACCTGAGATACCCTGGGCACCTGAGTTTCTTGAAACGCTGAGCAGTGTCCTTTTCTCTAGGATGACTAATGGAGGTGTCTGTCCATGACCTACCTGTGGCTCCTTCAGTACCAGTGTATGCACTGCTGCACTTGTACCTCTGGGGAAATCTCACTTGCTAGGCTTGCATCAGCCATTTTAACTCACTGTGCTATAGCACCTGTTCTGCATAATAGCCTGGTTGTTAGAGGCCTCCTGCCAGAAAGAGACACCCAGGGTGCAGCTTCAGGTGGCTGCAATCCCACACTGCCCTGCTGCAGAGGAATCCTGTGGAAAGAGAGTGCCAGTGTACTTCTAGGGAGCATATTTTCCGCTCCTCAATGAAGCATGGGCAGGGGAGAGGGAAGGTCACTGCATGGCAATGGCAAGAAGGCAGAAGGAAAACAAGTGGATGAGTATGCAGAGCTCTGTGGCAGCATGTTCACCTGAGACTGAGCAGATACAAAATGTTGGTCCATGCCCTGAGGAGTGGGAAATTTTTCAAATGATGCCTTGCAGTCAACCCCTGGAGGACTTCCCATCCCACCTGGTCACTTAATTTCATGTATCTGCGTCAAGTTTCAAATCCCTGTTTCACAGAAGTGTGATGCAGGAGACAGATGGGATCTGGAACCTGTGCCTCGTTCTGTTGTCTGCTCCATCTCTAGGGGATCTTCATCTAATGGATCCACACCAGCATCTTCCTGAACACTTCCTCCATTCACTGGGTTCAGAGCTGATATGCTGAAGTCAGCCTTGCAAATTCTGCTCCTAGGGCACCATTCAGCAGGTGACCCTGTGCTTAAACTGCTTTGTTCTTCCGCTCATTAATCCATTATGTAAAATGTTTCTCAAACCCTTCCACAAGTCCTAAAGTCTCCCATGGTGGGGAGAGAATCTCATGAGAAACACCCAAATTCATCAACCCAGGACCTATATCCTGGGACTACATCCTGTAGCTTGTTGACAGCACATTTTTGGACTCCTCTAGTGTCCAAAAATGGATGCCTAAGAAAGACTGTAAAGACAAAGTGTGAGAACACACTGGTTCCTTTCTCTAATCTCCCTAGTCCTCTCCTAATCTCCAGCAGTTTCCAGCCATGGGCCGTCCTGAAATAGCCTGTGATTTTATGTCTCTATTAAGCATCAATTTATTACTTTTTCAAAGTATTTGTTCAATGTGCTTTGAACTTTGCAAACTCTTTTCTTTCCAGGAAAACTTTTATTCTGCTGAAAACAAAATACATTGAGATCGTTAAGTAAATTAACTAATGTTTCCTTTCCTTCTCCTCTCAGCAGAAAGACGCATTTTTCACACATCAGAATGGAAAAAAAAATCTGCTGTGCATGTGAAACACAGATAGCACTCTTGACTTTTACTTGCTCCCTCTGACGTGAGCCTTGAAGGTACACTATAATGATGCAACCTGTCACGGAGAGCGATATCAAATCTAGGATGATGATATAAAACAAGCAAAAAATTATACCTGTCTGTGGAGTTTTGCTGTGTAAATGAAGCAAAATTTCAGTCAGTTCTGGCATTTCTATTTCCCCCTCCCTAGTCACCATCAGCTCGTGTTGTGCATTATGATTTTTTATCTGCATTATCTTTTATATCCAGCATGGCAAGTCAGAGCTTTGCAGAGACCCCTTATCTGTATACCAGGGACAGCATTCCTCTGTCTTCTCATCACATGCCTATTGAAATGTTGTGAAATCCACAGTCATCTCTGGATTGAAAGTGTGCTAGCATGTAAAGTATTGAACAGGAATACAGTTTTTACTTCAATTCTGCTGAGATTTGCCTTTGTCTCCCTAGGATTTTACCGCATATTCACTAACATGCTGAGAATACATCTTTTTTTCTTGGTATGGCAACAGAAACACTGCTGGTCTCCGAAATCTCATTCATTGTCATTGGACTTTCACAACTATAAACATGTGGGGAAAAAACCTGCTTGTCTGCTTTTTTCCTAGAGAAGACAAACCGTGAGAAACCAGCATGATATATTCAGAAATATACACTTCCATGTGGTGTAACACCAGAATGAAAGGCACAGATGCCTTTAAAGAAACTGGGGGGAGGTAGGGAAAGACAGAGGGAAGAAGTGAACACAATGGAAATTTGAAAATTTATAGGGATAAATGGCTTTGTAAAGTTTTATTTCATGACACAAATAATCATAAGAACAGGAGACTTGCAACATCTGCTGGATCAAAATCCCACTTAGCCCAGTATCTTGCTTCCAAAGATGGCCAGTAGTGGTGATCTAAGTGTATAACAATGTCATAACAGGATCAACAGCTGAGAGAACTTCTCCAGAACAGTCTCTCCGTCACCATTGAATTTCTTAATGAAGGTTTATCTGATGGCCCAGGGTGGGTTTTTTTCGATTTTTTTATGTATGTTTTAAACAAATGACATTTATACAACATCCACTGACTGCTTCCACAGCTAACAAGCACCTCTTTTTTCTGTTTTAAGCCTACTCTTTGCTAGTGGGCAAATAGCAATGCACATTGTTGTATCCAGCAAACAGAAACCTTCTGCTTCACTTATGTCCCATGTCACGAACCTGAAGGACTGACCCCCGACTGAGAGTTTAAATCTTTCCAGATACAGCAAAATTAACGCCAAGTTCCGTATTACAAAGCCCTTTTAGAAAAGATGTGCTTTCATTGACTTAAAAGAACCACAAGGTAGAATGAAAAGCTTTGCATGTACAAACATACAAACCTGTCCAACCTATGCCCTTTCACACAATTCAGGGTAATCAGGTTTATTGAGACCATCACAATCAGTTAAACAGCCACTAGTTGCACAGGTCAGAGAATCTGACTTTAAGCACAAGCCCTGCTGAGGTCATTGCATTTTCCTCACATGCTTAGACACATGGAGTATGTTCAGAGTGAGAGGGAGACTATGATAGATAAACCCCTGTGATGTGTATTGCTCAGGGATAACACAACTTTTCAATGGTTCATAATATGGTCTAAATTCTGTTGGTCACCCCTATCACCTGTCAAGATTTTTTTTCATGTGCAATATTTCTAATTCCTCTCCTCTCTTTTTAATTTATTCTAGAGATATCACAAAATCAAAATAATTCAAAAATCCATGAAAACATTTAAATACAATGATTTCACCAAAAGAAAGAATGGTATGTAAGTATCAGACCAGTCTAACTTACGCCAAATGACAGGTCAAGGAAAGTTCATTCCTAACGATGCAAATCACAAATCAGTGTCTCAGGAACAGCATATATGGAACAATATCTGAAACATCAATAACCATTTTTTCCCCTTATAATTATTATTAGCTTGGTAATAGTCGTTAGTGACCTATCTCCTTCTGCTGATTTAGTAAAGTGCACCTAATAACAAGCAGGGGTCAAATGTACAAACCAAATGACACGGCGTTCCCTAGGTACAGCGTGCACTTTCTAATGATGTCATAAACGCCTCGCAATGTTTATGTCTCGTGCACCAAAACTAAGCCTATTAGAGTAAAATATGCCAATTGAAAACATTATAAATCTTGCCTGGAATATAAAACAAATTTTCATAAACAGTTCTAAAATGACAAACTACCTCTTGTATTAGAAAAGCTGAATCTCTAAAATAGCTTTTATTTCAGCTCAAAAGTCAAGGTTTCGGAAATGTTGCATATTTATTATATAAATAGTGAGAAAGAGAGGAAGCATTATCACATTATGACCTCTTTTTTGCAAGCGGAATTAATTTTTTTTGTGAGGAATTAACTGTGACTTCAACAAAAATACCTTTTTTGAGAATCCGTCCTTTTCGTAAAAAGGAGAAAGAATTGTCCTATAATTTTAGACTTTATATGAATATTTTAGCAGAGAACAGATGACCTTCTCTTCGACAAAGAGAGCTGGTTCACAGTTCAGGGAAAAAATAATAATGCTTATATCCATCTCTGTATTAAGGGAATCCATAAAATCAGCTAGTCCCTCACTTAACTGTGCTGGAACCCTCTCAAGCCATTGAATTTAAAACTGTGGTATTATTATTCTTTGATGTCTATAGCTTAGCAGCACAAAGCTGGTCTCCAAGCACTTACTCTCTATAAAGAAGCACAAATGTTTGGCCTTTGGGCTGTAAATATTGTGTCACCATTGATTTTTAACATATAAAGTGTATTTTCTTGAATGTCAAGTATTCTCAAAGTGCAGGGACTCCCATGAGCACAAAGTGTCAGAATTAAAGACAGTTTAAAAACAGGAGCTACAAGCAAGGGAAGAAGAAAATAATAGCAAGAAATGAGAGAAAGCAGAAATGAAAGAATAACTAATATGAACTTGCCAAGTATTATCATTTACCTCCCAGATGAAAATGTCACTTGGTGAGCATATCCATAATACCATCAACAAGCCTTCCTTACTACACGAGATATTTTTCTTTAAGGATTTGTGTATCCCATGCACTAGAGATTTTTTATTTTTGCCAGCTAAATAATAAGGTTAATTTGAGGATCAGATATACAAACAGTGAAAGTGTCAGTACTTGAATGGAAATGCACCTCTGAAAATTTGCTATTATTGCATTATAGTACTTCAGTGATTGCTATTCTGTGTTCTATCAGTACAGCAGCTGTTTTGATGCTACTTTGCCAAAGTGATCTCCTTGAGAAGGTGTTTCAGAGCAGGATCCTAGCTTAGCCGGGGAGGATAGACTAGAACCAAGTCACCCCATTCTCCTGGGACACACACAAGTTCTGTGTCCCCTCCAGCGGTGTCTGACTCCTACCATGAAGTACAGAAGGATGACTGGAGGGGAACATAGCTTCCCCCCTAAAATACATGGGATGAATCCAGGCTGAAACAGCACCTTGATCACATAGCTAGGAAGAAAATCTGAGAGGGATTCAGTCCACTGAATGCAGTGTCTTTTGCAGTGTAGCCTCAGGCAGCACAACTCTGTAATGTCCTTAGCATAGACTAGTGGTCAATCACCAGCCTGTCCAACAATGAATAAAAAGAATATTCTTTTTTGATGATTATTCAGAGCAGATGCATCCCCGTAGCTTATCTCTATAGACAGTGCAGACATACAGGGGTCCTGATGGCAAAGAAGAGTAGCTTGGGTGAGGTTCTTCCTTTGACTCTTCACCTCTCTCACAGACTTGTGGGAATACTTCCCTAAGCCAGACGTTTAAATAGCAAATTCAGTTCAGACTGGAGGATAGAGACACTGTCTTTCATCCCCCAAAAATGTCTTCAAGCAGCTGTGCTGTAAAAGTTGCAGTGGCTAAAATACTGTTTGCTTTTATCTTTCCCTATCCCACATGCCACAATCCATAATTATTTGAAGGATATTACACACCAGATTCAGAGATTTCTTTGAACTATTTTCTCATTTCTTGTGTTTACTAGATGTTTCTTTCAGAACTTCAAAAATAGTCTGTCATCCATCTCAATTTTACCTGCCTAAGAACAGTCAAGTTGCTGTCAGATATTATCTCAGACATTTACATAAATATTGACTATTTAATGCAAACTGTTCTTTAAATATACAGGCACATATGCCAGCTCCTCTTAAGAAGGTTAATGAACTCTGAGATGTGAAACATTTAAGGAACATTAAAGGAATCTTTTTGATAAAGGCTACCTCTTGAGACATGGTGAGGATTTGCAGCTCCCAATGTTAAAACACTCATCTTGTCTCAGCAGCAGACATCCAGGGCCTGGAAAACCTGCCCTAGAGACCAAAGATACTCCTTTTATTTAGTATATCAAGGTGAAGCTTAAGAAGTTATTTGACATGTATAAAAGTGCAAGCATAGGGAAAAGCAGGTTCTTTATATGTAAACAAAAGTGTACCAGTTTCTCAGAGCTAGAGGTAAGTATGTTCAGGAGCAAAAGCAGGATCTGGTCTATTACTAACTAAAGCTCAGGAATTGCATGTATACTATTCCAGTTATCAGATTTGAGATATCTAGCAAACTAATACTCCTAATGGAAACCTATCCTACCTGTGTAAAAAAAAAATATTCTTATCCAAGTTAGATATCAAATTGAGGTGTTTTCAAGTCTAAAGAAAGCAATTACATTTTAGGAACCATTTGGAGAGTCCTTCAGATATTCTGAGAAATATCTGGGTTTTTTGTTTGGTTTGGGTTGGGTTTTCTAGTATCTATGTAAGGATTTAATTAAGAAGTCTACTTTTTTAAACAGAAAAAAAAAAAAAAAAAAGAAGGAAAAATTAGGCAGACAAGATCTCCCCCAAAATATTTATTGCTTTTAGTTGGATTACCTCGTGGATAACAGTTACAGTTAACAGCTTCATCAGACATTTAAAGAAAGAACTTCTATGTCTGGAAGTGGCTCTAAGAGGCATAACCTCAGCTATAGGGTGTGATGGAAGGATCCCAAGGCAATATTCCCTGTCTGGTGGCGATTAGGAGATAACACAAGATGCATCTTCATCTGGATGTAAAACATTAATGAAGAAGAGCAAACAAAGTGGTCATCTACCTACTAAGATGTGCAACTTGTCAAGTCACACAATATCAGCTCTTAGATGCTGCCAGTAGATTTGAGAGTACAATTTTAAGGTATATTTGAAGTGCTCAATTGGACCCATTTGCTTCTGAGATCCTCTTTCTGTGTCTGACTCTGAAATGGAAACTAAATTCTGTCTGTTTTACAAACTACCTGTAGTCACCATGATCTCCAAATAGAACTGAAGTCCCCTCACAATCAGACCTCCTGCAGTTGTGGGTGGGGACCTTTCCTCGGGATTTTGCATGAGGGATGGCTGCTGTCTAAATGCTCATATGTGTTTGTGGCATGTAACTTCTGATTCATAGAGATGGTTTTAAAATAGGTACTGTGGATTAAACTGAGAGAAAATAAAGCCTATCAATTTGCCAAAAGCAGTTATTGTGGCTTTGAATTGTCCTCCCACCACAAGGAAGAATTGTCTTTTCTTAATAAATTAAAACATTATGAGCAACACACGCAAAAACATTAACAAACAAACAAACAAAACAAAACAAAACAAAACAAAAAACAAAACAAAAACAAAACAAAAAAACCCCAAAACCACAAAAACCTGGCATCCAGTAAAGATTTCAAATGTTTTTACAGGTACTCCTACATATTTCCAGAAAATTGTTTAACTTTATACCTTAGCAGTAAATTTGCCTTTTTCTGTCTCTTTCTCACTCACTTTGAAAGATGATACCAACAATTTAATGTACACTGGGAAATATGACAATGGCTCATGTTGCACAGGAATAGTTTTGAAAGTCTAAAATACAGATATTGATTGTCTCAAACTATTTAATCTTCAATTAGCATTGAACTTCAGGACTGGCAGAATATACAAGATTTTTCTATCCTTGAATAGCAGTTCATCTTTGTCTATGAATAATACATCTTGCTACAATAGTGCAGTCAGGTACTGGTATAATTAGATACATTTCTGAGGTCTGCCTATGGTTCATGCATCAAACACTGATCCTTCAGGCTGCCTTGTATAGGTCTATAGGCTTGGGACACTAAAGAAATGAACACAGTCATGCTAACAGTGCCCTCACTCCAGTTACAGATGTAAGATGACAGCGACCGCTCCAAGGCATACTAATTACAAAGTATTTAGCAGTCAGTCTCTAGCACACACCTGCCAGAAGCAGAGAGGGGGGAAATGTGATATCCTTGTTTCTTATGTTACACAGATCCCAGCTGGAAGGTAAGTTCTTGGGAGGCCAATGACTGTACAAACCATATGCTATCACAGTTCAATCACGCCCATAGCTTTCCCCATTTTAATGTACATTTGGCATTACTGGATAATGTGGCATCTTCAGCCTAATCAGATGGATATCTTAACTGGTGGGAATATTAAGATAATACGGTGCTACAGATAACATCCACTGCATTATGTTAACTTGTATTTCTGTATAATGGCTCCAGCTCCTAACCTGTTCTAACTATAAAATTTGCCAGGACACAGCCCATTTAATCTAGACACAGATTTTGTTATTTCAAATTATGCCTACTGTGGAGCCTAACATTTTGAGTCCAAATAGCTCCTAGAAAAAAAAAGAAAACAGCTCTGTCTTCATGAAAATTTTGCTATGTAGATCTACTTATAGCTGAAAGAAATAATACTTAAATCAGTTGGAAGTATCTAAAAAAAAAAGATAAATTTGATATGTGCATTTTTTTGTTTTTAATAACTAAAACCAGACTATTATCACCTTTAAAATCATACTTATTCTAAAGTCTTATAAAGAAAGTAGAGAAAAGGACCAGAAGGGAAAAAGGAAGAGTACACCCATTTAGTGATGCTCTGCTATACGAAAAGGGAAAAGGAAAAATAAAATAAAGACGGGCTTACCAGCACTGCATTTCAACAAACTTCAAATGTGTGCTTATCAAATTCTCTGTTCACGAGTGGTTTCAAGGAAGCCAAGCACTCTCAACCTGGGGGAAAACTGAACGGGTTTTTTTTCTTCTGAGATTGATGAAGGAGAGATCAAATTTTTCAGAATCGGAGAATTGCTTTTCTTTCACATCATAATATACATTTATGACTGCTGAACCCAACGTTTTCTACAATGGTATTTTCACCTCATTGCTTAGGCCACTGGGCTAACAGAGTTGCCCAGCATAACTCCATGATGCACAGTCAGGCTTTGAACCCACAGCCTCTGATGGCACAACAGAGGTTTAGTCCTCTGACTTACAGCAACTGCATCAATACAATTCCATATTAGGACAGAGCTGAACACAAGAAACCCTTAGAACCTGCCTGGCATCTGAAGAGAGAGATTCAGAACCAGCGTAGCAGCAATCCACATCAGTGTGCTTTTGTGGGCTTAGAAAAACCTTATTTCATATATACTGGGTCTACCATTAGCACACAGGGGCACAGGGTATTCAGCAGAAGAAAAAGGGCTCCCTAGTGCTTTGACTACACATTTTCCATTTCAGTTTTAAGACTTTTGGGAAGGGACTCCATCTTGTACCATGCAAAACTTTCAGCTAGTAAATAAAAGATGCAATCAAACTGCTTTCAGCCAAAAATTTTGTGAAAATATTTTTGATGAACAAACTAACTGTAAAAGATTTTTTTGCTTTTTGTTCTCATTCTCGCCTCCTCCCTGAAATCTCATCACTCTTGCTTGCTTTTGATTTTGTCAGAGGGAGAAAGAGAAAATTATGTAGAAGTACAAAATATATTTTATGACCGATCACCTGAAGCTCTTGTATATAACTTCCATTTAACAAAAATGCCTATGTTCATTTTTTGCTTTAACTAGAAAAATAAAAATAATTTCGAGCCTCATCCATTTGTGAAAAACAGCTGTTTGCATTACCATGAAAGAGATTTGGAACTCTTTTGGTTCAGCTATTCAGTTTATATGTCAGCTTTAACTGATTAAAGAGGACTGAGAAAAGTGACCTAGCTTTTCTCTTCCCACTATCCTCTTCTCCCTTGTCTTGCTCAAACAAAACAACCTTGATCACCAAATGTAAGTCATACCTCAGTGAAATCTCTTGATGACTTGTATGCTGGTTGTTTTTGAGAAAGGACTGAATAAAGGTTTCAGGATTCCATCTATTGTGTGACTTTATGTTCTTGGCTAAAGTGTATTTTTCAATAATTTAGATTTATGTATCCTTCTGTATAGATGGAGAACTCAGGCTCTAACACAGCAGCTCCCACCCTTCAGTCCTTGAGGTGCAGATAACTATGGCTGAAGAAGGGCTAAGCCAGACAAGTGGAAAACAGAAAAGGTGAGAAAAGAACAGTGGCATATCAGAAAGTGACCATGTTTTCTAAGGAAGAATTCACCAAACCCCCCATATCCTCACTTCAGAAATTGTCACGCTACCACAAAATCTGTGTGCACATCCAAATCCCATCATTTAGACTCACATTTCCCTTTGCAGAGCTCAGCTGTAGATGTCAGCATTGCTGGCAAGTGTGCTTATTCACATTCACAAAAACCTTGTCCTTAACCCTTTTCTCACCACAGTACTGCTTGCTGTGTTGTCAGACAAGACAAATACCGACCCAAGTAAGGCTATGGTGCACAGATGCTCTCGTGTTCCTCTTCCATGATCCCATGGGCTTTACTTGCTAGTGAAGGAAGTGCAATTCTTCAGCCTTTATTCCTGCATGATTGACACTTCGCATTTGACTGTGTCTGCCTAGGAGCTCACTAAGCCAGGGAGTAGAGTATCAGAGGGTAATCCCGGTGTATGACAGTAGGCAGAACGGAGTTCAACACTTTTCCCTAAAAGAAGGACTTGAACTGCCTAGGGAACCAAGAAATTTCTCTTTGAAATGGCCTGCTAAAGATCTAGACTTCTTAAATTACTTTCTCCTTTTCCGAGTGGTGCCCTTGATTCCGAACTACTTTATAAATGGAGCAATAAGAGCTACAAGAAGTTGTATTAGATTACCACTAGATAGTCTCTCTTCTCGTAAAGATTTAAGTCTGTTATTCTCAGTGTATTTAATTTAGGCCAAATTCTAATTAAATACTTGATTGCCACTGCATTTCACTGCTTTGTGTGAAGAATCTCATCTGCTTGCACACTGTGTGCAACGGATACACAAATGTGCAATTACTCACTAACAATATTTGATATAAATCTGCACAGTTATAATTGAAAAAGAACACTAGTGAGGTTTTGTGACTGTGCTATGCACAAAACACAACAGAGCATAGCAATGTAAGCAATGACAATGGCACCTCTTGCTTAAGGATAGGTAAGATAGGAAAGGTGTATACTACGTGTATATTAATTACCTGCCTGTGTAGCCAAGTCACTGCCCACAAGAAGCCAGGGTTTCTGCATCCAGCTTTTCTGTGGCATCACAAGGAGAAAGCACCCAAATGGCCTGAGACACCTGAGCCAGTCAGATCTATTCTGCCACCTTTCTCCTTAAGACAGTTTCCTGAATGTCTTCAGACAACCAGCTATCCACATCCTATCAATCATATTAGTAAATACTAAAGCATAGTGTGAATTCTGTAGGATTGCTAGATTTTAAGCTAAGAATGTCCACAAAAGGAACCATGGATCAAAAGTGGTTAGAAATTTTTTTGCAGTTCCTAAAGTAAAACACTCCTTTAATACTTTAAACAATATTATGGCTTTTTTCCCCTAAAACTGACATTTATTATGAATGTTTCTTGAGTATACAGTCTTGTGTTTTATCTTTATAAAATAAAATATCAGGCTTTGTTTCACATTTATTATTAATGCAAGATACACCAATCTCTCTTAAAACTGTTGTATCAGGTGATATTTGCAGGTGCAATTGTTTTGTTTAGCACATGTTATTTCAAGAAAGGGACGCAGATAATGTTTCTCTCACAGTCCACAGGCTGGAGTCTCAACAGGGAGCTGGACGCATACCTATATTCATTGTATGTGCTCATCTATAGACTGTTCCACAACACCCTGCCTCCAGTGCCTCGAAAGTGCATTCATTGACATATTCCTGTTTCTAGCTTCACACATTCCTATATGCAAACAGCACATCATACACATTCCCATTATGGGAATGGCTGAGGGGAATAATCTTTACTTGCAATCAGAGATCAGCAAACACGCTGGAGTGTGGTTTTGAAGACTGGTTATGCGCACTGCTGGTGCTGGTATAAGACGTCTGGAAAGAAAGGGAGTGTGCTGGAGCTGGGATGCTGTTCTGCCTATAGAACAGGGAAGTCTTGACCCTGTTAGGAAATCTGTCTAGAGAAATGTAAAGTCCAGAAACAGGAGAAAACTTCCACTGAAAAAAAATAATGCCCTTAAAGTGATCCACACTTTTGAAATGTGACCCCAGCTACAGTAACATAAGAGAAACAAGGCCAGTGAATTTAAATGGCTGCTGTCTTGCTGGATCTGTTATAGAATCGGTTTGGACACCTTTTATGTTCTTTTCCTGATTAACTGCATTTGGTTTGAGGGTATTACTTCTTCAGGACACTGCCCTAGTTGCACTTGGCACAAGCATTTGAGCTGGGACCTCTATAAGTAAAGCAGTGATGGGCTTGCTGGGAAGATCAGCAGAAAGGCACAGAAATCTCACCTTTACATCAGTACCTAGGAGCACATAGTCCTATGAACTAATGGACAAAAATAGCCACTTCCAGAGGATCATGCACCTCTTAAGCTGGATGTCTGTCTGCACTCACCATACATGTGATTACTTCTCACCCAGGTGGTTTACTGAAAAACTCACCTGTATTTGGATGGAAACTAAATCAAAAAACAGCTCTGCTGCTGTTCAGAAGATATACTAAAAGAGCTCTGTATGAAAGAGAACGTCTGGAGAAATTAACAGTTACTGGGTGAAAACAGAAGATATTTGTTTTCTTTTCATTGCCTTGTTATTTCATAGGAGTTGTATCTGTATGTTATATCTTATTCTTTAAAGATTTTTTTTTTAATGGTGAATATCTGTTAGTATGTTTTGGCAGATATGTCTTGCTTTTTAGATCTAAAAGACAAATATTCTTCAAGTCCAATAAAGACAAAGTTTTCATGCTTATTTTTTGATTATTGTTGTGTCTTAACATCTTGACACCATTAGATTTTTTCTGTGTATTAAAATACTAACACTGGAAACTAATATTTAACCCCTAAGTCAGAAAAGCTAAAAAAAACACATATGCTAGGAGTTGCTGCTTATGTCTTATTCAAATGATAAGCAAACATAAAACCAAACGAACCAAAAATGCCTAAGCTGGCATTATATGTTTGGTGGGTGCAGAGACTGATGTGAAAGCTGTTGTAAATACCCATTCATGAAATCCTCCACTGTGATCAGAGGATGCAGTCTGTCATGTCTTGAAAGAGTAGTTGAGTATAATTTCTCATGATAGAGACATTGAACTGATGACACAGACATTGAACTGATGACAGGAACTGTAAGAAGAGGACATAAAACTCATTTTAATCCGTGGGTACTTTGCCTGTATTCGGCCAGCAGAATTGAGAGAGCAGGAGAACAGTGTGTAATAAGACAGAGGGAATTATTTAAGGAAAGTCAATGTTAGAAAATGCCGACCCTCTGCTATTAGCTGCTAATTTTGAAAGGGACTTTTAAACTGAAGTATCTCTGTGTGGAAGAGTTTCCTGAAAGCCTCGTTCAAACTGCAGTGGGGAGGCAGCTAATTTTCCATGTAATATTATCTGAGGTGTGGAGGATCCTGAGACGATACAGCAACACAAAAGAGAGCACATGACCACAGTATTAGTTTCAGTGAGTTCAGTAGTACCATCTACAGACAGCACATTAAGTAATGAGTTCTAGCAGTCCAGTCAAGCTGCTTGTGCTATTTCCCTACCTAAATATTTTATATATAAAACTATCACTGGGACCCAAACAGTGAAATTGTAACAAGAAAGCATGCATCTCTCTTTAGTACCTAATACCCTTCATTGGCTGGAGCTTGCAGCACAGAAAGAGAGAGAGAAGACTAAGCTGAGGTAGTTATAAAATGTATTCATATGATATATTCTCTGATTTTTGCCACCAAACCAAATACATAGTGGCACACGCCATGTGACTTTTTGGGTAGGCGTAACAGCCTCTAAAGCTTTCTCAGCACTACTCCATGTGAAAAATGCAAGAAACCCATTTTCCAGTTAAAATATCTAGGGGTAAAGTAATACACTCTCCACTTTTAAGTGAGATGGGGAAATGTTTTTTGTTAATATTTGTGCTATCAATACCATTACAAGGTGCTTAGAAACAACAACAGGCATCTGAAAGGACTGGCCCCTATCTCAGGATGTTTTACATCAGGAGACTCGAAGTACTAATGAAAGAAATGCGAGTAGAGAAAATGAGCTCTGAAATTCACAAATTATGTTAATCTAATGAAAGAAGATTCAAAAAAAGAAGATGGAACAAAGAGGATGAAGACTTTTGTATGTGCTCAAAACCTGTCTTTAACGCTAGAGAATTTATGTAGCACACTGTACGACTGTATAGGCAACTGCATTAAAATATACTGATCTTTAGTAGATATAAGAGAAAAAATAGACTTAGAATAGAGCACAACAATATTTGTTTACCTTTGTTTTCCTTTTTCAAAACATCTTAAAGATTGCTAAGGAATCAATCTAACTGCTTGGGTCCGTTTGAGCAAAAAATAATTTAAGACTTCTAAAAATGTTCATATAAGTGCTAAAATTTACTTGGTTAATTGCTGGAATAATCAATAACTAATTTTCATTCTAAACTAGGTCCTTCATGTGTCTTAAATAACCCAATGGAAGATCATTTACATCTCAATAACAACCCTTAACAATGTCATGTCATCAAAATCCAAACTAAATCTCAATAATGTAGGTTAGTGACCAGTAAAGGACTTATTACCTGGGTCAAGTCCTCGGGGGCTATGGTGGGCCAATTGGTGAACGCCTTCCTTGTGTGTGGCTTTTGCTTCAAAACATGAGCATGTCATCCCACAGGAATGATCCCATTATTTGGCGCTATGTCATTTTCTAAACGGTTATACGTTACACATATTTCAGGAGCCTGCAGCAGATTCTTAATATGAAGGTCAACCAAGCATAACAAAACAAAACAACAACCAGAAAAGGAAGCCGAAACAGACATCAAAGTAATATGCAGTAGAGCGCTTTAAAATAAACAAATAAATAAAGCTTTGAAAGCTTACTTGGATCTTTACCTTGCTTTCATTAAAATGTTTCTGTGTAAGATGGTAATTAGCAGAAATGGGAAGTTAATGTATATTAGTCGTATGTATAAGCTAGGAAGAGAGAAAGGCATAACTATTTTAAGATGCATTTTTAACAATGCTTTTGTGATACCAACACTCTTGCTGATGATATTGAAATTTTTATGTTAATTAAACAACCCCTAACCACTCAGTACATCTCAGATATATACACTTTGTAATTACCTCCATTATTGAAATAGCTAGTTTGATTTATCCTTGCCACAGTAACATTCTAGCTTCTGTTATTTTTGTCTTTAGAAAAACATAGGTCCCAGTGAGGGAATATAAAACTATTACTGTAAATTAAATATTAAAGCTAACTTATTTTTGCATAAGAACACTGTCAAATAATGGTGATAACTATTCCTAAGAAATGAACATTTTTTTTGTATTTTTTGGAACACAAATTAAAATCTAATTTTCAGCTCTTTTGTAAATTCATATAGTTAGTGGGTTTAGTTTTACTGATGGCAGTAGCTTAACAGGGAGCTATTATAGTCTTAGCTTAGTGATTAAGAAATACAACATTTGTTGAAGAGCTAGGCCTTTTAGTCTAGAATGGATTATCACTTGATCCTTCCTTAAGCATTTTTATACAGGAGTGCATTATCCTTGGAGCCACCCTGGGCTCCATGCCTCATTAACCTGGGTGTTAGATAAATCAAAGGCAGCCTCAGAGACAAAGATAAGCAAACTGCAGGCCAGCAAGACGATGATGTATGGATCCAGGAGGCTAATAGGAAAGTATTGACAGGAAAATGGTGTGCTTATCCTGCAATCACTGCATATTGCAATGAGAGCTCCCAAAAGCAGATGGGATACACTTCAGGGAATGCAGGAGTAGGAGATTGTTAGGCAGAAATGGATCTTCACATCTTAAATTCTAACAAGAACTTTCTTTGGGGCTGCACTTCAAGCACAGCAGTGAGGTTAGTACCCAGGCAACTGCAAACTCTAAAAAGTGAATTCATAGTAGGGGTAAACATTATTATTATTTTAAGATTGTATATAACCACCAAGGCTGAATTTCACATATGTCAAACATTAAAGCAAACACACTTTGCAGAGACAATACACAGAACAAAATTCCATATGCTCAGAAAAATAATTTCTGCAGCCTTCTGCAGAAAACAGCATTTCATCTGTTAATATGTTTCCAATGAGGAAGGTGGTGTGATCGGCAAAAATTCTTGCAAAACAGGGTTCGTTCTGTGCTTTCCCCTTATGCTTGTTTTTCCTTCAGTTTGAAAGGTAACATATTCTAAAGAGTAAGCCTTAGCCACAAATCAGCTCTTAGGTCCAGTGAACGGTCAGCTTCCACTATTTGGAAAAGATGGAAAGTGCTCCAAGTTTTGTAAGGCCTGCTGCTGGTTTTCTGGTCCTTTTTTTCCAAGACTCAGTTTACTGGATTGATTTTAGAAGGATTCGTTTTGGGGGGATTGTTTTGTTTTGGTTTTTTTTTGTTTAAAACACAGACTTAAAAATAGCTGTATTAAGGGAAAGACCCTCAGAAAGTTTTGTATCAATCTTGGTGTGATCATACAGCTCCTAGAAAATAAAGCTGGATATGACATGATGCATTCTCTTCTTTGTTTATTTCCCTTGACCATGGTCTATTGTAATATCTTTTGCCTTAAATGTGCTTAACTACTCTTTAAAAATAGTAGGTGTCCCCCTAAATAATTTACTATGCTTTTTTGTTCTGTACTTTGACTATCAGTCCAGTAATTTTAAAGTAATATTCCTATGGACCCCACTGTGAGTAGGATCAAGCCCCAAGCCTATATCCTTAACAGCGTTGATCTTATTTCCCCCAGTGTTGTGACTGACTGGGGACAAGGGTCAGGATGAAGAACACCCAGCAGCATCCTGAAAAGAGTAAACAGCAGAAAATTTGAGTTAAGCTAAATTTGATACACAAAATTTGAGGCTGTTTTACCAAGCCTAGTCTGACCAGCCAGACATTTCAATGCCCAAGAAGAGCTAGTGCTCAAAAAATGAATGTGCACTGAAGGAAGGTGCTATTTGCAGAGATCCTCTGTCTCTTGCTGCAGAAGTGAGAAGGGACATAGGCAGGAAATGACTCAAGTGATGGTGAGAAGGAGCTCATGGTGCCCCTGTACTAAGGTACAGATGAGTAGCACACTGGGGTCTCTCTCCACTTCTGCCATGGAGATACCAACCACATCTGAGAACATATTTTATTCTGCAATTTTCACTTTTTCAATGAGTACCTCGAAAAGAAGTGCCGTCACCACAGGTGAACTGATGGGGAGATGGACACTTCCAGGATTTAGTGTCAATTCTTGTTTCAGGTTGCTCGCCTCAGAATGCCAGAGGCTTGATGCACTCAGGTGCTTAACAAAGGAAAATTTAGAAGGTGAGGTGGTCCATTAACTCAGTACAATCCATAGCTAATATCACCACAGTGTATGAATTAAGGTTTGCACTTGACACTCCTAGGTGGAAACTCAAGGTAATGGGAGCTTATATACTCGGCCTTTGGTATCTAAGTTTCCCTTGCTGTATATTCACCCTGTGTGATTTTGCCTTCCTACAGCCAGCCTCTCTTCTAAAATTCCACCTGGCTCTATGGACTACTACCTCCTCCTCACTCATGTCCCTACATAAACTGCTCCTTCTTTTCTTGCAATCTTGGCATCACTAGGGAAAAGGATGTAAACAAATGTCATCAAGCTTCTCTGTGGTTCCTCGGCTGATAAAATGGAAAAGCTTTGTTAACAGGCTCAGAGAGTGCTGTGGAGGAAAAGCTTGTCTCTGTGCCTGCTGCAGGTTCTCATAGCGAGGAGGAGGATCTAGAGCCCTTGGTGCTGACTTCAAACATCAATCCCCTTTCCCACCAATTCTGTGAGGCCCAACCAGTCTTCACCAAGCAAGTGAAAAGAAAGCAAGCCATGGATTTATAGTTTGGCTGAGACTGGGGAGGTTTGAATAGGGATGGTGAAAAAGCATTATCTATAGTTTCAGCAGCACCTGTCTTTTTTGAGATGCTTGACCTTTTAAATAAAAGGTTGAAAAAATATTGTTTCTAGCAAAATACTATATTTTTATCATCAAACCTAGTCCCAAAAAATGCTGAACAATCTTTGCCAATTATTTTTTTTCTAAACCAATTTTGTTTCAGGCAAAAATATGGCATAGAAAATTATAGTCCAAATAGTCAAAGAGCAGCTGAATTAAAACAAACTGAAAAAAGACTCTCATAAGGGAAAATAGCACAGAACTTGATATATATGTTCATGAGAGCTCCACCCTGAATTACTCTGCTTTGAAAGAGCTATGGAGCTTTGAAAATTACACTCTTTTAATTTGTCTATTCTGAAATAATGTTTTAAGAAAATATCTAAGTGCAGAATTGCTCTGAGCCACCACAGCAAGAAAAAAGACACAAACTATTTTGTAATTCTGAAATTTCTAGTAGCAATATTTTTCTACTATGGAGCTTTTACAACTTCTGGTTGTTGTTTCACCTTCTCTCCCACTACCCTTTCTCCCCCACAGATTATATAACTGCTAAATCTGTGATGTGTACAGCCCTGAAAATTTGAGTGTTTCCTCCTTGTATTACAAAAATCCTTCTGCCATTTTCATCCAGAGGAATACCAGATGTGTTTTCTGTGGTATAATATATCTGTTTTCTTGTGTGACAAAGTGTTGTATAAGACTTTCTATTAAATTGGGACATTGCCAAATGAGATGAATCAAATAATACAGAAATATAGAATTGCATATACATTCACATGTATAGTCACAGTAATAGCTATGACTAGATGTTAAAAGAGCTCAGTACATCACAGGTCTTATTGCTTTTCTCTGTGACACTGGCTTCCAACCAGTTTTGGAAAATGTATCAACATCTACGGAGTTGGTTAATCAGAAGTTATGTACTTCAGAAAATCTGTCCTCAATGTGCGTTCTAACTATACACTTTTGAAAGGATATTTCTTGAGCTTTTCATTACAAATCATGATTATTCCAATGATTAACATGAAAGCAAAATGGAATTTCCTGAATTACAGATGATGTTCCTATTATGCTAGGCAGGGTAATACTACAAATGTCCTCCTCTGAAGGGACACATGGACCATTTGTCTAAGTTAGATGCATCTAGAAACTGAGCTGACCTTCAAATTTACCTGATATGTTAAACAAAACCCTCTTTATCATGTATGCTCTAGGAAACCTCCAGTCAAGCCTTTATACTAACGATAGTAATGCAAATCACAGCACTTTCAAAGCAACATGCTTAATAAATTAAAACACAAGTCTTATTTACCTACTTACTCACTTCTCAGTCAGCATGAGTCGATTCCCTGACAGGTTTACTAAAATACCGCTTACTTGTCTTGCTATCATCACTGACAGTAAAAAAAAAAAAAGACAAGTGCATTTTACAGCTCAGCAGGTAGCTAGACAATTTTGTAAGGCTTAATTATATATATATATATATGTTGTGTATATTATATATTTTCATATAATAATACATAATAAGAAATACAGTACTATGATATATGATACATGTATACAATATTTTAGTGTGTGTATATACATGTACACATATGCATGTATGTATATACATTTCTAAAAGTAATTCCCAGTGTGAACAAGGCATCCTGAACATTCTCCCCCTCTGAATAACAGACCAAAATCAACTAAGCGTGGCCTGAATGCCGTGCACTTTCCAGCCGCTTCCCTGCTTTTGATTTGTTTGCTGCACTTTATCTGGTCCCCTACCCGATGGCAGGGAGCAGGTTGATTAATGCCCGCGCAGAGCAGGGGAAGGGGCGGTCGCAGGCGGGTGGGCGCCCGGAGGAGGGGCAGGGACTCGCCGCTGTCCCGGCGGTGGCCGTGCCTTTAACATCCCTCTCGGGGTCTGCCTGTTATCTGCCTGCCCCCACGGCCGGCAGCTGTGCTTCCCGATGGCCTGATGGACTGGCTCGTGTACCTGGGGACGCAGGCAGGGTGCATCCATTACTCATTTGTGACAATAACCAATCGAGGAAGATGTAGAACTCAATTCCAGCAGAAAGACCTATAATGTTGGAGTCAGGAGGTTATCGCTGTGGGACCTGCACCTTGCTCCTTACCCCTCTTATCGAGAGCTTTACGGCCCCTGCTGGAGCAGCATCTTGTAAAGCTGAGGGCTGCAGATCTGGGGCCCAGATTAGCATGCATCTTCCTAAATGCTACAACATTTAATTAAAAAGTAGGTGTTAGTCAAATTGTCGCTGGCTGAGAAGATGCTTTTGGTAAACGGGAGGCAAAAGCTAAAGTGTTTTACCACAGAAGGGTCTGTCAAACAATTTCCTTAAATCGTATCTTTGTAGAAAATGACGTTTCTCACTATTCTCATTTCACTGTGAAACGTTGTACAAGGGACCAGCATAATCCCAAATCCACACCACAATGCCTGTTAATCCAGGTGAGAACCTGTGATTAAGGACTGCCTAAAAAACCATAGCACTTGAAAAATTACAAGGGACATAGCTTTTGATAAAGCACAGACATTGTTTGATGGCTGCCCATTCATATTGAAATGCTCTGAGAAAGAGCCCGTAAAAAACTCAGCGAAGGTCATTAAGATATGTGCAACATAAGAAATTAAAAACTCACTTGGTGATTTAGAGACTTTTCTCTACGTATCTTGATCCAAAGAGGATCCAGGTAGACTTTTTAGGCACCTTAATTGTTTAAAACAACTTAAACTTCTGAAAGAGCAGATAGAAATAGTACTCATTTATCATTAATGCCTTAAATTATATTTAGGAAGTTCATTTAATCAGTCACAGAGACCACAGATTCTGGCAGTACCTTAGCAAACTGTGCCCAAACTGGAAATGGAAAGAAATAGTTTTAAAAATGGTTTTATCAAGGATAGAAAGTCCTGGATTAACAGTGCAAAACTCTTAATTATCAAATTACTGGTAGATGATATCACCATCTGCATCACCAGAATACAGAATAAGAATTTAATTTTATTCCTACAGAAGACTATAAGACTATATTCACTTAGCTGTAAATCAGTAGATCTAATAAAAACAGCATTCAAAAATAATCTGTAATCTTTTTTACACCTTCTAAGAAAATGTATAACATATTTTTAAACTGGAATGAATGAGAGGTTCAACCACAGAATATTTAGGCATAAAACTGACAATCAGTTTTATGTATCTATCTCCATTTATATCTACTTTCTTTAGGAGAGTACTCCATGATATATGAATGGCATTTTAGCATAGCTCATTTTAGTATGCTTTCCTCTGTACTTTTCCAGGTTTATTAACATATTTTAACCTTTTTTCAGCATTACCAATGTGGACTTTAGCAAATATTAATTATTCAACAGCATCGAAAGCCCTGTAAAGGTAGGATGAGAATAGAGACAGCAGTAAAGAACCTTCTACTTTGCGATCCTCGAATAAAGTTAGCTGAATTAAAAATTATACGGCGTCAGAATGAAATCAGGAGAAGCAAGACTTAGAGAAATATTTACAGCAGGGGGAATAAGAGCATCCTTGAGAAGGTGAGAGACAAAATGAAGGAGACAAATAAATTTGAAACTGGAAAAAACCAGAGTGAAACAAGAGCTCTGCGTATTGAAAATTAATATTTGTACGAACAGAGAGGAGCTTGCAAAAGAAAGATGGGAGAGAGAGATGGCCACACAGCTTCTGAGTGAACACATCTACAGCTGGGCTACTTTGCACAGGCTTGAAGGGTCAAAGCACCATGATACTAAAAGAGAAGAGCAGCAAGAACTGCCCAGTGACCACCAACCAGAATGTTCCCTTCCTCTCTGAAAGAGCCATAGCAGCCACTCTGAAATACCGATGGTTTGCAGAACCAGGAGAGAGTTTCAGCAGTTTATACTTTGAGGAGTGCAATCAATTATTCTTGTTCTCAACTGAGAAATCAAACCCCATTAAAGAATCAGGAATGAGCACAGCTAAAATAGCTACAGCTTGGCTGAGGATCTGGGGACTTAACGGCTCTTTTATCTGCAGCTGGAGAATACAAAAGAAGTGTCTAACCTCAGTCTTGTGAAAGAAGATTAAGGACATTTCTGCCTAAATCTCCCTTGTGAGATGTTTAGACCTTCAAAATTTCAGGAAATACTGGAAAAACAGCAGAGTCTACATACAACAGCGCCTATCTGGAAAACAACACGGCCTATGTACCATAAGATTGTAGGTGTCTGGATCATTGGTTCAAGCATTGGTACTGTACAAATGTTGCTGTGCTTCCTGGTATGGCTAACGCATGGGCCTGCCAATGCAATGCGTGAACACAATTCAGGGAACAGCTCCAGCTCAAGACTGCTCTCTCCCTGTTGTAAGGGGAACTAACCGTGCTCTGCCACTTGCTCAGGGGATTGGAGAAGAGATCCTGACCCACTGAGCTTACCAGTACAGACTTTAGGTTTCTTGTTCCTAAAGATGAAGTAGTCTAAAAGACAGCATGTACAGACACCACAGGAGCAAAAATTATAAAATTCATAGAATCCTTTATGCTGGAAAAGGCCTGAAGTATCATCCAGTCCAACCATAAAACTAACACCGTCAAGTCCGCCATCACTAACCCATGTCCCTAAGTGCCACGTCTACACATCTTTTAATCTTTTAAACACATCCAGGGATGGTGACTCAACCACTTCCCTGGGCAGCCTGTTCCAATGTTTTATAACCCTTTCCATAAAGAGTTTTTTTTTCCTAATATCCAATCTAGACCTCCCCTAGTGCACCTTGAGGCCATTTTCTCTTATCTTGTTTCTTGTTACCTTGGAGAAGAGACAAACCTCCACTTTCCTACAACACACGTGCAGGTAGTTGTAGAGAGTGATAAGGTATCCCCTGAGCCTTCCTTTTTCCAGGCTAAACATCCCCAGCTCCTTCAGCTACTCCTCATCAGACTTGTGTTCCAGACCCTTCACCAGCTCCATGTCCCTTCTCTGGACTCTCTCCGGCACCTCAACGTCTTTCTTGTAGTGAAGGATCCAAAACTGAATCATATGCCCCTCTGAATATATATATATACACACACATATATATATGTCACTGTGAGCATGCCATGTACAGTAAAACTACTTCTGATGAACTTTTCAGGTGGGATGTCTGCAAGTTGAATATTTAAGTCAAATCAGTGATGTATGGTATTTTAGAATCATCAGGGAAAAATTAATCGACTTCCAAAAGCAAACCCAGACAGCTCAGGCTTGCCTCTTAGGATGAGGTTAATTGTTCTCTGAAGGTGTTGCTGCTCCTTATTGGTAATCCATAAAGCCCAGAATGATGAGATCAGCCTTAGATTTTAGATGGCTAAAAGTAGGCAAAATGAGTTCTACTTCTGTGACTTTTTGGCTGCTCAGACAATGCAGGGTCAAGCGTACAAATCAGAAACACAGCCCTGGTCTTCTTTTCTCACACACTGACTTCCCACTTCACTCTCCCTAACAGTGAGATTTGGTTCCACAGGTACAAACTGAGTTCCAATTTTCCAACTCGCTCTGGCTTGACTGCATCAAATCCAAGAAATACTTGTGAGATAGTGTCAGAAAACATTAAAAGGAGAGAAAGCATGGTGGAAGAATAACTACTGTACAGGGGTATCTGAAAACAATATTCCCAAGTTTATTTTAATTTGGTATTATCTAGACAGGAACACTTTGAAATATTATACAGCTTAATTAACTTCAACTAGTGTGCTTTTCTGAGTTAGCCCTCTAAACATGGGGTGAATCTGCAATAATATCTTTAGTCATTTTTAGGTCAGCTGTAGATTTAATTAGGTAATCATATGAACTTCAGCTTAGAGATGAAGCAAACAATTTCAGACCCATGTGGTTAGATCCAGTCAGTTCACCCTGTTTTTTTTAAATTAATATATCATAAACACTTTAAATCAGTACACGATAAATTCATGTTGTTTTCCACCCTATTTAGGATCATCTGGTCACTACCTATGACCAAAATGTTTGTCACTGTAAAAAGATCTACCCAGTTCTGCACCCCACTTCTAATTAGCAAAATTACATCGGTGAGAAAGAAAATGCCTGCACTAAGACTGAGTATTTTTGGATCTAACATTGAGCTTGTGCCTTTTTTCATCAACTATAAATGAAATCATGATCAGAAATGCTCTTTGTGTCTCTAGAATGGCTCACGAGTCACGACTAATAAAAGACAAACGTTCTGAAGTAGATCTGGATAGTGCCTTGCGTGTACATTTCAACTGGACTGCTTTGAAATAATGTTTCTATAACAGGAGTGTAGTTAACTACAGATCAGTGGTAACACGTTTAAACATATCAGCTGTAGTGATACCTGAGCTTCCTGTAATGTTCCAGAGTGTGAAGGTTTAGCTTTTCTTTCCTTTTTAAGATTTTGAGGTGACTCCCTTTTTTTCACATTTTCCCCTTCATTTGAAAGATCAGGAAAACTGAACTGCACCCCTTCTGAGTAACATTTTCAAAACTGCAAGTGAAAGAAACAGAAATGTCCTTTAATCTTGTAAGAAACTCACTAAGAACAAACCGCAAGCCTAATATTTTATGACAGAGCGTATCTATGGTAACAATGTATTTCCACCAAAAAAAGTTATTACCTGTTCATCTGTTCCACATTGGACATAGCTATTGGAAAGATGCTTGGCAAAAGACCTGAAGGTCCTCATAAAGCCCAGACTGAACATGAACCAGCAATGTGCACCTGATGCAAAAAAGATAAATGGTGTCCTTAACTGCATTAGAAAAAGTGTTACCAGTAGGTCCTTCCCCTTCATTCAGCATTGGTGGGACCACACCTGAGTGCTGTGTTCAGTTCTGGGTTCCTGAGAAGAGGAAAGACATGGACATACTGGAGAGGGTTCAGTGGGGGAGCCACAGGAATGATAAAGAGACTGGAGCATCTCTCATATAAGGACAAGCTGAAAGAACCAGGACTGTTCAGCATGGAGAAGAAAAAGTTCAGGGGATTCTTATTAATATGTGTAAATATCTGAAAGGAGTTTGGAAAGAAGAAGAAGGCAGATTCTCCTCAGTGGTGCCCAGTGGCAGGGCCAGAGGCATTGGGCACAAACTGAAACACAGGAGGTTCCCTCCCAACATCAGGAAACACTTTTTTACTGTAAGGGTGACTGAGCACTGGCACAGGTTCCTCAGAATGTCTGCAGAGTCATCTCCATCCTTGGAGACACTCAAGGACCGTCTGGACATGATTCTGGACACCAGGCTTGAGCAGGGGGCTTGCCTCACATGACTTCCAGAGGTCCATTCCAACCTCAGCCATTATTTGATTCTGGAATTCTGTGGGTTTTTTACTGAAAAGAGTTATTCTACTTCTGTGTATCCCAATATGAATTTCCCCCAGAGTTACTCACACAACACGTATTACACAGCTTGTAACACAGTAGTAGTTTCCATGGCAGTAGGAAACACTTGAACTAAGACTATATGCAAGCTTTGACCATGTTCCATTGTCTTACACAAAAGTGCAGTTTGACAAAATCTAAGTAGGTTTGGAACATCTCATGTTAAAATTTTCAGTTTAAAAAAATCAGATATATACTGAAGAAGCTACTGTACGAGTTCCATTAAAGAATCATTTAGCTACATTTCTATCCTGTCTGGATGCAAACCTCTGTCTTCCTGGAGATAAAATAAATGTATATATAGCTGAATTTCAGTATGACTGTATTTGATGGAACAAAGAACTTCAAAAACATGTTCAAATATGCATGAAGCATGAAAAGCCAAGCCCGGCACATATTCGCAAGCAAGGAGAAATTCTTGAACTTAATTCAGTAGAAACTGGTAAAACAGTAGAATTTTCAGATCTCCATCACCTTTAAACGGAGTTATACAGACAAAATATTCAGTACTAAAGAAAATTTTTAAATCACCTTAATTTTCCTCAGATCAAAGGGTTCTACTTAAAATCAGGAAAACATAGCTTAGACTGATAGTGGAAGTTTGCTTGGAGTGAGATTCTGTTAACACCAAAGGAAAAGTTACGGCAAAGTCATAAAAATATCTCAATAAGAAGAGCTATTTATTAAGTCTGGGGCAGCTGAAGAAATGCTCAGAAGCCTTAGTGGTTCTTCTGTGTCTCTCCTCTTCCATGATGGATTACACTGCCCAGGTGGATTGAAATTATATCCCAGAAAAAAATATACCTGATTTAAACTCTGAATTTTAAATTTAAAACTTTAAATTTACCTTAAACTAAACTAAACTAAAAATTAGCAGCTTAAAAACAAAGCTTCAGTGCTTTGATTTTCCCAGGAATTTCCACTGTGAGAGGTAGGAAATCGTACAAGTTTTGACAGATTATGTTTTGAAAAGAATGATTTTATATAGTTTATATTATTTAAGAGTAATTGGAATAGCAAAATAAAATATATAAACCTTCACATAATACAACACAATAAAAATGCAACAGCTTTTGAAACAGAATGTGGAAACAAAAAATGGACTATATTTCACCTAAAACATGAATAGACTTTGCTGATTTTTTAAAAATTAAATCATTCCTACTGTTTTTCAAAGCAAGATATCACTGGAACCAATACACTTGTACAGAAGAGTTTGATGAATTCAGACTTTTTTTTCAGCCAGGTTTTTCTCTCCTATAGGTCTTTCATGGGAATCATACTGTTGATGTTTTGGTATCAGGATAATTTATAAGGTGTTGGTTGAGTTTTAGTAAGCCAAAGTGCAAGACTTTTCTCAGTCATAATTCCCAATCAAGCTAGCAGGAGTTCTGTTCAAATTGAGGTGAGAAGCTTGATCCAACATAATGAAGTTTTAATGATTCAATGGAATTTGCAAAAGGGTCCTTTTAAAAATTAACAAAAAAAATTGTTAGTTGTTTTGTTGCTGTTAAATGTCAGCATAATACTTAAGAGGTAGAAAAGCTGCTCAGTTTAAAAGGAAGCACTTTTAAAAGAGAAGAACGATGAGGGAACTTAGCAAAATGCCAGCAAGGTAAATGACCACTATATTTGTAAAATAAATCTGTCCCCTGCAAATGTCCAACCTTCCCTTTGTAGATTAGTACATAGCCCATATTTTAATTGCATTTAAGTCTGCACATGTGGAAGTTAAGAGACCTGCCCCAGCAAAATGTGATTCTGTATGGAGAAATATTTGTATAATTGTGATTTTCCTGTATTTTCTTCTCAATGTGTTTTTCTGCCAATGTTTTCCTCTCTCTTCCCTTCCATTATATCCCTTGCAATGGAGATGAAGCAGCCTTGGTTTCCAGTGAAATGGAAGGATGGCAGCAGGTCCACAGGAAGAATTCAAGATGCTTGCCATAAACCATCTACCACATACAGCAAACCAGGATTTTTTCCAGGATTATTCAGAGCCAATGCAACATACAGTGAAGCGTTTGTCTTGAACACCCTATGGTGATTTTAATGGATGAACAGTTGTTCACAAGTATGTGGAACTCCCTTCTTTTTTTTCTTTTTCTTTTTTTTTCTTTAAATCTTTTCCTCAGTTTTCTTACAGGAACTTAACTCTTAAATAATTTCCAGGTTATCCACATTAAAAGTACCTTCATCACTGACAAGTACAGAATGCTTTGTTAAAACTTTAGATATGATTTAAGCCTACAACATGATTCCAGTGAAAACACAATGTATATCTTGTATGACTTCAGTTTCAAAAGCATAGCTTCAAGATTTACATAGAGTTTGTCCAAAGTTTCAGAAACAACAGTGAACTGCAAACATTTTCACTGGTTTGATTTGTGGATTTGAGATCTCACATACTTTATGTTTTATAAAAATATTCTTTTAATTGTTAAAAATCAAACCAATGAGAAATAATAACATTAAACATAATTTAATTTTAGTGATACATAGGTTAGCATTAAAATATAAAATACATAGTTTCAAAAGAAAACTTACATTTGTATAAGAAAATTTCTAGACTCTTGAAGATTAAATACTTGTCTCTGATAGTTTTGATACCACTTGGGCAAAAGCAGAAAATTTGGCTAAATATTGTTCAAAAGTTTAGCTCACATGGCTAAAATCCAATGTACATCAGCTAATTATTTATCTGAAGAAAAAGCTGTGGAGTAGAGATTTGGTCATTCCTTCTGTAACAGTCCAAGAATATGTAAATTATTTAAGTCATCCTTTAAAATACAATCACTCACAAAACAATTTTTTGTCTGATGAAAAGCAAAACATTTGGTTTATACGACATTGTTTTACTGGCTGACCATTCCATTTAACAGATATATCTAATTCTACACAAACTTACGCATATGTTAACACCAAAGCAGAGAAATACATTCCTTGAGATCAAAGGTACAACACAGGCTGGAACTCCTGGTGCTTTGAAGAGTAATAAAAGCTCTGGATCTGGGGTTTTTTTTTTAATTTCCAAGTGTGAAATCCCTTGTACTTTTTACCCAAGACAATGCATGTGCTTGGATCTGCAGAGAATCTCAGATAACACCATGAGCAGCGTGTTGCCAGCTGTTTGGATGGACTACCCAACAGAACACCGCTGCGGGCGCGTGAACGACCCTTTTCTCCCCCTTACTCAGCGCTCTGTGTAACAAGATACATGCAGAGGCTGAGAAAAAAAGCTCAGGGCCTATCCACAACTTTACTTATGTGCTACCAAATGTGCAATTGGCTTCCTGGATGTTCTTGTACTACACTTTTTTTTCATCTTGAGATGTGCAAAATGGAGCCCCCAAGCAATTTCAGGGGAGGGGTCCTGATGCCAGGACTGAAACCTCACACCACGCTGTACCTAGAGCCTCAGATTTCCTTCCACTGAGTTCCACCTCCGACATGCACAAATGCAGTTAAACAATTGTTCACACCAATACAGGAAAGGGGTTTTAGGCAGAAAAGAGAAATATAGACATACACCATGTGCCAGTGACCTCTGCAGAGACTTACCGTGGTGAAGGTTTTAAAATTCTCTGCATACAAGCAGTTAATCACCACAACCATTTAAAATGTCAGTGGAAAAAGAAATGGTTTCCAAGAGCATATAACTGCCCAGATAGCTTTCATCAGCCCAGCCACATGAAAGACCCAGAGGCAACTGCAAAGCCACCATCAATACAAATGCCAGTGGAGTCCTCTCTGGTGCCAGATCCTGCTGCTTTGGCTGTAAACAATATCTCCTGTAGTGCTGCATCTAGCATCTCTGGCTGCCAATCAAGCAGGAAGAGAAGGAGAAGGAAGAACTGTCTAATGCACTTGAGTAAATGTACTATTGCCATTAAGTGCTATATTTTATACCTTTGTGGAGTATGTGGTTTTGCAAAAGAGCAAACTTCCAAAATGTTAAAAACTCGTTGCAGAGAAAATGTAGTGGCAGCTTTGATGCTTAATTTCTATGAATATGAACATTTTTATAGACTTCAGTCTCCCCACAAAACATTAGGCTAATGGACACTGGGCAATTCTTAAGTAACTTTATGGTCAGTCATTCTTGCATGTTTGGGTCAATCCAGGTGATGCTCATAGTGAACAACAAAGAGCAGACAGTGTTTGCAACATGCATCCCTCCTCCTCATTGGTCCTGACACAGGTGCTCCCATTGAGAGCAGGGTTTATATGCTGAAAGCAGACAGGGAAGCTGTGGTTTTAGGCTGCACACACAGCACACACTGAAGCACTTGCCCTCAGCAGTGCCGTAATTTTGCACCTGTGTCTGAAGCCATTCATTTTGTTTCACTGTGAACAAGGCTAAACATGATGCCCAAACCGGGAATATCTGATTTTGGTGCCCTTTTTTGGCTGGTGTCTGGTCTGTCTCTTGGATTAGGGTCATATAATGGCACAGATTGTCATGAGACTCAACCCAGTCATTGTATTTGTGTTCATTGTCAACTAAGGACATAATCAGTTTCAAAAGAGCAGACTAGGCTCCAGCCTGCAAACACAAACTGTCCAGTTTTTATTAGGGTTCACATTTACCACAGTGGCAGTGATGCCACTTCCACAAACCCATCTGAATAAGAAAGAAGTGACAGACTGCAATCCTAGATATCTAGTCTATAATTACTCTGTATTTATTTAGATATGCCAGCAATAGCATTTGCATCAGGGGCTAATTGCCCCTTCAGTTTTATGCTAGTAATTGACTGCAAGCCCAGAAATGCAGGCAGAATGAAAAAAAATTAGAAACAGAGAGGGAAAAAAAAAGTCTACGGAAAACTAAATATAAAACTTATCTCTGAAAGCTCTGGTATTACTTAGATAAAAATGAAGCTATGAATAATTATTGCTGTCAAACTTCTACTAATGAAAATAATGTCCACTACGAATGTATTCAACAATTGCAGACTGTGGCTGAAGTCATAGCGTAACCACGTTGTGCTTTCCTCTCTTAGCTGTAAGCTTTTCTTCCAAATTGAGCTAACTCTTCATTTATAGTTAGCTGCTAATATTTTAGGCAAACAACTGAACTCAATTGGCAGTGCTGAATTTATTACACATTATAGAAAATCTCAAAACCTCCTGTCAGTACATAATTAAACAGCACATTGAATTTCTTTTTCTTTCTTTCTTTCTTTCTTTCTTTCTTTCTTTCTTTCTCTCTTTCTCTCTTTTTCTCTCTTTCTCTCTTTCTCTCTTTCTTTCTTTCTTTTTTCACTTTAAGTGGCTGTCTAACCAGAACAATTAGAACTTTTCTGTAAATTCTACAATAGGTCACCAGAAGGTAGAAATTAGGGCCTCAGTAAGAGTATTTCAGGTTTTTTCCAAAAACCTCCTAAAATTATAAATATATATTTCTAATATATTATATTAAATATATGAAACATATACAGGTAAATTATATTAGCAAGGAGTTGATCAATGAATTTATTTTTTCTCTGAATTCCAAGGTCCCATCAGTTCTTTACTGAGGTGATATTACTGAAAGACAGAAATTTACTTTCGAGTTACAAGTAAGATGAAATTCAAATTCAGTGTGTTCCATGTTATTTCTGTATCAAATAGATACTGCATAGTTTAAAATCAAGTGTAATGTAATACTGAAATATCATAGGTGATTAATATTGGAGATTAGTTAATGCAAAAAATGTTAGCTCTGCCTAAAGAGGATTATAGTCTGAGACACTTGTTTTATTTTTAACAATTAGTTTAATCTTTGATTTGAATTCTACACCCTCTGGCATCAAGAAGATGCTTGTTTCTTTTTTTTTTTTTTTCCCCTTAAACAAAGGATTATTCTTTCTCAAAAGGGGATTGTCTAGTTCTTTTATTGTTTTATGTCACACAGGGGAAAAATGCTTTTGAGGCATTACCTCTGAATTTAGCAGGGACGAGAGTTTACTGCTATATAATCATTAGTCAATGCAGTAGCTGAAACCTTAAACAAAAGAAAACAAACTACAAACAGGCAAGCATCCCCTAAAGGCACATCAGAACACCAGAGAGAGGAAGCGTGGATTTCAAACACGGCTGCCCAAGCATGTGCTAAATATTGCCGCTCCCGACTTTAAACAGCACACTAAGGAATACACCATCACCCTCTAGTCTCTGAAACAATACTAGGAAGCAAGAGAAAAAGAATTGAAAGGGTTTAGAAAATGTACTTCACTTCTACTCTTTTCTTTATTTTGAGGCTTCATGAAAATTACATCTCCAAGCCAATAAAATCTTTCAATATGAGGGAACCCCACCATAAAGCTATTAGAAAGATAGGATTAGACCTCAAATGCCTTTTTTCATGAGGTGTGCTTCACCAAAACAAGCAAACTGCCTGATCCTTGTGAATTGTCTTTGACAATTACTGCTCACACTGTGGTTGTGAGCCACAAGAAAGCTTTAGAGAGATTTTTACCATGGCTGTACAATTGCGTGTACAAACAATCGCCAGGGCCACATTTGCTTTCATATCGGTGATCACCAGCCTGGGGTGACTGTGAGTACTTGGAAGGAGCTAATTAGAGAACTGTATTTCATCCTGATATATGGCCAAATACTATACAAATAATACATACAGTGAAAAGCATCTAATTTATGCTACTTGTGAAAAAGGAGGGCGATGCCTCAAACACAAATGAGAAACATTAAATACATTCTATTTTCTTAGTTTCTTTCTACTGGCATATTAACCATGAATTCAGAATATATTGTTGGCGTTATTCAAGACAGTGATTGCTTCATTAATTTAAGTATTTGTCAACTCAGAATAAATTGTAGGTAACTGATTTGAATACAATCTACATCTGTAATGAACTGAGACTGGATCCAGCCCCCTCTGCAGAATCATTTGGACAACTGAGGGTTTCAAGCAGGAGTCCAAAATATGCCATCTGATGATTGTTCAATGATCTCTACATCTTGAGCTCCTCTATAAAGGTGGGTGCCCAACATGCATAAGTTTAAATCTGTAAGTAATTGAAAAAAATGGCTCTGTCACAGTCCATCTCCCCAAGATAACTGCCCATCCATTGAAGGATGCTGGCGTAGGGAGGGGCTCTCCGATATTGGTACTTTATATGCTTTTGGAAACCAAGATTCCAGAACTGCTGCTTCAGTTTGCAAGACTGAACCTCACCATTTGATTGTCTGTAATGACAAGATGATTTGCAGAAGTCACTGGGAAAACAGAGAAGACAGGAGGCGCTCACAGGAGTTTATGGGAGTCAGATGCAGAGCAATAAACTGATTCCAAGAAAAATTATGAATTTAACATGTCAAGAAAGGGAAAGTTCCAAGTAAGAATGACAGTTTCAGAAAGAGTAGGTATCAGTCAGGTCTTTAGAAAGAGTTTTCTTGTGCTTGGTCTTCAGCTGTTTTTGTGAAAATGTGGAAGGGCAAATAGAAGCTGGATGAGGATTTTTTCAGGGACAGCTCCATGAGGCAAATGAGATATTTTGCCATATTTTATTCCTCAGATTGATTCTTTCTGACAAGAGCATGACCTCATGGAATGATTTCTAAACTCACTTCCAGATCTTATGACCACATAAAATCAACAGAAAGCAGCGGAAATTTCCCTTAGGGACAGATGTTTTTCCCAGTGTCACAGCACCGTGGAGCTGCCGTGCTGGGTCCTCTTTTCCATCACTGATGCTGGAGCTTCCCCTCAAGCCAAACCCGTCCTCTACTTGCAACAGCTGCAAAGTTTCTGCAGTAGGACATAGATTCAGCGGACAGCAGAGCAAAAGGCAAAGAACAGACCATCTCTTTTTTCACATAAAAGACATAGGACTGACAGAAACCTCTCCATTAGGTAATGAAAGAAAGGCTCTACCGAAACCACTTGATGGTTGTCACTGCTCTCAGTACTAATAAAGAACAAATGCTTCCTTTTATGGTCAGATTTTAATATAAGGCTTTGGCCTAACCCAGCTGTTATTAAAAACACAATCCTTGAAAAATATACTTTCTAAAGGTATTTTGAAAGTCTCATTTGCTGGAAATGCACTGAAGATGATACAAACCATATGCTATACTACGGCCTTGGAAAACAGACCTTTTCATTGGATAATGATGTGGAATAAGAGATATTTCATCTTTCATACATTTATTTGACAATGATGAATTTAATTCATTCTATCACATTGAATGATACATTTATATTCAGTATGTAGTTTAAAATTTCATAAATGATTAAAGTCTTTGCCGTTTTAATTATAATATGAAGAGAGCAGCTAGAACTTATTTGCAGAGAATAATGTGCAAGTCAATAAATTTGGTAAGTTCTCCTGACAACATATAAATGATGACTTTAGTTGCCTGACTACCTGTGGAAGACAGCTCGATAACGAGAGTCCTTGTATTTCTTTTCCAGCAGTGAAGCTGGAGTCTTCTCGCTTCCTAACTTCAACAGCCTCCTCTCAGCAACTGGTAGCAAACAATTCACAGAGCTTTAAAAGTTGTTCTGTATTCCTGCACTTGTGAAAAAGGTCAGCTTGCTAAGCAGAGGACTGCAAACAGCTATCATCTGCCAAGCCGGGAGCTGTAATTTACCTCACCCGCGTAAAGAAGAAGATTCTTCACCCTAGGAGAATCAATAAGGGCTCTGAATATATAAGGCAAGTAGCTTTTGACCTGGCTTTGCACTATGCAGGCAATAGTTTCATTTTCTTCATGCTCACCCCTCACCTGTTTGAATCACAGGGACCACACCTAGTTAATCACTTGCACTAAACGCCAAACCAAAAGCCTAATGCAAAGATTTCATTGACTTCTTTTGGCTCTGGATGAGACCCACACGTATCAGCCACTACAAGGGGACTATCCAAGATCCAGCGGTGACATCAGTACCCGTCCACAAGGACCTGGACCTGTACCGGTAGCACACAAGTCAGATGTAAATCATAGGTCTGTTACTGTATCTTCAGGCACTTTGGCTTAGGCATTGCCAAATTATTGGAAGGAATTTTGGATAACTTCATGCAGCTGAACATATTCTCCTCTGCTCCATGCAGAATAATTGAAGAGAAAAACAGTTGTTGGGTTGACCTTCACACAATTTTCTTCCTTACAATTTGGAATACAGTAGAACCTAATTTATTTTATTTATGGTCTTTTTTGGCCCAAGAAATTTGCACAAAATCATGATACTCAAAGTGTTTATTTTAGAAAGAGAAATATTCATAATCTTCTCAAGTTTGAAACAGTATAAAAACTAAGCAAAGTGTTATTTTTTCCTCTTATCCTAATTAAAAACAAAACAATCAAACAACCAAAAAAATAACCCCACAAATAAAGCAAATTTGATCAAATTTTGTTGAAAAAGAAAAATGCCCTTAGGCTGAGGAGTCACATACCAAAGTATAGCCCAGAGCAGGTTAAACCAAAGGAATCAGAAAGTCTTCTGGAAAAGGAGGACATATAATGGAAATGACAACAGACCTTTAACTGTAGCAGTGCTGCTGGGTGCCGCTATAATGAACCGAAACCTACAATCTCCTAGGGTTAATAAGACACCTGTCTTGAAACTAGCAGTCATATTGGTTTTCCAAGCCTGCCACAATACTTAAAGTCTTGATGAAGTTCTTACTGTGCCAAAGGAACTTACTAACAAAGCCACTGAGTCAATTTAACCTAGTGAAACTGGACCCTGTAGACTGGGTTATCAGAGTTTTGTGTTGAGATAATTACAGCACTAAAGAGAGCATATGGGCTGTCAAGGCTGGCACATGGCCTGCGCCAGCTGTTACCTGGGTGCTTTGGAAAATCTACTGAACAGCATTTTGGACACAGAACAGCTATATGTAAGTTTTCCAAGATATCTAGTGGGAAATCCTCATAATAAATTTATTTTTTATATGGGGAAGGATTACACCCAATAACATGACTGCAAGAAGTACGACCTTAAACTTCAAAAGGAAACTGCCAGAGGAAAACAATTTTGCATGGTAGTGAAGTGTACCAATAGCAAGCTTTACTTTGTTACGGAAAGTAAACTATTCAAGAATTTAGCTTTTGTATAGCCCAGCTGAAAGCAATACTGAAATACACCCGCTTAGAATCTTTTCTAGAAACATGCCTCTGAGTCAATGGGATTTATCCTATTATTCCTGGTATTTCTACTCCATGAAAAACGTCTTCCAAATGCAATGTCATAGTTAATCAATTACTAACAACAGTTATTATTGATTAGCTGTGATGCTCTTACAGGGCCTGCCTTTATGAGGTAATACCAGCCAAGGAAAACATTTCAGATAGGATGTGTCCAATGAGTTAGAGAGAAAATTTAAAGAGGAATGGAACAGAAACATGCCCAGACAGAATGCAACAAATGTTAAGAATACATAACAAAATTTCATAACATGTGAGGACTGTAAATTATGATTGTTGGATCCAGGAGGTTTATAGTAAATTATATTAATTATTTAGATAAGTAGACTTAATTACTCAAACAGAACTTCCTAAGATACAAGGTTATTCTAACTTTGCCTGCAGTACTTGCAATATCTGTGATCTGAAAGAATGACTGTGAGACGTGGAGACCGACAAGCCATGGGAGAGCCAATGCTTAATTTCCAAAAACTGACCAGATGCATCAGAGTTTTGTGACCAAAAACTGTTTGCCATTACTATGGCTGGGACTAGTGGCGATGCACAGCTCTGAAAAACCTCTGCAAGATCCCAAATCTTATTTTCTAAAACCAAATTAAACTTAGAAAGTTGAGGTAATAAAGCTCCAGCTCCAGTTTCAAGTCACCTTAACAGGCAAAAACACAGATTCATTCCTCTGACATCATTACCTTCATGGAGCTAATGCAAATATATCACTATTTGTTTCACATAATTCAATTTCATGTCTTCATGAATCTCTTGAGAAATTAATGGATGGAAAATTTAAGATTTACTATCTCTTTGAACATGTCATTTCAGTAGGAACCTAGTTAACCCTTATTTCCTCCTTTACTGACTCAAAAATGCAACTTCATTGCTTGTGAAGAACGGATTGTAATAAGTTGGTTGAATTAATAATTTTCTGTATGCTGAAATTCTTAACTTTGTTGATCTGCATCAGCATTAGTAACACATAGAAAAGCTGAAGTACTAAAAATATTAGTACCATGGTTTTTTATTCAAAGCAAAATCTGCCTTTTTTTAGGTCTCTACACTCCTATTTGATTGAAAAGGAATGTATTTTGGAGTTGAAAAATTCAGTTATTGGATTTAAATATTTTAAACCCTGTCCCTAAAAACATTAGGAAATCCAGCTGTATTACCTCAAAATAAGTGCATTACTGCATTACATTTTGCAAGCTTTAGCAAACAAAAAAAAAATCCCCCAGAAGAATCTTAATTCTTATCTATGGAAAACATTAAACTGCTAAGTGCTAACAACTGGAATTAGTCCTTAAATCTCTAATGAGAGTAATAAAACATGAGTGCAGTTTGTGCTGTAACTTGATAAGGTCTGAATTTACTTGCTGTTAGTAAAAGTTCCTGATCCAGCAGTATGGCGTTTTACTCCCTGAGGTACAGGAAACAATATCTGTCCTTTAGGAGCATCCTCTGTGGTAAGCACTTCTTATCAAGGCTATCAAAGGACTAAGATAGCAGTGTAATATCTAGTAACAGCAGCTTTATGAGCAGATCCATTACTGATTTAAATCAATCTAAAGCAGGTAGTTCTGATTAACCCATTCAGAACAAAGCTGACCTCCTCACAAGATTATTTCTTCTGAAAGTAATGCAAACTGTTTCTGTGCTACCAGACGTGACATGCGCTGAATCTAAGTAGTAGCAGCAGCAGAAGTGTGGACAAAACACCACAATGCCATCAGGCACTTTAAAATAAATCCTTGTACTAAAACCTTGTCACTCTGCAAAGATATAATGCTTTGCAGTAGTAAAATTTAATGTTCTTGAAAATTCTGATTTGAACTAAACCAGGATACTGTATGCAGAAGGAATAATTTAATTGAGCCTGTCTAAAATCATCTTGCTGTCAATTTGTCTGAAAATCTTTTTTTTTTTTTTAATAAAAGTCAACATTTAAATACTGTTCACCACAATTTTCTGGCAAAACACTTATTGGAAGGCAGTCTTCAGATTCTATTTGCCTGTAAAGAAATTTTTCTTCTTTGCAATGGAAAATGTAATTGTAACTTTTCCTGAATTTCCAAAAGTAAAATGAAAATATTGTTATCAGTCAGCAGTTTGGCAAGTCACAGCTATTTTAATTTCTAGTGTTTTCACTTTATGTCAGTGGAGATTCCCTCCCAAGTTTGAATTAAAAATCCTTAAAAGCATTGCTTATATTTTTTTCACATGTCTTAAGAAGTAAGAGGGTTAAACACAGTTTTTAAACATTCCAAATGTAATTCATTTAAATGATGATTTGCTAATTTGGCCAGTAATTAGATAACAGAGGTCTCTAAGCATTACTTTTTGATTAGTGTTTAGAAAGACAGAAAACCCACTGCACTCAGTTTGACACAGCTGGGAAATGCCAATGCCCTGCCGGCCAGGAGATGCCCACCAGGCAAACACGGCGCTTCCAGAGATCAGGAGAGCACACAAACAATCCACACGGTCGACACCCTCTCACTGCTTGCTAGCTTCAGCTCAAGCAGTTGTATGCACTAAATGGTCACCTTCACCATCATCCTGGGCCTGATCCTGCTCGTTCCAAAGTCAGTCTGAGCTAAATTATTGATTGCAACAGTCAGTCCCTCGTGTCTTAGGAGTTAATGGGATCGAAGTGACATATAATCAGCATGCGTAATTTGAGGAGCTCGAACTTCTTGGATTCCCTCATGACTTATTTTGGAGACGTTGCCTTTATTTCTGAACTATCCCTCTGAATAATAATAAGAAAGAAAAAGAAATTTGGATTCTAGCAAACAAGCCGCTTGTTTCTCATCCCAATTTTCTTGGAGCTTGTTTAGACCCTGACCTTGTAATCCTCCCATAACCCTTCCCCAGTGACATACTTTCCTACCCTTAGTCTAAATCCACTCCCTACCAGAAATAAAAAAAAAATATAATAACAAAAAAAAATTGGATAGGGTAAACACACACTAAAAGTCAGCATTTCTGTTTCTGCCTGCATTACCAAAGGTTCACAGACCAAGTGAAAACCCTTACACATATGAACTATTTTAATTAGTGTAATTTAGTATCCCCCACAAGTGCAAAAGGTTACACTCTTACTGATTCTTTGATTTAAACATTTCCCATTAAACTGTGTAATTTTAGTTCAGTAAGTGCTTTTGCAGTACTTTATGCAAACGTGAACTCTTTGACACAACAAAATCAGCATGAATTTTGTATTAGAAATATATTGCAACATTAATAAAACAAAACAGTGTATTTTCTTATGATAATATAGTTTAAAGAAATAGGTTTGTTTTCAAGATTCATACCATACAGGTGACAAACTATTCATTTACTCCTGCCTTTTCTGGTAGCTGTATATTTCTTATTAGATAATAAATTTGATCTTCCAAACTATTTTGCTTGAGCATCAGAAAATATCCAAGTGCTAAAGGGAGAGATGGCACCTAAAAATATACTGCTGAAGTTCTCTCTCTTGATAACTCTGGAAGCTGTTCTGTAACTTGATCAATTTCTTGCATCTACAGAATATTGTTTTTTAAGGCTAGTATGGGAGAGAAATATCAAAACAGGCTGAGATATTTTCAGTTCGTCAGAAAGAGATAAAATTAAAAAGCTTTACTTTCAGTATCTTTTAAAAAAAATCTTAAAAAGGGGAAAAATCCTTTTTTTCTTTTATCTGATTCAAGAATAAAATTTATGCTCTTTATATCATATATTGCTTTAACATTTTCAAAATGAAAGCTAAAACCAGGCCCAGAGCAATGGAGTATAGTTTTTAAGAGTGTCAAATAATCTTCAATAGCCATTTTCTAAATAAAATATGAAATCTTGAAGCAGACAGCAAAGAATTGCATTGAGGGCAAAATCTTTCACTTAGACAAAAATTTAAAGAACCCACATCCCTGAATCTTAAAAAAACACAGGAATATTGTTTTCTAATTGCCAGAGAATGCATATGTCAGTAGCATGAATGACTTTCAGGTATCAGTTTTAACAAAAGTTCCTCTGCATTTATTTCTTTAAACACACTGCCATTTGGTAGGTCTGCAGACCTACAGGAACAGAAGAACAGTAGTATTTCTACAGGCTTTTTGTTCCAGGCTGTAAATGTAATCCTGCATTTCAAGGTTACCAAGAGGGAGGGAAGGCATTATCATTGTTTTTTCAGTCTGACTGTCCCATTTAGGTGATGTACATACTCTGAGCAAATTAATTGCTTTGAATTTTACTTATATTTATTAACTGAGATTAGAAAAGGCAGTAAAACACTATATCAAAGCATTATGGAGAAAACAACCAGAATCAATCTTTTTCGATTGTCACAGACAGCACTTATTTAAATCTAAAATATGTTCTTTTCTGTCCTTGGTCTATTCTGGTAGATAATAGCATGTACCGAATATAGGGCTACAGAATCCTCTCTTCTTTTGAACATAAAAAAACCTCAGAAACAATAATAAAAAAAAAAGACATATCAAACTTCTAATAATAGAAGGATAACAACAACAAAAAAGCCCCACCAAAACCCTTTAGTCTGTTAGATCTCTGCTTCTTAGCTAACTAGATTTTTTTTCCATTTTCAAAAATCCTAAGCGCATTATTTTTGCAGGGCTACTTCCAGAATTTAATCACTATGCTCCATCATTCAAACATTTATTTGGGGGCAAACCCTGGAATAACAAGAAATTCAGAAGGGCCTTGTAAAGAGAAAAAGACAAAAATGCTAAGTAAAACAGTGCATTATAAGTCCCTAAATAAGGCAGCTGCACATCACATTTCTCATTCAGACAATTGTGCAAGAAAAGCATTACCTGACTGTAATCGTTTAGACTCAGAAATTAATTTAAAACAGACATGCTTGCATGTACCCAACACTGATTCGGTCTCCCCAGTTTTTGAAAGTTTGGTATCTGAAACACTGCGACACCATTGCCTCCTCATTATTATTTTTTAAACAAAGTAATACTGAATCTCCCACATAGGAAGGAAGATAAGTAACAATATAGTGCAGGCTCCAAGTTAAATCTGGTTCAGACAGCGTAATAATGATGTCATTAAGGCTCCGAGCTGAATGGGAATCAGACAGTACCGTAGTACAGCTGCAGACATAAATCTGAAAGAACTTTTTTGGCTACATTCTCAGACTTACCTTGAAAGATATTTAGGAGCTCCAGCAATGTGAGTTGAAAGAAATGTTCTCAAAGGAAGGTTTGCAGACTGAAGAACCTGTGTAGGCCTTATAGGCACTTTCTTCTGTGGCACAGGAAGGAACATTTTGTTAAATGAATAAACTAAGAGAAATAATTTCAGAAGAAGTGCAAACCAGAAAACAAATAAACCTTAATACTACCACAAATAAATGAGACTAAGGCAATTGTGGGACTGCTCAAAGCCTTTTTGCCTTGCTGAATGAAAGCAATCCCTAAGACTGAATGGGTAATGAGATCCTGGCTCCTGAGATTTTAGCTTTCTTAATCATGTTCATAATTAATTCAAGAACATTGATAATTTCATTACATTCTTTTTGTCTTATCAATAAATGATGTGCCTGCACTTTTGGTCCTGTGTACAGGGAGAAAGGAGATGCTTTGGGTAATATTGCACGAGGAATTGTATATGTATATATGTATATATATACATGCATATATATATAATCTATATGACCCAAAATAGGGAAGTGGTAGTTATTATCCATAACCAGGCCTCTATTATCAGAATATGATGGCAAGCAGTTACAAATAATTAATAAGCTTTTTATGCAGAAATGAAAAACCCTTTAAAGAAAAATATGCTGCAAATAGAATTCCTGTCTGAAAGATACCTACCTAGAAAAATTATATTTTCAGACATATTTAAGAATGGATTTCACATGAACACAAACTACAAATACATTTTTTAAGCATCTCTAGATAATCTTGTTTTTTAAAAAATATCTTTTGAAGAAAAACCCAACTTCAGCTCCTTTTCCTATTTGGAGAGATTTGCCCTTCTCTTTGTCCTTCCAAACACATTTCCAGTATCAGCTTACATCTGACACCAAGCTATACTGACCCACTCAGTTGAAACTGTCTGGGGCTTTTTACATTGTGGGTCTTTTTGGTGTTGGGGGGGAGGTTTTGATTTTTGTTTTTTTTAATGAAGACTGAAAGCTTTCTCTTTATCTAACAGTCAGTCAAATGTGCAGTATCCTTTTAGGATTTACTACTTGCTCTGTGTGGTCTTCAACAAAGGAACAAATCAGTTTTGCTCCCTTTTTTGTTGTTGTTGATTTAGAGGTATCATTGATTTTAGACAGCAGAGTCTGTAGAAGTGAAAGTTTCTGACCAGGAACAAATACTGCTGTGTTATTTGCTCTCACTTGCATCTTATTTCGTTCGGACATCAGTGAAACCGTCCACGGAGGACGTGTCCCTGCGCAAGAGAAAGCACCATAAATGGGTCTCAAACAGTTTAGTAAGTGACTTCAAAACACAAGCTACACTTGGGAAATGCCTACCCCCCTGTAGGAATTTCTGCGTTCCAGCTGATTGTCTTTTAAAAATAGTAAAATCAGGCATTTCCTCCTCAAAAACAGGTTAAATGTCATCTTAAGGACAAATATATTCTCCACCAAATGTTCTCATTTTCCACTCTGTTGACACGAGCTTCGTGGAGATGTTACTCCACTGAAGGTCTAAGTGGCTCTGAGCCAGCACAGCACGTGACAGGTCACCTGGGTGCTACATGTGCCCCCGTAAAGAAAGAACATTGGTGCATGTGCAGATAAAGGGTTTCCATCCTGAGGATACTTATCAGAGCTAGGGAAGGAAAAATGCCTGAATTTCATGTACGTGTATTGTTTAATAAGTAGCAACACACATCACTGCTACTGCTGAAAAAGGAGACCAAGGAGCAATCCTGGGTCCAAGGTCAAACGACACCAGCAGACTGCAGCCCATGCTGCTCACACACAGTGCCTTGGAACAGAGGTGGCTGGGGAGACCTCACCCAAGGAGCCCAAAACACAGCTCTGGAACATACCAGCAATTCAGCAGGGTGGACCAGGGGGGCACTGCACTTAGCCTGGTCTCCCAGCCTTCACTTATCTTTTATGACTCTGATATCCAAAGAGCTGAAAAAACGTCTGGTACTAAAGACCTAGAGCAACCCTAGAACTTAAGCAGCTCCGAAGAACTGTCAAGCAGTTTTGGTTCTTTAGGGGATTCCTCAAGAAATGGGGAAGGCAGCATAAAGGATCTACTACAGTGTGAAAGTAAAATTTTCCCTCTTCAAGTTTCAAGCAAGGATATATGAGGATACCAAGAGGTAAAATGAGGTAAACACGGATTATTTAGGACATTTGATGCATTTACCTGAAAAGATAGGCCCTGAACCACCCTTTGTAGTGTCCTTCCCAGATTACCAGCACTGTTCCTTAGGGTTGTCAAAACAAATCCAAATTGATTTAGGCAATCCAGGTGCTCTTATTTCCAGTGGAGACAAAAGTGTGCAAGTCTTGAAGAGGCCTTTACCCCAATGGTCCTGAGCCTTTATGGCCATAGCCATAAACCAGGTTATCTGAATTGCCTCCTGGGGGGGCTCATCTCCCCACTCACAGTGTAAAAAGCCTCTGACTACACTCTCAGTTGAGGCATTTTAAGGAAATATCTGGAGTTAGGTGGAATATCATTCCTGGATGCAATGAATTAAGAATACTGAATGAGTTCAATTAAGCAGAAAACACTCCGCCTTCATCCTTGCTGTTTTCAGAGGGCAGAATTCAAGATAAGTAGGTTCAGATCCTGGATTTTGATTAGGCTGTTCTTGCTGTAGGTCAGTGTAATGCCTTCAGGTGTTATGAATCCAAGCCTTATTGCTGAGATCAGCAATTGTAATCCCTCTCAAATTTAGGGCAACATTTCTTTGAAGCGAGTCTGAACTATAAATAATGTGGAAATCTCTCTGAACTTGATTATAACTTTTACTGCATGAGCTATTGACAAGATGCTAAGCATCTTTGGCTGGTCCATGGAGTTTTTCAAGAACAGTCTCAAAACTGAAGCTGTTTATATGTTTTAAATACCTGACCCTTTTTTTTATCTAGTAATTTTTATATAGTCTTAGGTCATTCATGCTTTATTCCTAATCTTTAAAATGTAAGTACTACTCCTTGAATTTGAAACTGTCTCGTCAGAGCAGAAACCTTAAAACATTCTAAGGGATTTGGAAAACCATCCTCAAATTCATGAGATGAATCCATGTCACAATTACTGGCAGTTATCAATATTTGTTGCACAGATAAGCCATCTATAAATTCACAACAACAGCTGTTATAGTCAAGTTTATAGAATTGCACTTTAAAATTAAATCCACTCATATAAGCATGAGCAAATTATGTGGGGTTTGTAGAATGACCTGATTACACGAGAAAGAAGTCCAAAAAGAGCAACACGGAATCACTTAGCAAGGCAAGCTGTTGCCTGTGACAGTGATGCATGAGACATAGGTGATATATGTACTGGGTGGCTTTATCAGTAAATCATTGAGTTATTTACTTCCCTGAGGAACTGGGCCTGTCCCTGGAAGAGACTGCACTGTGAGATGCACCAGTGGGGAATTAATATTGGCAAAACAGTCAATTTTGATTTGTTCACACAAAAGAATCATAAAATATAATTTAATAAATAATACACCACAGATGTACTGTTTCTTCTAAGCACTAGTGCTTTAAAAATGGTAGAATCTGGATCTCCACGTTGTTTTCCCTCCTTACCATGAAAGGAAAAATCTCCACAAAATTGGTTTTAAATAAAGTATTTAGCCAACACATCTTTGGCAGAGTGTGAACAGTTGCACATCAAAAAATAAGAAGAGCACAGAGCATGGAGCTCAGAAACTGAAAAGATATAATATCACACTGCATATTAAAGGTAGAAGACAATCTCTACCATCTGCAAGGAACAACTGTGAGGCCACTGCAATTTCGAGCTTTTCCTATGGACCTTTGCTATAGGGCCATCCACAGGGACTTTCAAGCACAGCAATGGACTGGGTGCTCCCCAGAACCCCTCAGCTGGCAGAGCTGACATAAAAACAGCCACTTGTGCCTTACCCCTTCCCAAGCTGCTGCACTTGCATGGGCAGGAGCATCCCCTGTGCTTTGCACCTGGGCTCAAAAGTGGTCCTGGTGCTCAGCCTGACACTGATGTATCAGTCCCTTAGTTCCTTGTCTTGTAGCAATTTTTTTGTGTCTGATTTTAACAAATCCGAGTCAAAACCAAGTAGACCGAAACACTACAGTATATGTACATGGTCAAACTGCAAAATAAACAAAAAATTATCCATCACTGACACAAACACTATAAATATGGCTACTTACTACACCAAAAATAAGGAAAAAAGCTTAAATGCTATAAACAGTTGTGCAGAAAACAGCTCAGCATTACAGAGTGTTATAGAAGTGTTTCTGCTAACATGAACACCATTTTCAGAAAAGCTTTACACAAATAAAGAAAAATCAGGCACTAATTTTCAGAGTAATCTAAGCAGTGACAACTTTATCACTGCTAATGTGCAGAAAATGACTGTTGTGATACATGGCATATTATGGCAGAAGTGCAAACAAAATACTTTTTCCTCTTTAATTCTCCCACAGCATGGTCATTCATTGGAATTACACCACATTTCCAGCACCATAGAGTGAATTTGCCTTATTATGATTTGGGGCTGCTATTCATACGTAGGGTTTTCTTCCTTCGGTTATTATGTGAGAGCTTTGAAGAATCTCAGCCTAAAGCCTACACGTTCCTAATGCTATATGCCAATATTTTCAAATCAGAAGTGTGAAGTACAGTGGATATGGTACTCACCTTGCTCATGAAAATATGACTGGACATTAACTCATGGCCTGACTCAAAGACTAGTGACCAGAAGCGCGAGAGCCAAGGAGCATCTGGTTACAAGCAGCATTTCTTAAGGCTTCATGCTAGGCCCAATAACATCTTGATTGTTATCCCAGATAATGAGGTGGAAAAGATCCTCAGCAAGTTCATGAATGACCTCAAGACTAGAAGCACAGTCATCATGCTGGAGGGCAGCCATTCAGAGGGATCTTAACAGGCTAGAGAGAGGAGCTTAAGGAAATATCACAAAATTCAGTAGAGAAAACTGCTAAGTCCTGTTCCTGTGTCAGAATAACTCCATGGATCTGTATAGAGTGCTGGCATGCTAGAAAGCAGCTTTGCAAAAAACCTAGATATTGGAAGAAAGTATGTTGAGCATTTGTCAAGCACCATGCTCTTGCAGAGATGTGAACCAAATGCATCCCGATCTGTATTGACAGAATTATAGCCAGAAAGTCAAAAGACATGAAAATTCCTCACCATTAGACACCTCTCTGACTGCACCTGAAATAATCTTCAGCTTTGGACTTCCCAGTAAAAAAAAGGTATTGACATGTCGGACCAAGTCCAGCAAGGGACCAACAAGATAGCTGAAGCCTAGGAGATGACAATACAAAGAGGAGGCCGAGGCAGTTTACTCAGGCTGAGTGAGCACAGCCCCAAGCAGCCTGATGTAGCTGAACTGCATTGAGTAGGGAGCAGAGGACCCCCTCCAACTTGGGTTACTCCTCTGTTCTGTGAACAGAAAGGAGCTGAAGAATATCATGATATATTCCAGACATAAAACCATATCACATTCAGAAAATGCCCAGACCATGACCTGTACAGTCCCCATCTCCCCATATTTTAAACTTGAGAGAGGTGAGTGAATTGGTGTCATCAGTTCTTTACAGTACTTCTGTCCATGCAACTCCTACCACTGCCATTTCTTCATTAATCACTTTCAACTTCATTTAGAGAACAATTTAATTTCATCAAAGCTTCAAAACAACTATAAAATTTTTTCTCTCTCTAAACAGAGATCTTAATGAATGTTAAACCAACCATTACAATGTAAGATATTAAACTGCTATATACAGTTGTTCTGTTGTATTTGCTCTGAACTACTCAAATGTCATTTGCCTAAAGTATTTTTAATACCAAAAATGATCAGTGATTCCCAAGTCACAGCAGCCATAGTCACCAAAGGCTTCTAGAAATGAAAAGGTTTTGAAGACCTTCTTTATACAACAATTATTTTATAAAAGGTTAAATATCATAAATATGTAACCTAATCCCAAACATCTGCATTCTAACCTCCACTATTTGTTTCTTCTCCAAGCTGCAACTCTTTTTAGAGATCGGAGCTACCTCTGGTTCTAGTAACAGCAGGAACATCATGCACGTTGCTTCTTCACATTACATACAGTGGAAATCCACTCATACTCATCATATATAGATGTGAAATAATGTAAAAAAGATTCATGTAAGTCACACATACCTGAGTCAGAAGGATGAAACAGATGAGGAATTTATAAAATGCTTTTTATGCACAGGCAATATTTAAACAGGCAAGAATATATGTCATTGCAACTTTTTCAAGGAGCAGATGGGTAAGTACATGCACTGATAGTGACACAAAAGACAGAAGTTAAGATTGGTCAATGGCAAATAAGAGCTGAAAATTATAAAAATAGAAGAAAGGCATGGAGATTACCAGAAGGGTAACTAGAAACACCAGGGAGAGAAAAATGTAGTTGTTGTGAAAATAAAAAAAAATCAGAACAGGAAATATCTGCAATAGATAGAACTTGCTTTAAAAGCCATAATCAAGGAAGATATTAAGAATTTGCATGAGAAAAAAAAATCTTCTGATGTAGCTAGAATAGTAGTATTCAGTTAAATACTCCTGCAACTGGAAGCTACATTTACAGTAATTTACATTTTAAAAGAAAAAAATAACACAAAAGGTCATAGGAAAGAGAATAAATTCCAAATGCTGTTTCACAACTTTGTACAAAATAATAAAGTGAGCTGCTTTTGATTGAATTTGAATTGACAGGGAAAAATTCTCATTTGCCGTTATTTGATGCTTCATTGAGTGACTTGTGGTTCGTTACCAGCTTTCTCAATTGATACATCTCTTTGCAGCCAAATAATGGATAAGTGACACACGCTATGAAATATGCATTTCACTAAGAAACTGCTCTCCACGTCTTGAGAACCCTGGGTAGTGTTTATGCTTGAAATTAAACCAAACACCAAGCATTGATTTTAATATGTTTAGATGAAATCAAATTGCCCTAACTGCGTTAACGCTGTGGAACATGCAGTAATCTATGTACTTTATGGGCTGATAAATCTGAAACTACAGTAAATGCATAATTATGCCATCAGTGATATCTGTTTCTGGTGCCTATTACTCAGATATTGTGCTATCTACAGCTTTATGCATGAAAGTAACACCAAGGAAGCAATTCATTTTTCTCACAAGTTACTGAATCAGTTTAAATCAAAAATCAATAGGATTAATCAACTGCATTTTTAATTTCAAGGAACAGTCTTTTGCCTCCTTGCCTATGGAATGCTGATTGACTTTGAGGAAGCTTCCTGCATTAAATATTTGGAGAACTGCGAGTTTGTTGAACTCCTGCTCATTTGAGTTCCTAATGCTGTTGTTCTCCCCATGTATATTAGCATGCTTTTCTCAAGTCTCTTTCCATGTTAGCCAGAGAAGCACTATTTTGATAATTTCCACTCCAGGACAAAATTTTTTTAAAATCTCCAAAACCTCAGACTGCATATTGCTCAGATAAATACTGTTTCTAATACTCACAGAAAAAGTTCAGATATGTTAAAGCAAGAAGAGAAAAAAGGAAGTGGGCAAGGCACAAAATGGGAGGAAAGGATGGCAACAGGGAAGAAAGGCAGGCAACAGTGAGGAAAGGGAGACAGGAGAAAGGGAGTCACCAAACCATCATTTCCAGAAAATGCCATATAGGCAACTGTAGGGTTTGTACTTTAATTTTTTATTCTGATGCTGCTAGAAGGATTTTTTTGATTCATTGACAAATGAGGAGAAAATATGAAAATATTTTGACAAATAGAAAAAAAAAAAGAAATCAATATTTCACAGTCAGGTGAGGGGGATGGCAAGCAGAGGGTGGGCAGAAGAAACCTCAGTCATCAGAACAGGGCTTTAGGGTGACCACCTCAACCACATGTACATAAATACAGGAGTGACTACAGGACAGCATCATGGGAGAAGTTCTCATGCCTGTTCTGGGAAATCATTACAATTGGGTGTTCCTGCAGCATGTGCACACAGCGTGCACAGCATGGGGAGCAAACCAGAGGAAGAAGAGGTGTGTGCAGTTGTAGAGTAACAATCTTATTGAGATACAGATACGGTGGGATAGCACACACAGCCGCAGTGCTGCAATGGATGAATAAAAGTTCTTTAGGTATGGCAGGCCAGGGTTAATGGCACAAGGAAAGCAAAATTGAATCTGGTGGTGATATGAAAGGCAGCCAGAAGGGATTCTTCAGGTATATTAATCACAAAAGTAAGACAGGAAAAATGAAGGTCACGGCTGACTGGGGCAGAAGATGTGGAAAAGGGTGAGATACACAATACCTTCTTTTCTTCACCCTTTACTTACCTTTAACAATCCCTGAAGCCAGCGGGAAAATATGGAGTGAGAAAGACTTACCATTGCTGGAGAAGGATCAGATTAGAGAGCATTTAAACAAGCTGGACACGCAATTCCATCAGATTTGATGGGATACACCCATGACTGCTGAAGTAGCTGATCAACCTCTGAAAGGTCATGGAAGTCACAAGACTTGACAACTAGGAGAAAGGCAGTGTTTCTCCTAACCTCAGGAAGGAGGATCTAGGGAAAAGCAGGCTGATAAGACTCAAATCCTTCCTGTTAAAAATGATGGAATGGATCTATCTGGAAACTACTTCCAAAAACATGAAGCACTGAAGGATGATTTGGATTAATCAGCAGAGATTTTTTCAAAGGGAATCATGTTTGACAAAACTCATAGCCCGCCCTCCTTCCTTCCTTCCTTCCTTCCTTCCTTCCTTCCATCCATCCTTCCTTCCTTCCTTCCTTCTTCCCTCCCTCCCTCTCTTCCTTCCTTCCTCTCTCTTCCTCATTTTGCCTTATTCTCTCTTTTTCTCTTTTTTTTTAATTCTCTCTGCTTTTCTTCGATATGAGGAAGATGAGCACTGTGTTTGGAGTTGATGGCCTCTCCTCATTATGGAGAGCCTAGATGATGGTTTATCCAATTTTACATAACTAACATGATACTCCTCAGGTACAATACTGGAATCTGACAGCAAATGCACTTGAAATGCTTGTTTGGCCAACAGAGAGAAATAGGCATTGTAATTCAGTGTTCATCTTATCCTGAAACAGACACATACATTTGGTTAATCAAACTAATCCATGGAAGCGCTTTTCTTTTATTCTCATAGTGATTGCTCAGATACAGAGGTGTAAAATGTAAGTTTACATATTTTTAGCGGTTTTTTTAGTGTATAAAACAATATTAAAAGAAAAAAAAAAGAAGAAAAAGAGTTTGGTTTCTTTTCTTTCACTAAGCCAGTGAAACAGAAGTGTAGCTGAGTTATACCTGTTGGGAGACCCTTTTTACTCCAGGGTATTGGGGTTTTTTACTGTAACATAAGCTATACTGTCATAAAAACTGCTATATAACTGTAGATTCTTGAAGGGGTTTGACATCACTTCACTACCTCACCATAATTCAGCTACAAAGCTTGAATACTGGCAATGTTCAGATACACCAATACATATGACATTTAGTGCTAGGTTTGGTGATGAGATAAAAATCCGTAAGTTCACTGATTTATAACATGATTTGATATGTGCTTGCTGTGGAAGAAGAGAGGTCATCTGCTGACAGATGCTTTTGATTAGCACATTTCAGTTTTGTACCACATACAGGAAGAACATATTAATATTTATCTTCAAATGACGATGTATACCTTTCATTATCTAAAAGCCTGGCTGCTGTTGATTCCTACCCTTTCCTACTGTTTGCAGAGGGAGCAAAGAATGATGCTTCTACCCTAAGTGTCCAGCAAGGCTCCTGAAGGAATGCAGCTGTCGGTCCAGAACAATCTACTTTAGGCACCATAAAACATCTAACCAGATAGGATTCAGAACACTCAGAATTAACAGACTGTGATCATTTTTCACACACTGAGTGTGTGGTGGTTTAGAGAACACAAGTTACAGAATTAATATTTTACTGTCCAACCACTGAAGTAATTTTTTCTAACTGGGATTAAGGTGGCTAATTATTTTTGAAAGTTAATAATGAGATGTTTCATGCTTAATTGCATTGTGACTGTGCCTACAAGAGCCAGCTATTAATCAAGTTGTTATTATGTTCAATGCAGTACAAAGATAACATAATAGGATAGCCCTGGTTCTCTTTTTGCAAATGCCAGAAAATGGTATGACTTTTATCATTACTTCTAGAAATTTATGCCTGGATCAAATTAAATAGTTCTTCCCTCTCTTTTGCTGCTTATGGTCCTTGCTACATAATTTCATGCTGTGTTTTTCTTGATTCTGAAACAAAAACAAATATGAAGAACAGTTCCACAAGGAATGCTACTGTAATTCTTTACTCCATTGCTGGAATTAATAAGATTTTTTTAAGGAACAAACTTCTTTTTGTAAAACTGCTACTAAAATAAAAATATAAACAATTATTGAAAATATATAGTCACCAAAACCCCATTAAATTTATCTCTTAAGCAGGTTTATTACTTCACTACATATTTGAATAAAGATTTGTCTTCTGTAGCTTTGGCACAAGAACAGATTTATTTAGTTTATAGAAACAATTATTTTTTCTCCATCATCTACCCAGAATGGAATTGTTTAGGAGGTACGTGTGCTTTGTCAAATGTTATTCTGACAAAAAACAATCTGTTCAAATATATTTAGATATTTTAATAAATATATAGGCATCAGTATTTTTTATGGTTAGTTCAACATAAAAGACTTCTAATTTATCAAGCTTTTTTATTGTGCGCCATTGGACATACACAAGAGAGACGCCTCACCTACGCTAATATTGCTGCTCTCTTACGTTATTTAGGGAAGTTTCAGCAACCTTAGTATTACTGACACAGCTAATACCATAAAATACATGCAAACATAGCATCAAATTTAAGGGATGCCATCACCCTGAGCTTTTGGAAGCTTAGGAACACAAGACACTCCTCAAAGTTGGACATCTTACACAGGAAGAAGTGCAGTTACCAGTCCTGGGCTTGGTATGATGTTTCACACTCCTTTACAAAGCTATACCTTCTCAGGTATTACTCTGTCAGTGTCAGGTATTCCTTCTCAGGTATTACTCTGTCAGTGTCACCCAGGAAAGTTCAGCACCGTTGGAACAAATTAATTTCACAAATGTGTCATCATGCTTCCCACTATTTTCACTTTTGCCATTAAAACCCAAGTCACCTATGGACTACTGGAGCATGGGAATGAAAATGGAAACACATCTCTCAGTTATACAGAATGTATGGGATGCAGTAGATATTTACTAGGATTATTCTGCTTTGCCCACCTGTTTCTGTAGGATTTCCTGAGAAGGCAGGCTATATAATGCACGGACAAAGCACACCAGGTAAGTCAACAGGCCTTGGCCAAGCCGCCCTGGGAGCAAAGGGAATCTTGCCATTGACTTTGCTAGGTTGCAGGTGAGAACAGCCTATATTTGCATTCTTGCACACCTGATGGCAGTAAAAACAAGCTCTTTTTTATGCCTTCCTTTAAAAATGTTTAAAAACCAGCTGAGGAAATGGCTCTTAACGCAACTGCCAGCATATTTAACAACCTCAGCTTCTAATTCCTAGCTCTCAATTTGTTTTATCCAAAGTTTAGCAGAACTGAGAGTGCTTGGGTTAAATAGCTCCTGCACTGGAGAAACTCCCCTCCCTACCATTGCTCAGGAAGCACAGGGAATGCGAAGACGTCTCTTTGGCAGCTGGTTCGTTCAGTCTGCCAACCGAGCACGGGATGATTAGCAGTGCACTGCAGAATAGAAACTGGTAACTGTACCAGTGGTGCAGCAGCTACATCATCCATAATGACTGAAGAAAATACCCTAGGCTTAGATTTCTTAGCCAGCTTCACACTTCATACACTGATTGCCGTTACAATGTATAGAGAATTACATTTCCTAGAATAATTTCTGACTTAAGGATCTTGACTCTTTCACAAGTTCAGCAGGTCTGTGTCGCTTAAATTACATCTCCTTAATGTAACTCTCTTTCTCCTTCTTGAGGACTATCCCCCTAAATTCTTTTACCTCACATTCCTTACTCTCAGAACTTTCCTCTTTTTCTTTCTGCTCTCCAATCTAAAAACCATTCTGTCTCTTCTCCAGTGGAAAGTGTCCCTACCCACATCAAGGATTTAGAATTAGATGATCTCTCTCCCCTTCAACTCACACCATTCTATGATTCCATGACACTAGTCATCTCCCAAATCAATTAACATAATTATTTACTGATTTGGTTATTGTCATTAAGTAAATTGCTATTGTCTATTTTCCTGCTTCCACTCTACTTACCTTATGAACCTTGTGATTATTTTTCTTCCTTTTCCCCTCTTGTTTCAACATATTTGTGTAAGAAGTTCTATCCTCTTTAATTTCTCCCACTCTAATTCCAGTCTTTCGGTCACACTTCAACACTCATTTCTTTTTATTTTTCTTCATGATTTCTGAAATACAGTCATTCTACCTGACTCTGTCTTGTTCTTTAGACAGACATCTGACATACAAAATACAAAATTGTTCAGCAGTTTGCTCTTCCACACTTCCTTTCTACTGAAAGTTACCATATTTAAAGGATTTAAAATTAATCTTCCATACCTTATTGACCTAGTCATACCTGTTTTTTTCAGACGTGACTTTCTTTTTCCTGGTAATAAATTGTCCTGTGGCTAATATGAATGGCAGGTCTACAAAATATTGCAATGTGAGTCTGTTAACATTCTATGACATATATTTTATTAGGAATAGGAGGTAACAAAAAAAGGTCTCACCTCTTATTATCATCTCCTTGAGGAAGAAAAAACTGTTCTGTGATAGAAAACTCTAGAATATTCAGATTGTGCACAGAAGGCAGAAGTGGTGTACCTTTGTTTGAAGATATAATCCTGCCCTTTAAAGGTATCTAATGTTTTCATAAGGCTTGGGCTGATTCCTAGCATGTGATTCAGTCAGGATGTAGATAGATAGCTTCCAATTGTTGCAAAAAAATCCCATAATGTAGGTAATTCAATCCTCTTTGTACAAAATAGCTATCATCTCAAATACCTGTTGAATGATGAATTTCCTTTGCACCCTAATTTGGATGGTAGGGCACTCAGGCTTGTAAAATTATTGAATTCACTGACCACTATGTGTCTGGGAGTCTCTTCTATTTCCTTGGTTTTATGCTACAGTCCCTTTCTTCGACAAAATTTTCTTAGCACCCTTCATTCAAAATATTTTAGATGGACAGTCAATCACTTGATATAATTGGATTGGATCATTTCCAAGAAGACTGATACAATTTTGTCCATCTTCCCTATTTGAGGCAGGTATCAGAAGGGTTGGAATATATCACTGATAACCTCAGTCTAGCACTGGAGAGTAGAACTGGCTACAGTTTTACTTACACTAGAAAATCAAGGCCATGATTGAAATGGTATAGCAGAGTGGGTACCTGTATTCCAAAATTCACCTTTTTCTTCCTTCCAAAACACCTACTAGGAACCATTCCTGTCTGTCTGTCTCCTGAACAACACTCAGTCATCACCGGGTAGAGGGCTAGTTTGTACAGCTTCAAAATTACGTGTATCAATCAACGACTAATTGCAAGGCTCAGTGTATGCCAGTGTTGGCGCCTCTAATTTGGCCCCGTTCAGTTTACTGGTGAAGATGTTTTTGACCGGATAAAACTAAAAGTGCAAACACCTCAACCTGCACAACATCACTGGAGTGGAAGAGAAGCACAACTGGAACTATTGGAGCATCCCCTGCCACAGAAAGGGAAAAAGTGGCCTTCCAGCTCCCAGGAGAGTGAATAAGACGTAAAACTTTTCTCCTTAGAGCTCACTCATCTCTAAAGATAGGCAGTGTGCGACTATAAGAATGACTGTGAGTAATGGGCCATTAATTCTCATTTGCAAAATGAGACAATATGATACCATTTTTTACCGGGATGATAAAATGGAAAAGTTATTTATTACCTTGCCAGTTAGAAACTGGCTTATGCTATGGACAAATCATTTTGAAATGTCCGCTATATAGGTAATTGAGCACAAACAGTACAACTGGAACAAAAAAGAAATTAAGTAAGGCTAGTTCTTAGAACACAAGGCATTTATAGGTTGTTACTGGATCTGTAAACTGTACAGTTTGACGGTACCAGCAGTAGTTTCTATGGGAGCCTATTCAAATGGAGAAGAAGCCATACAACTGAACAATGCCCAGAATCCTCATGAGCTGAGCTTTTCTTTAAACAAGAAAATGCATTGCTTCTTCTGGTTAACTCTGCATTACTGTTAACTTCCATGTGAACTGGGAAGACTTCTTTGTAGGTGTGTCTGCAGATGAAGATGCACATTCATAGTTGACAAGGACATAGGTTAAATTCAGACATACATGTGTATGAACATGTACGTTTCCAATTGTGCACAAAGGGGAAGAGTTTTCAAAATATTTTTAAAACACATTTATTTAGCTATTTTTCAGGTCTCAGGCGAGCTCATTAATAAATTAGGAACACCTTGTAAAACTGGATTTTACATACCACCTGAAAATACCTTAGTAATATAGAGGATGGAGAGATGGACATCATAAAAAGGAGATTTCATTTCCTGTTCTAACTGCATTGGTGTCTTCAACACTGTAGTAAGTTTACCTTGGTCTGCTGGGAAGCATCCACCCAGACTCTCTCCATACCCTTCCTCAACAGAATGCATGAGAAAATAGGATGAGAACCTCATGGATTGAGATAAAGACGGGGAGATCACTTACAAATCACCGTAATGGGCATTACAGAGTCATTTAGGGGAAATTAAAATAAAAATTGAGTTGGAAGATTAAAAAAAATCCACCCTGCTCCTTCCCCTTCTTCCCAGCTTAAGTTTTCTCCCTTGTTCCCAACTGCTCCACTCCACCCACTCCAAGTAGTACAGGGTGAAGGGGAGGGGAGTTGTGCTCAGTCCACAACAGCTGCTCTTTTCTGCCCCTTCCTCACTCTGCTCATCTGCTCCAGCTTGGGTCCTTCCTCTAGGCTGCAGTACTTTAAGGACGGCTCCAGTCTGAGCCCTTTTCCATGAGGTACAGCACTTCAAGAACATGCTGCTCCACTGTGGGCTCCCTCAACAGGGTGCAGGTCCTGCCAGAAAACCTGCTCCTGCCTGGGCTCCTCTCCATGGGCTGCTGTTCCTGCCAAGAGATTGCTCTGGCCCAGGGTCTTCATACACTGCAGTTTGGTATCTGGTCCACCACTGCCCTGTCTGTGGGCTGCAGTGGGTGTCTGCCCCACCGTGGAGCACCTCCTTCCCCTTATCCTTCAGTGACCTTGGTGTCTGCAGAGTTGTTACACATTTTCTCACTCCTCTCTCGCAGTTGCTGTTCTGCAGCATATTTTTACCCTTTCTTAAATGTGTTATTACAGAGGCACCATCAACTGATCAGTTCAGCTTTGGCCAGCAACAGGTCTCCCTTGGAGCCAGCTAGAACTGGCTCTGTCTGACGCTAGAAGCAGCTTCTGGTGTATTCTCAGAAAAAACACCGCTGCCAGCATCTTGCTGTGGACACCCAACACAAAGACCTGGCTTAGAGCACTATGGATCACTCTCTGAAGAGGCAGAAGCTTGACATGAGCCAGCAATGTGCACTTGCAGCCCAGAAAGGCAACCGTATCCTGGGATATATCAGAAGCAGTGTAGCCAGTGGGATAAGGGAGGTGATTCTGCCCCTCTTCTACATTCTTGTGAGACCTCACCCAGAGAGCTGCATTCAGCCTCGGAGTTTCCAGCAAAAGAAAGACATGGATCTATTTGAGCAGGTCTGGAAAGAAGGCCAGGGTGACAAAAATGATCAAAGGGCTGGAGCACCTCTCCTATGAAAACAGTCTGAGACAGTTGGGGTTGCTCACCCTGGAGAAGAGAAGGCTCTGGAAAGACCTTATTAAGGCCTTTCAAAACTTAAAGGGGCTTATAAAAGATAAAGGCTTTTTACCAAGGTCTGTTGTAACAGAACAAGCAGCAACAGTTTTAAATTGAAAGAAGGTAGAAGAAAATTTTTAGGATGATATCGGTGAGACTCTGGAGCAGATTGTCCAGAAAAGTTGTACATGGACTTATTACTGGAAGTGTTCAAGGCCAGATTGGATGGGGCTTTGAGAAACCTGATCTAGTGAAAGACATCCCTGCCAGGGGACAAGGATGAGAGTGACAGGGACTTTGGACTAAATGGTCCTCGAATGTTCTTTTCAACTCAAGCTGTTCTACGACTCTATGAAAATAGCTACTAGATAATTCAACAGTCAGCTCCTCTGTCATTAAGGAAAGCAATAGCACTTTTTCAGGTCAAAAGCTGTTTAGAGGTCATCACACACAGTGCTGAGACTGGGACAACTCAGATATGTTCAACTTGTTGGCAATGTAATTTTATGAATGCTTGACTAGACCAGGAATGAAGGAATTGCTGCTGTGCAGCCACAGAGAAGCTGCAGCCTGTCTGCCCACCAATTTCTAGCCTGTCTGCTTGAAATTCAAGTTTTCTGGGAAGATATTATCTTTTGTCTGTATTATTCAACATCTGGCGTGATAGGGTGTCTTCTAGTTGGAACCACTAGACACTGTTGTGATACAAAGAGCAAATAATAGTATTCTAAAGTATTTTTATTCTTCATGGTTATTCCTTAAATTAGATATTATTCCCAAACAACTTATAACATTGTAATTCTTCCCCTGAAATGCAATGTTTGCATCAGCATTGACAGCCTACATTTTTATTGTCTCTATCTATATGACATTTCTACCTATTTATCTACCAAGGATGTATTCAAATATCTTAAATACATCTTTTCACTGTCTTATTTTTAAGTCATACAAAGCAGAGGTTCCATTCCAAACAAAGAAACAAAAGCTGTAATAACAGGTGGAATGTATTATCTGTATGTATTTTCACCATTATTTCACAGGACACATTGAAGCATCCATTTTCATAGCACTGTTCCATCTTGCTTGAAAGATTATGGCAGTCTGTGTTCAAAGGATGGAAGCAATCTGTGGAAGTCCAGTCACCTCCAGTGACATCCTGTCTTTTCTATCTATTAAATACTAAGCTGTTCCCTGGAGGTCCTTTTTAGGCCTTTTTTTTTAATATTTTGTCTTAAAAGTTGTCCTCAAACACAATCATTTTCGATTTAGGATCACAGTACTTTCTTATGCGTGGCACAAGCAAACTGCAGTAACCAATTTGCAGCTCCATTCCTTGATTTCAAATACACGCAATGGTTAACCGCTTGTTTCTTATTTCTTCTGCTTTTTCACCATAAGAATATAAGTAGATGTGTTTTTTGACCTCCCTCCTTTCCTTACACCACCACCTGCCAATGAAGATGTCTTACAGCATAAATAATTAATGCTGTCATCTTAATTCCTAGGCTGCTACCAAGAAGCGTGGCCTCTTCACAGTTTCCTTTCTGTTTCCTAAGTCATTGCTGCATCCATAATGAAATGCAACATGAATGTAACATTAAAGCTGCAAATTTAAACACAGAGATGTTTAAATACACCCTCACGATAATGATAGGTGAGCAAAGCTGAATATGTCCACTATTTCTGACACTCACCAAACACAAGGTCTTGCAAAACAATCAGCTAGTTAGCAGTAGAAGGAACTTGACTCCATACAGCATGAAGATTCCCTCATTATCCATGATAAAGATCTTATGTCTCTATTTGTGATTTCCAGAATATTGCTGGCAGATGCACTGTGAAAGTTGCTTTCCAGCTTGCCTCCAAGAACTCCAAGCCTCAGAAGCAGGAAACGAGAATTCACTTGCTTCTGCAATTACAAGATAGACTGATAGGAAGCAGTTTCAGATTTTTCCAGAAAAAGTTAGTGGTCAGCACTTCTTGTGAAGCATCATTAACTCAGATCCAGCATCAGTAAAAATATGTTAAAGACCATGTAAGAATCTTTAACAAGATCTGTTCTCAGACAGATTTGGGGTTCTAAAGAAGTGCTTACTCAAACATGCTTCACAGGCTTACAGAGGTGTTGTAGTGCTGTTATACAATACTGTTATGTTGGTTAGGCTGCCAGTTGTCAGGCAAGAGATATTGCCCATAAGATTGCATGCAGACCTTGGAGTCATTGCTGCTGGAAGAAGCTCAGGATGATAGGGAATATGGGGTGGCACTTACACATTTAGAATTACTTACAGGAACCCTAAATATATAATCTGGTTTATTGCATGCCAGGAAAGAGTAACTTGAAGAACCCATGAGCAACACTACTGGCACTCAGAATTTCAGAAAGTACCTCTATTTGTTCAGGACTTCAAGGAATGGCTAGTCATCAGTTTACATTATTAAAATTGAGACAATTCCTTTAGCTTGATTCCGTTACCCTCCATAGGCACCCGAAGACATTTGAGATGCCCCAGCGCACCCTACCTGCACTTCTGCTAGTACTACAGAGGGTCACCAGTCTCCCAGACCTCCTGTGTCATATCTGCCAGCCCCATGTACAGGTTTGAGATACTTTATGGCACCTACAATGGCCAAAGGCAGCTATATATGGATGACAAAAATGAGCCCATAGCAACGGACTAGAATTAATCTCACCTAAATCATCGCTCAGTTTAAGATGCTTTTCCAGACTCTGGTCTGTTATCAGTGGAGAAATACAAGCACCTTCAAAGGATATTCATTTCTTACTAAAGTAGATGTCAAAGGTGACTGAGATGAACTGTCCTTGGAAAATTATATTTCCTTTGTCCAGGAATGCAAGATTTCTAGTAAGTGACTATTCACTTACTGTAAATAAAATGCCTCACTATAGTAAATGACTATTTATCTACAAATGTAATTTTAAGTATTTTCATACAGACAAATGTATTAGAATTATTATGTATTTCGTCCTAAATATTATTTAAAATACTACAGCTGGAATGTTAAAGTTATTAAGCTCTTCAAACTCAGTATTTTGATTTCTATTTTATTTAGTACCTGTGAAGTTTTTGACTTTCAATAGAACAAAGCACTTTTTTCCTTTAATGTTCAAAATGTTTCCACAATGTAGAAACAAGTGAAATTTACGCTTTGGAGGAGTATCCTGAGGCCTACCCTTGAGTTATCTCTCCCAATTCCATTTTAGTGGTGCACACAGATGGGCCTGTCTTTAGTTTAAAGATTAATAAAGATTATAAAAGAATGTGGTTTTCTACAGCAGCATTTTCTAATCTTTTTACCATACTGAAAATCCCTCATATGTATTCCAGTGGAGGCTCCAGTCTATACACAAAAAAATTTTTAGCAAATTACCTACAGCATCATTTTCATGTTTAATTTAGTAGGTCTTCGTATTTGTTGACGAAATCCTTAATCTAGACTATTGGTTGAAGAAGATAGGCTACTAGGACCCACTTTCAAAACATAAAAGGATAACAATGGCTTTCAGATCTACATTTTAAATAGAATTAATGAAGTAACCAGCACAAAGAAACAGAAATATGATCAACCTTTTTATCGGGAACTGGAAGTCAATAAAATTGAAGCCATATTCTACCAGAAGCAACACACACTAAAAGGGTTTAAGTTGCTTTTCGGTCTTCTCTTTTTCTAAATTAAGATTACTTATAACTCTGAATAAGATTTTTATGTTGTTTTTCCCCCCAAAAAAATCAGATGAGATGAACCCTACCCACCCTTTCTGGTTGAAAAAAAAAAGCATGTAAAAATAGCTGGAAATTTCATCACAGTATCCCTAAATATGTAAGAAATTCTGCTAATATATTTAACCACATAATACACTTTGGATTATCCCAATAACTTCCTTTCAAATACAAGAGAGAGCAACTCCAATTGAATATCATTATTCTAAATTAGTAAGGCTGTGAATCTTATCGAAAGAAAGTGACCAAAGTATCTCAGAATGACCTCCACAAAACTTGAGAACTAAAGAAGCAGACTTCAGAGGAAAAGTGCACATGACAATGGAAGGAGATTCTTACTGTAAAAGATTACTAACCTTCTAATAAAAACTGTCTGTGGGAGAGAGGCTTTCAAGTACTCCATTGCCTTTCCTTGAGTTGGAAGAGCATTTGCAAATGGAAATAAAAATAAATTTATCACAAAGCTGACGTGGACAAGAAAGATAATCCTGTTCCAGAACAAATGGTTCCACCCTTACTGTCCATTATACACTGGCTCCTTTGTGTTGTTAATGAACTGACGAATGAAATGCAGAAGGGCTCACAAGAGTTAGAGACAGTGTCCCTTCACATTTTGATGATGATGATGATATCTCAACATCTGCTGTCAAACCTTTTGTGTACCTACAGCTTCTTACATGATAATAAGTTAGATAACTCTAATTTCATAGGAGATTAAAAGATTGGAGACACAGAGTTGATCTGGGGTTATTCAGCTGTATAAGAGTAAAAATATCACAGTAAAAAATGCATGCATTCCCCACCAAAACCTGGAGAATGTAAGGAAACAAATACAGTAAAAAAGCAATATCAGCATGTTATTTAAAGTCATAGAAGAAAAGAGAGGAATGGAGGCTAAATCATCCTTCTATTGTAAAGAAAGATGGTACTTCTATTGTACTGAAAGGAAGACTTATCTGTGTTCATGTGTGCAAGAAGACTGGAGCTCAAACATGCGACAGCAGCAATGAAACTTCTTGACATTTGTGTCACACATTTTTGGGACAACGTCTGACACATCTGTTCTAAAACCCACCCTGCACTACATGGGCAAGCTACAGTGTATTGTGATGAGTCTTCCCTATCATATCTCGCTGGCCAGGGCCTGGTTGGCAATAAAGACAAGGGGATTCAGGGCAGAAGATAGTTGCAACAAAGCCTGAACGTGCACTGGACACCACGAGCAGAAAAGCGTGTATATCCATCACTGCCAAGCTAACTTCTCCAGAGGATTCACCAAGCCTTGTCTTTGAGGCAAATACATGAAAGAAAAATCCTGTTCACCTGAAGAGAGTCAGCATTTCACCACTTAAATCCTGGATGAAAATACAAATCAGGACTTTGGTGTTATGTAGAGGGATTTCTCATTTTATATTGGTTAAGCCTTGATACTTTGACAAAAGAAAGAGTTACACACCAATTAATTTCTCAATATGTTTAAATCATGGGATCTGCTGAAATATGCAGAATTTCATTCACTCTGCAACACAGTTTAATATTATCCTTAAAGTAATTATTCCCATTTTGCCTTTTTAGAGCAACGCTTGACAATATCGAAGTCCCTTGTATTCTATCCAACAAGTGTGCACGAGCAGCAGAGATTTAGCCTTAGATACTAGTTCCAATGGAGAAAAGCAGAATTTCTTCAATTCTTCATTCCACTGGGATTTTTCATCGTAGACAAGATAGAAATAAGCCAGATAGGGTGGAAGGTGTTAGGCAAACTGTGTACACTGTGTTGCAAAATGCAGTCTCTCATTAACAATGCTCAAACAAGAAAAGCTGAAAAAAAAAGTTGAAAACAGCTGAGAAACCTCAAGTATATTGGGCAAAACTATCCAACACAAAGATAATGAGGAAAAAAGAGAAGGCTGCAATTTTCAAGAGCAATATACCTTGAACACTGAGTTACCATAATCCAGAAAAGTGGGAGTCAGTATGTGTTACCTGGAAGAAGGAATGCAGGGTAGGGAAAAGAAGGAAATGTGGAAGGTAGCTCAGGCTTGGGAGTCCTCTGATTTTCAAAAGACCCAAGGAGAATATGAATCACTACACTGGCTTCTCTATCTCAAAAAACAACATTCTTTACCCTTAGAATTTCCTTTTCATCTCATCCTGCTGCATACAACCTTGCATCAAATCTTGTGAAATACAAGTCTTTGCATAAGCTCTGCAGCAGCAAGTGTCTGGTTCCCAGAGACACATGGAACCAACTCATTGTTATTTGGGGGCTCTTCCCTCTTTGCAAAGGGTGGCTTTGCTAATGCTGTTTTAGACTATAGAGGAGAGATAGAGAAATGCCGTCATGGTATCATCAGGGGCTTTTTAAGACTCTACAAAGCAAGCAACCAATACAGTGCAACACAGTCCTTGTGTTGTTTTCTCCAGTAACCTCTTCTATTATTATAATAATTGGAAATTACAGTTAAAAATCCACCCACCACTGGCATAATCCTGCTTTAATTTACAACAATTGGCACATTGCAAACTGTTTCCCTGCACAAACTGTTTAATATTAAATCACTATCTAAGAATAAGAAAAGGAATTGTACAATGTTTAAGAAAAAATACAAGAACTGTTCATAATCCTGGTATACATTAGCAAAGTCTAAGGTAAATTGGAGAGCTGATAAATATATTATCACCAACAGTGCATAAAGAAATATTTTAAATAACATAGGGAAAAGGAATAAAGTTATTAAAATATAAATGACTTTTTCTGCAATAGTATATGCAGGGGTCTCCACTGTATTAAAGCATATAAAAATAATGGAGAAGAAAATTGAGCTGTGAGTACTGAGATTTTCTACATTTGATTATTTTTAATGTAGAATTCAAGCAGGTATATAAGGCAATATACTACAACTTCATATATAAATGTAGTAGTAAGTTTCAGTAACTTGAAAATAATTTAGATTAAAATCGAAGTTAGCTCCAAATGGAATTGAGTTGTGAAATAGTCCTGTCAAAAATGAACAGAGATCTAAATTTGAAGTCACTATTGGCTAACAGAATAATGGAATATTGGTTAAAGACTGTGATTTGGAACCCATACTTACTTAAAAAAGAGACAAAACCAAGTCTTTAAGGAAAAGCATCTGGCCCATGTAAGACATAATTTCAACTTGTTAACAAGTTAGCAATATTTACTTTTCTTATTAGTTTTATAAATAAAAAATCACCTTTAAAATGCAACCATAGAAACTTTAATCTGATTTTTATAGTAATGTTTTGGAAAAAGGTCAAAAAATGAAATATTTCTTTATCTATGAGTAATGTTTTAAACACTTTTTTATTTTAAAACAAGCAAGTCAAGAACCCCTCTGTTTCCTTATGACAGTAGTCACCAAATCATTTGGCTATTTTATTAAAATATACATCAATAAGAAATGTTAAAAATCAGAAGTGACATTATTTTGGAGGGTGAATTGCTAATAAAGCAACACAGATTTTCATCCTGTGTGAAACAGCTGGACCATGACGAGATCACATTAGCACTAATTAAAATGATATTTTTTTGTGCAGTTTTTGTTAATCCAGCTTCATTGGACTCAAAAGGATTTCTGAAATCTGTAATAAAAGCTATTATGTAATCTTACTCCAGTTCTCTTGCATCAGGTTACTGTGTGAAATTTCCCTATAATAAACAATATTTTCTTAAAACTCTCACTCAATAAAATCAATATTAACTTTTTACTATTATAGCTGGTTTTTCCCAATATATGATCCTCATTTAATTAAAAAAAATTAAAGCTCTAATTTATTTTTCCTTGATGAACAAGAAAAATATCATATTAAAGGCAACATTTTGCCATGTTTCTCTTTCTCCCTCACTTTCCTGGGTCCCTGTTGTTCCCAATGTATAATTTGCAAAACATATTGCTTCAATACTTACAATGAGAGAGGCGGCCCAGCTGTGGGAGGGAAAGGACAGCAGTCTCCAATATTACCATAATAATCTGCCTAAGGTCCCATGAGCCCTCTGGAGTATACAATTCTCTATACTGCAGGCCCCAGCTGGAGAATGTTCTCTTGACATGTATGCCAACCTTTGCCTGCAGGCAAAATAAAAAAAGGCAGAGAAGTAATCATGAAAATAAAAAATCTTGTCAACTGTGGTAGGATGCAGTTTCCATGTTTTTTTGCTCACGTAGGCAGTCGTTGTGCTAACAAAATGATAGGAGACTTTAAAAGACTGCAGCTGGTATGTGTTTTGCTGGAGAGGGGAGAACATCATATGCCACACTAATTCTGCAATTTTAACTTTGGGGGGAAAAATGAGCAGTGATATTGTATTACTGTCAATATGCATGACAGCTTTATTTACCTCCTCTTCTGATGGCTGCTCATTACAGGATTTAAGCAGGAAAGTGAAACCCTGACAGTGTTGCACTAATTGCAAAGGGCCAGATTGTGATCTCATTGTTTTGTGTTGGGTGGTTGGGGTTTTTTCATGGTGACGAGGGCTCTCAGGCAAATAGTCCTGCTGGCTCAGTGGGACTAATTGGGAAGTAAATGCCCATCACTGTGAAAGGCATGCAATTGGCTCAGCAAACTTTCCAAGAAAAAAAAAAGCATTACTTTAAAACAAATTATGAAATAAAGGGAAAAGGTGGTTGGAAGACACATGTAAAAGACCAAATATATGTTTTTGCCCTTCAGTTTCAAACTCAATTTGTACCCAAGAACACAAGGCCTTTCTGCTGATTTCATTCAAACAGAAGTAAGAGGAACACCAGCACCACAGATCTCCAAACAAGTCCCATGACGTGATAGATTTCTAAAACATTAAAAATAATCTTCTCTAAAGAAAGAAAAAATCTCTGTGACCCAGTCATGGGTCAGAGGTTGCATTTTCAAAACAGAGTTGTCAAAGTAGGACAAAGAGCTATCTACCATTTTAATTCTAATTAACACCAAAACAGGACTTCCTTTTACTTTCTTTTCCTACTAGAGGACATATTCCCACTCAAATGCACAGTATTTCATTTCACAATAAGATCATGGATTTTACAGGTTGTGCTCAAGATGGAAGATCTTTGGTACTAAACCAGTATTCAAACTGAAAATGTCATCCCTCCTGCCTGAGTGAATTCAGAATATACCATCCACCAAAGAGATGGTATATTTCTTAATCTAATGTATTTTGGACAGAGCAGATTTGTGTAACCATAAACCATTATGTAAGCAGAGAGAAAATGACTGTGGCAAGTTAACAGATCAGAAGAGAACTGCTCCAGGCTCAGAGGACACAGGCGTGGGAGACACCCAGAGACAGGAGTTGCTCCAAGCAGGAGAATTTTTAATGCAGTCACCATCTCACTCCTTCCTTCCTGCTCCCCACTAACCCACACAGTTTTTCTTTATGCGATGAACAATAACAAGCCTGTTAATTTAAAAGTACTTTTCACCTACCTACCTATATGTGTGTATGCAAATATGGGGAGGGTTGTTTAATTCTAAAAAATCTGTTTTAATCTCCTTTGCCTCCTTCCTTAAAGCCACTTAGAAGTAACAAGAACATGTTTAGCTCAATAACTGCTCCTGAAGGACATGTACAGTAGCAAGTTAAGGAGTTTGATTTGTTGTCTGAAAGTGGAAGTAATTACTTAGACTGGGTGGGCTTGTGAGAGACCCTATCTGTCTGGCACATGAATGAGATCATTCTTTAAGTCTGCCAGCCATGTGGAACTTAAGTGAAGGCGCTGGAAAATTTAAAATGAGGAGAAAATTAAAACAAAATCAAATATATATTGAAACTACTAGGCCAAGATTAAAAGGTGTAGAGAATATTCCACATGAATGTAAGAGAAAGAAGGAATCAGAGTTAAAGTGCATTAAGACAGGCTTGAACAATATCCCCTCACAAAACCATTGAAACTGAAGAACATGAAACTCCAGAAAGAAGGGGCTTTCAGAGTCCAAGGCACTCACCATTAGGAGAAGTTTTCATGTAGTGCAGCTTGGGACCTAGGTTTCTAAAATGTCTCTTTACATTTTGTCATCTGTAATAGGACATGGCAGTAAAAATGAACAAATAAATACCACTTATAACCATAGAATGAGTCAGAAGCCTGGTTACAATCACTGTGGCTGAGTTAAGTATATAACCTTGCCACCAGATCCATCTGTGTATTCATCTGTGTTTTTACAAGAATGAATATCATTTTAAGGAGGTTTTCCTTCTCTGTTTTCTGGTTTGTGTTAACTGCTTGCTGCTGTGAAGCCACAGGTCCATCAGTAAATCAAATAATCCCAGGTACACTCCCTTGCACTATGGTCAACCTGCATCACCAGCACAGAAGCCAATGTTTAAACCCAAACTCTACTACTCATTGCAACAAGGTGGCCTTCTTATCCAAGCTGCCTGCTGGGAATCAGAGGTGCCCTCCATAAACTCCCATATCATCCCCAGGAGCAGTTTGAGAGAGCATAACTCACCATGGACCAGAACCACGGGCAGAAAGATTTCCAATGCTATTTACCAGTACAGATGTAGTACGAACACAACTTGCTCATATTTGAAATAAATGTAATGGATTTTTTCAGGTTAGTGAGACCTCCATAAATACATTAAAAACAGTTATTATCCTGCAAAGCTACTGTAAGTAGTTCAAAAAAGTAGTCTATAACTGGGTTACAGATCTTTGCAAAACATTCATGCTTTATTTGCTGGTTCAATCACCTAAAAATAAATAAAGTTTGATATGATATGTCATTGTGAAATAAAAGAAAAAAAAGAGTTTTCACAAAATGTAACTTGAATATATGCTAGTTCTAAAAAATGTGTTTGGTTTATGTCTGATACAATTTTATGAATCCAACCCAAAAAAACCATAAAATTTGGACTTACATGTGTTTGCATTTTCCTTTAACTAGAAGTACACATTAGAAGTAGGACAGGAGGCAAGAGGCAATAGCCACAAAAAAACCACTGTCTGGCAAAAAATGTATTTCAACAAGTTTAGCCCTCCCATAATCTCCAAATGGCACAATTCCATAATTCCATGGTTTTGTCTTGATAGTAGTAATACAAATGGGGTTTTGGCAAATCAGCTTTCTCTTACTTTCGTCACCCACTGGGATATGAGAGACTGGTCTAATCCATTTATCTTAGGCTGCTAGTTTTGCTTGGGATGAAATCTGGAAGTTCTTGTCTCTTGTTAAGATGCGATTATTGAGAGATGCCTCTGCCCGAATAAAGCTGCAAGCAAGACCATAGGCCAAAGTCAATCGTACGGATTTAATTTAACCATGAATGGGAGGTAGAGAGAAAGAAATAGAAAAGAGAGGAGATAGAAAGGGAGAGACAGACAGATTAAGCAGAAGATAGTCACCACACGTGGATCCAGCAGTGTTCCATGGGTTCTTCTTCACTCTGGGCTTCTCGGTGGTGGACAGTCCCAAGACTGTTCAAAACTTTTCGTTATTTATACATTTTAGCAAACAAAGAAATTAATGTTCATTGCCTACACAGTTCTCTCACACTATTGGTTAAATTATTTCCTTGACTCTAATGCTAGTCAATTTGCATGTTCCGTCTTTCTCTTCTTTTGAGTTGGTGGGTTTCTTGGGTAGATAGATTGAAAGTTGGTGATCATGGTCTCCCCCTGCTGGAATTACCTTTTACCCATTCTGATCTGATTTCAGCACAGTTGCTGAGTTGACTTTGCTTGTCACCTACAAATTCTGCATTCTTTTTGTCCATTATCAGTGGTGCATTATTCTCCCCAAGCTTTGCTATCCTCCCCCTAGGTTCTGAGATAACACTCAGACAATTATATCACCTTTATATTATCTGTGGTATCTTATCTTACAGTCCAAGTTCCAGATATCCACAGAAGCATATTCAAAGGGGTGGGGACATGGGGGGACAGCTGAGTGGTTGTTGGTGGTCACAGATGCCATCTGTCCCATGGCTTGGGGTGATCTTTGTTTGACCGGTGATGTGCATGCGAGCGGTTGCTTCTTTACAAATTTTGCCACAGTGGGAATGTTTGTCTGGATGCAGTACCCACGATGTGCTAACCAGATCTCGCCTCTGCCAGGCCTGGAATCAGCACCATCCTGTCACTCCCTTCTGTGCTTCTCTCATGGCAAACTCCTTCTGTGGCCGTAACAGTGTTTGAGACAAGCAATCGTTCTTTTTAAGTCCTTACATTTCTCTGCAGAGAAAGTCTAGTCAGCCAGCTGATTAGACAGCCAAATTTAGGTAAAACAAATGGCCTGTTTCTATTACTCCAAGTTGATTTGGAAAATCTCTCTAGGCATGAGGTGTGCCAAGTGCCTTTAAAAATCCAGCTCCAAATCTCTGCAAAATCCCAACCACCTGTGTTATGAGCTCAGTCTGCAAGTACTTTTTCATGCTTAACAAAGTCCCTTAGCTCATGTTAGCAAAAAATATTTGCCACCAACCCGAAAAGTTCAAACTGCAGATGCTGCTGAGAAGCTGGCTCATCCCGGCAGGAGGAGGTCAGATGGCACAATAGTGCAGGACACTGACAAAAAACAAAAGCAAAGCAAAAACGTGTACATATGCAGTCAAGAGTTACCCAACAGCCGTGTGATGAAGGGAGCATACCTCCAAGCCTTCCCAGCACATGGGATTGGGTACTCCACAGTGGCTACAGACCTGATGCTGAAAAACTTTCTGTTGAGTGTCATAGAATCATAGAATGCTCTGAGTTGCAAGAGACCTTAAAGATCCTCTAGCCCCTGGGCTAGGGCAGGGACACCTTTCATTAGATCAGGTTGCTCAGAGCTTCATCCAGCCTGCCCTCAAACACCTCTAAGGATACAGCATCCACAATGTCTTTGGAAAACCCGTTCTAGTGTCTTACCACCTCACAGTAAAGAATTTTTTCCTAATATCTTACTTAAACCTACTCTTTTTCAGTTTGAATCCATTCCCCCTTGTCCTATCTCTACATGCCCCTGTAAATTGTCCCTCTCCATCTTTCTTTTACGTGCCCTTCAGGTACTGGAAGGCTGCAATTAAGTCAACATGAAGCCTTTCCTTTTCCAGGCTGAACAATCCCAGTTCTCTCAGCCTTTCCTCACAGGAGAGGTGCTCCATCCATATGATCATGCTGATGGCCCCCCTGTGGACTTGGTCCAAGAGATCCATGTCCTTCCTGAGCTGGGACCCCAGAGCTGGTGCAGCACTGCAGGTGGGGTCTCACCAGAGCAGAGCAGAGGAGCAGAATCCCCTCCCTCCCCTGCTGCCCACGCCGCTTTGGATGCAGCCCAGGACACGTTTGGCTTTCTGGGCTGTGAGTGCCCATGGCTGGGTCATGTCCAGCCTCTCATTCACCAGCACCCTCAAATCCTTCTCTGCCGGGCTGCCCTGGATCTGTCCATCCCCAGCCTGTGTTGATACAAGGGATTGCCCCAGAGCCACGCACAGCACCTTGCACTTGGATTTGAACCTCATGAGATCTCCATGGGCCCACTTCTTGAGCTTTTTCAGATATCTGCATAAGAAAAGAATAGGAGACATGAATATCCACATCAACAGAAAGACACAAAACCCCAAAGCACTTCTGAAAGTGGGAATAAATATTTCTACCCTGCACTGAGAAAGAATCTGGGATCTGTTACTTTTCCCAATAGGCCTTTATCACCTAAGCTCAGCCATGAAACATAGTTGTCCAACAAATCCATTTGCTACTTTGGGGATAGCTAGCTTACCACTTTTACTCAGAAAGAAAGTAGTAGACAACTACTGAAAGAACAAAATCCCTACATTATTTTGAATATAGCTCAGGACCACTGAGTCTTAGCAGGTTAAAAAGAAAAAAACAAAACCAAAATACAATTAATATCTTCAGTATTTGCACTGTCAAATATTCTCCTGTCTTCTCAAAAACTTTTGGATTATTCTGAAAATGCTCTAAATCTCTGTTATGATGCTTCTCCCACATCAAGGGATTATATCTGCTGAACACAACACACCATTCAGATAAATAACTAGGAAGATAGGATTTGTGAGTTGCTACTCACAAGTTAGAAAGTTAGTGATAGGGTTTTAAAAGAACCCCTAACATAAAGATGAAAATAAGCATTAATTTCCAGGAAAAACTGACATAACAGAGACATTCCAAAGATGCAGAGATTTTTGCTTAGAAAAAAGAGAACTTGGACAACTGAAGAAAGCAGGATTATGACGTTAATACCTAGGTGAAAAGAAAGCTGTGTCGGGTCTCACCGTCTTTTCTGTTTCTGAATTGTCTAGTATCAGTAAATTTTATTCTCTCCTTCTCTGGGTTTCCCAATGCTGTCGGCATGCTGTGCTCAGTTCACCTCCAGTTCTAGAATGAGATGGTGATGCTGCGATTGAGCTGGTTACAAAAGGAAAACTGACTGTGATAATTCAGATTAATGTGCAGGCATCAGTTTCCTTGGCAAGCTGTTAACACAGATGCAGATCTTTACAGATGCTCAGCTCTCTTTTTTGCTTCCAGAGTTTTCCCTTCTCTGATTCCCTGTCTCCCAGAGAAAATGAAAGGGACAGTGCCATCGCAGGTGATTTTGCTTCTTCGTTGTTTTCCTTGACATCCACTTACAAGCCTAAAAGCATATGTATTCACTATTTGTTTTGCTATCACAACTAAAGCCTTCCATCAGATACAAGAACCTCACTTTGAAATACACCAGTAGATTACCTCTGTCTCAGAAAGCTCTAGGGGGCAAGTCTAATTTACTTCTGCAGAGTCAAAGGCAGGGGAGAAGCTAGTGATGGAAATGTCATTCACTGGAGGGCCAAAACTAATAACTTTCCACAGAAATGGAAATATAAGTCTTTCCAATCAGGAGACATAGGAATGCGACTCATACAACCATAATTAAAAAATAAAAATTGTCATATTTGGGAGCGGAACAATGTGGAGCCAATTTACTATTTTGTCTGAGAGATACAACAAAAACAGTGGCATGTCTCAGGTAAGTAATTAATAAAATAGTTTATAGTGGCACAGAAGGCTGATTCAAACAGCTGAATTTACAGCATCCCAAACATAAGTTTGCAGAATCCCGGAATCTAAATCAGGGCTGTTCTTTTGGTGTATGGAACAGTGCTCCTGTGGTGGTGCAAAGGTTAGGAAACCATGGCTACAGAGTCACATCCAGAAAGAGACTTGAGGAACACTGTGACGACCAATACTGAATTAAAATCCTTCATACAAAAATCATTAATCCTGAATCCCAAATTCAAAGGCTGAAACATCAAGTTCAAAATATGTGTAAAGTTTTGCTATTGGGAAAATGCCAGAACGGAGAGTCACTAGGATTCATGTTGTACACAAGAAAGTGTAAGGGTTTTCAATTTCAATTTCCATGCTTTAGAGCCCCTTACAAAGCAGTGTGCAAAGACAGCAAGTAGCATAAGGGAGTTGGAGCCACAGAAAAACGCATGCTCAGGTTGTTTGCCCTTACACTGCTTAAGCCAGAACTTACAGCAAGAAATCACTACCCATAATAGCATTGTCCATTATTAAAGTCCAGGGACATGTTCTGGCTGTATCTCGACTACACACTGGGAGCACTAGGCCACTGCATGCAGCAGTCTCATACGTTTTTATGCCGCTATTATTACTTTCAGTTCAATATAAGGAATCCCAGACTGCTGCCCAGGCAGGATGTAGTTGGATCCAAACTATAACCATAGAATCATTGAATCATTTAGATTCATAAAGACCATTAAGATCTTCAAGTCCAACCATTAACCCAGCACTGCTGAGAGCACCACTAAACCATGTCCCTAAGTGCCTCATCTACACACCTTTTAAATACCTTCAGGTGACTCAACCACTTCCCTGGGCAGCCTGTTCTAATGCTTGACAACCCTTTCATTGAAGAAATATCCAATCTAAGGCACAACTTGAGGCTGTTTCCCGTTGAACTGTCCTTTGTTACCTGGGAGAGGAGACTAATCCCCACCTCGTTGCAACCTCCTTTCAGGAGTTGTAGAGAGTGATAAAGTCGCCCCCGAGCCTCCTTTTCTCCAGGCTAAACAACTCACGCTCCTTCAGATGCTACTCNCAGGCTAAACAACTCCAGCTCCTTCAGCTGCTCCTCATCAGCCTTGTGCTCCAGGCCCTTTAGCAGCTTCACTGCCCTTCTCTGGACACTCTCCAGTGCCTCAATATCTTATTTGTAGTGAGGAACCCAGAACAGGACACATTCGAGGTGCAGCCTCACCAGTGCCGAGTACAGGGGGACAATCCCTGCCCTGGTCCTGCTGGCCACACTGATACAGGCCTGGATGCCATTGGCCTTCTTGGCCACCTGGGCACACTGCTGGATCATGTTCAGACAGCTGTCAATCAGGGCCCCCAGGTCTTTTTCTGTCAGAGACCTGTCCAGTCACTTTCCCCTAAGCCTGAAGTGTTGCATGGGGTTGCTGTGACCCAAGTGCAGGACCCTGAAACATAGTAGTTAGGCTTCTTTTTGGAACTCTTCCACAGCCCAAAGGATTTCACAGTCAGTGTTACCTAATATCAGATCTCAACTGTTTTTCTCTCTCCACTATACCCAATTACCTACAACTCCATTTTTTTCTGAAAACTTTGAGCAAGGTTGGGACTCAGAAAGAAACTAGCTTGATTACTCTTCACATTTTATTTCATATTCATATCCATGAACAAGAGGTACTTGTATACCCCATGTCACATATATGGCAGCATTAACTTGTACAACCATGTGACAGGCAATAGTCAATCATGTCATATTTGCCTTTAAAAAAATTTTCACTAAAAGTGGACTTCTACCACAACTGCAAATGTCCATGAGTCAAATGCAAAAAATTCATCTTAAAGTGATAGCATTTTTTTGTGCATAAAAATGTTAGGGTTTTAAGCACTGTTTCCCAACTTGCTCATGCTAGAAATGGGAGTTTTAAGAGAAGGAGAACCTTGACTTTTCAAGAGAACATTTCACATGTTTCTCACCCTGTTGTGTGATGAGGTGACATAGTTCAAGATCATGCAATGATACACATTCACAGAAGAGCTACTGAAGGTGACATCACAAGGGAAGACATTTCAAACATACTGTAAATAATGTTGCTTAAAACACTCTAAAATAATGAATTCCCTTAAAATAACTTGACTTAAACTCTTTCCCAATGTGTGACTGCTTGGCATGGTCCAAACCTTCCACTGTTATTCATTTGCAGATGACCTGCCCAGCTTATTATGAGGTTTTGCTACCTGCTGACTCTGCACCTACACTAAACACAGGTTGATAAAATTCCCCAGTAGATCATCCTGCAGTTTGTATATATAAAGGCTGACAGAAGAACTTCCTTCAGGACAGTTGCAGTTGCTGGCTTCCTCACCTGGGGCACATTTGCTCGCAATCAACAGCCTTTCACTCTCTAACAATACAACATTATTTCAGTTGTTCACTCCAGCCAAAGAAATTGGGACATCAGCAATTAAAGGGTGTTTTAATCCTTGAGCACTGATCTCTAAAATACATACACTGAGGCACAAAAGTGTTCCAAAGCTGGCATCAGTTCCTACTCATATACTGACTGGATTATTTTTCCAGAGAAGGTTATGGGTTTTCTTTTCAATGAATATCACCTTTGTAATGAGCACCTGAATGCATCATGCTACTGCCCCTAAGAAAGAAAACGTAGTCTCAGTGATATTCCATGGATGCCTGGGTATTGTCCACAGTTTCTAAAGCCTCAACAGAAACATTTCAAATAATATACACCAGATACCTGGATCCTAATTAAGCAAAACACTAATTTTTCTTGCTTAAGGTCACCCTAAAAACAAATTAATGGGTCTTTCTTGACTGAAGAGCTATAGAAATGGTATAATCACTTCTTTATTCTTCAGACTAGGCACCCTATTACCCATTGTAAACTTAACCTACTTATAAGGGGAAATTTTGGCACTTGATTTTTTTGCCAATTCTTTCCCTGTTAAAATGATAACAATAAATGATAATGAAAAATATTCTCTTATTAAAAGGTAGGTACATATGCTGGAAAAAACAACTATGTGAAATATGAGCAGTGATAAACTTGAAAAGTGGTCTCACAACATGGCTACTAACATATGGTACCCTTGGCAGCATGAGTGGTCATTTAATGAAGCCCATTGTAGGCTGCGCATGTAACTTACGCTTTAACTTTTGTAAACAGCACCTAGTTGCTATGGCTTGAGGCTCTGTATAAATCATTAAACAAATATATTCAACAATTTATAGAAAATCAAGAAGCAGGAAATCTCCATTTCCATATTTAAATCTGCCTGTATGTACATCATTATTTTATTAACTTCCCAATAGATGCCCTCCATCTGCATACTGTATTGACAACAGTTGGCTTTTTTTTTTAGCCTATACTTATAGAATTTTACATGGAAGCGTAGTTATACTGTTTTGTTATACTGTGGTTTGTAACTTTTCTTTAAGTAATCAAGTCAAGAGGGGTCCATGACCAGATTAATAAAATGGCTGCTTATAAGGAAATGATCCATGGCTGCAAGTCACCATCAAATCAAGAATTACAGAGCAAGCATATACAATCTTTTCCAAGCTCACATCGGGCCTCTTCCAGAAATTGAAAGAGACAGTCCTACAACGGCTCAAGCACAGTCTTTAAACTTAATGTGAGTAATCACATTAGCATCAGTTGAACTTCTCTTGTGCTTAAACACGTGTAAGTCTTCATAGCACTGGTATCTAAATTCATATGGTTAGACTTTTATGGAAAACAGAAACTGCAGAGTGCATAACTCTAAAAAAAAAGTACTTCTATTGTTGATTTTACACACAAACAGTTCAGAGTTCTAATAAAAGGCACACAGAATAATGGTATAAAATTATTCTTATCCCTTATTCTCAGAAGCATCAGTCGATGAGAAGAAAAGACTATAGCCTATCCATATTTAATTATAAAGAAGGTTTCTCTCTGATTAATTGAATCATTAAACATGCACAGATACATTTCATGGTATTAAATATTAGTTACCTTCCAGTATATTAAGAAGTAAAAATCAGAGTGGATTAAATGGGAAGAATTATTCTTAGAGGATGTCTTGCAGTGCATACCACCTCTCACTTGTTTCCCAGGAAACCAAAAGAAAGCGTAGACATTTCACACAGAACAAGAAACCGCGCATAGGCTGCAGAACAATTGGCAAAAAATCTTGACTTCTTTTTAATTTATTTATCGTTTTAGCTATTGTACTGTTTATTCTGGTCTTTCTTTACAAATGAACAATTTCAGCATTACTCATAATCTGGTGCCAGCAGTTGGTGTCTCCATCAAAAAATACAATAAAAACACTAGGCTTTAGGAGATATGGAAAAACATACTGAACCAAAATATTTGCAGCATATGTTCATAATAACAGAGGATTTATCAAAACATTTTTATCTGATAACCCACGTTTTAAGTGGCAAGTAACAGTACTAGCAAATGCTGTCGCTCGGTTCACAGGTTTATATATATATATATATATATATATATGTATATACAATTTACAAACAGAGAATTCATTTCTGTCCA
>VZTG01007409.1:639653-678674 GCA_013397845.1 Melanocharis versteri | reverse complement strand
CACAAAGCTTATAAAACTCCAGCAGTTCTTACATATATGTTACATCCTTCCCTCCCTTTTTCTCTTGTCAATTTAAGATCTGTACAGCAGTGTATTTCTTGACTACGTTTTTCCTGAAACTAGCCTTAGAGGCTAAGTCTACATTTACCTGAACTGTGGTGTCCTAGGAGCACTCTGAAGTCTCCCAAGTACTGTCTGACAAGCTATTATCAAATACTAAAAACAGGGTGGGAGATTTCTGTTTTCATCCGGTGACATTACAATGACAGACAAGAAGAAGAGTTACCTGAATATTGAACATCTTTACTAAACATTCTTGCAATGAAGAGATGGAGAAACTGGGATTACAGATTTCAGAGGTAACTCAAGAAGGAAAGCTCTGGGACTGATTTGGATCTATAGCATCTTTTATATCTTTCTGGCAAATGCCAGGTCCTGCAAAGAGCCATATACAATGCTCTGGTTACCACTTCACCCCAGAGGTCTCTGATTTTGAGCCAAGGATAACCACATATATATAAACAAAATGCAAAATTACACTTTTTTACATTTTTAACAAGAAAGGTTTTCAAAGATCAGCTGAATTTAATCAATCCAATCCAATTAATGCAAAATAGAAAGAAACATGTATGTACTGCATATACTCACAGGAAATACATTGTTTTTCTCTTACATTATTCTGAAGTTCAAACAATTTCATTAAAATACTCAGCTTTGCTTATTCTAGACTAAAAGAACTCTGCATGTTTAGGGAACGATTGAATTTTTAAAAATGCATTTTCATAAGCTAGTACCTTATATTCAACTACCAGATTCATTCTCAGAAGTGCTGAAGTTGTTGAGTAGTGAATTAGTGACACAATATTTCAGTGGAAAAACACCAATTGGGCCATTTTGCAGGTGTCTGCAGCAAAAAGCCAGGAAGAGCTGGGGCACTGTACAATCATCTCTCTCTATTGCTTTGCAGCTTTTCTTTTTCTTCTTTTCTGCCAGGAAAGATTGTCTGAGTTTACCGAACTCGGTACAACTTAAAACACTGCTCAAATTCAAAGTAGCATCTGTCAAACCACTGGATAAACTGGATAACCTGGATAACCTGGTTCCAGCCATCTCACTAGTGCAAAGAACTGGTCAGAGGGTGATATATTTACTGGATCTCCTTGGCATCCTTCCTGTTTGAAGATGTTAGCTACAACTGGCCTCAGAATCCATTTCTGATTACACAATACAGAGAATAGACAAGCCTTTTTTAAGGTTACAGCTGGAGCAACTTAACATGTGCCCCACTGCATATCCTTCTAGCATTTCTCTGCTGGAAATGACTGTGCCATAGCAGACAACGCCCTTCTAGATTTACCATAATGCAAAACAAAAAAATTATGTCCAGCAAGTTGATAGTCCATGGATAATAAAAGCAAGAAATGAGTCTGACTTTGCAGCAAACAGATAAGAACAGAAGTTGCAAACAGCTCAGAAGTGGAAATATCTTAAATCTTCACAGCTATTCGTAAAACAAATGGGTTATCTGAATGCCCTGTGCACATGTTTCTGACATGATCCTTACAGGCTGACTTTTCTGAAAGTGCAGAAAAGCACTGTGTGTGACTGAGATTTAAAGGAAGGGGTCTGATAACTTGCTGCAGTGTGATTTCATTTTTTATGGAAAATGAGTGGTATATTTGATTTGGGAATAGGACTCTGGAAACTACATCAGCTTTTTGCAACTTTAGATAAATGGGTAGTCACAAAAATGATCCATTCTCCATCAGCAAAAATAAGGAATGCTAACAGGGGTCCGCATGACTCCATACTGATGCTGAAGAGCACACCAGGACACTCTGCTGCTCGTGATTTGAAGCTGTATTTCAGAGACTCCCAGAAGAGCTGTGCCAGAATAAATAAGAGTTTTGGAGTGACAACAATGGACAACCAGTTTTGATGTCAGACATTAAAGATGAATCATAGGATTTTTCAGAGTTGTAAAAGATAATAGTCGCTACATGATCCCATTACTCCAAAGTCCTCAGTCTAAAAGCGAGATTTTAGGGAACATTGACTTTGACATGCTTTTTTACCAGAGCGTAAGACAAAGAACCAAATGTACTGCAGAAGCCAACCAAGAAATTTGTCATTCTCAGCATGAAGTACAGCATTCAAAGTAAAATACAAAGTAGGGGGTAGAAAAGGATGCATCTTCTGTGGGGAATACTTCAGGTCACTCTTCAGATGTGTGTTCTTACCCCTGATATGTCCGTATCTCTGTTTCTTAACCTACAAGATCAAGCATAACCACAAACATACGCACAAAAAGAGATATTTAATTGTCAAGATGGAGATTATGAGCTGCAACTGGAGCAGAAATGTTAATAAAGATTGCTTGCATTGCTTCAGTACTGCTTCAGGTGTGATGAATATGCTATGAGAAGGACTGTGTTCCCTTCAAATGCTCGGGATCAATGAGCCCTTCCTCTTCCTTGCAGCATCTCACTTCAAAAATTCCTAGAATTTCTGTTTACAAACGCAACTTTGCAAAAGTAAGAACTGGATTTTTCCCTAGGCAGGAGAGAGGCAGCAGCAGGCCCTGCAAGAGCACTCCCAGGTCTCCTCACCATCCTAGAATGAGCCACCAGGTCATGTATGACCTCCATGACAGGGACAGCAGCAGGGCTGGGGACATTCAACCTATGTACCCAAAAACACACCCCTCAGATGGCTTGTGGGATGCCTGGCAGAGGCCAAGGGGTAGCCAAGTGCTGTATGACAATCAGGAAGACACCACCATCTGTGATGGACTACCAGGAACCAGGACATGGCCACTGAGGGTGGGAAGAGAAACATCAGAGCCCTCTTTGCTCCTCTCAGAAAAATCCACACTTAGTCACAAATTACTCCTGCCTGGGATGAGTGGTGAGTATCTTCCACATGAAGAGGTTTGTGGGCGACAGATGCCAGTCAGCAAACCCTACAGGATGATCTGTGGGCACTCAGGACCTTTCAAGAGGAGGTGACAAACCCGCCGAAAGGTGGCACAATATGCAGTGGCTGCACTGTTGGCTGGCTGCTCAAATTAAATTTTAATAGAACTTTTTAAAATAATTTCAGTGTAAACCACAATGTATGTGAGTGAGCCTAAATTAATAAAAAACTATCTTTCAAGAATGAAGAATAAATGTAATCTGAGATCAATATTTATGAAGCTGTGATTAATTGACTGATGACCAAATGATTACAAACTTCTGTCTGAGGCAGCTACTCAAATGTATTAGCTTTGACAAAAAAAAATTTAAAAAAAATACAAACTGGGTCAATGAAAAAATGCATTCCTAATCAATTTTTAATAGCACTTAAGATTTTATGATTTTTTAAACTTTCCTTTTAATAATTAATCAGAAAAATGAATCTAATTTAAACAAGGTGGTGTAAGGTGTTCTGTATCTGTTTGATGGTGTTCTTAATGAAGAAATTCAATTAGGGCTGACTTTTCACCATAAATCTCTGGTTTTAAGGAATGCTCTGATTGGCTGGTAAACATTTGAGACTGGGAGAATAACGGAGGTGAACCGCACTGCTCAGCACAATCTACTCATTAAGATTTTACACTGTTAATTCCAACCTCCCCTTGCTTAACAGGAAAAGAAAAGGAGGGGAAGGGAAGGGAAGGGAAGGGAAGGGAAGGGAAGGCCATGATTTCTGTAATCTCTGTAACTTTATCAAACTTTTCTGATATTTTGCAGTGTTTTGCCTCATTCTTCACTACATCCTAGGGGACAGATCCTCTGCTGGCAGCAGGCACCACAAGGTGCTCTGAAAGGCTTTCCTAATTACAATTTAAATCAAGACCTGTTGCATCAAACCATCAAACACTTGGAGCAATGCCAGAGATAAATTAGCAACCAAAACTTGAAGATATTCCCTGCAGAAGCACTGTCTCCTAAGTCAGCTAAATCTATGCAGATGGGTTAGAGAGAGACGTTCTATGCATAAAAGGTAGCTAAAATTCATCCCTCTTCACTGTTATATTGCCTATTTCACAAAAGCTCTGTATAGACTAGCAAATAAAATCAGGAAATAAGACTAAAAAGTCTGTTTATCCATACCTCTCGATGGTCAGCACCTCATGTGGCACATCTGTGGCTCATTGCAACCAGCCTTCATCCAGACAGTCTCCTGTCTCGTGAAAAGTCCATGGAGATATCCTTAGGCTGAGACATACAGGTGGGGTACAGAGTGCCTGCACAGCACAATACTTGTGAAGCTTCTTCCTGCCCTCAGATGTCATTCTAGTATAATACAGTTTGTTTAGATAAAATATCTGAACAAGGGTCTAAAGGGAAATCAACCTCTTGCATGACCCTGAAAAAGAAAGAAGGGCACAGCCCAATGTCCTAAGCATGAAAGCTGCACTGACTTCAGGTATAACCCAGCATTATCTACTTACTTGTTTGGCTCTTTGTTGACACATCAAGAAAAATGGAAGACATCAGAAGAGCAAGATCAAAAAATCTAAGAGAGATCATGAAGAATGAGGTTTTTCTTACCGAACTTTGGATGCCTAGGAGCAAGATGTCTACATCTGAGCTAGTCACTTTGAATTCCTTTGTGGGTCATGGAACCTGAGAGCAGGTATATTCTTCTTTAAGAGGATAAAGTTACAGTGGTTAAACTCAAAATGAAAACTTTATCTTTAAAAGTGATCTGTCATCTTTTACTATTTCTTGTGAAGAATATTAACAGGACCAAGCTTCCATAAGACTGTCAATCTCAAACATTATTAAATCAACAAAGTTATTCTCTTTCTCTGTCCCAGTTCACTTACTCAATGGCCAGAGATTAATCTTCTGGCCTCTAGCATTCATTTTATTTCCTTTCTGGAAATACCAATTTTTTTTCACAGCCAAACCCCAAAACTCTGTTTTGAAGAGAAAGATGAAATTTGCTTACATTTTAAAATGAAAGCTGCATGGGAACACCCAAAGAGCAGGTGGCAAGAGCAGCCTACAGTGCTGAGGCAGCACAGATAGGGGTATCTGAGAGCTACATATTTCCACTGAATGGCCTCTGAACGGCAGTCGGTGAATCCCTGAGATGGGGTCTCACAACAGGAGCCAGAGAGGCCACCAGTCTGCAGGGCTCGTCAACAGTAAAATCCTGAGCAGAGGGAACCTGTTTTCACCCTTTAATGACCACAGGACTGAATTTAGGTGTAGTGGTGCGCCATTGCCTTTCCCTAAGATGGCGCTCCCTCACCCNTGCCAAGCCCCGCTCTTCGGCTCTTCTCCGTCTCCCTGCCACAGAGGTTCTCCCTTCCTTTACCTCCCTGTCGCCCTGGAACCTCTGCTCCCATGGAATAAACCTTCGTGTCTCCCCTGAAGAGCCGGCTCCCGCCTCTCTTTTACCTCCTCCGTCGCCGTACCATCTACCGAGCTCGACCGACCTCATGGACCGCGGTCCAAGGACTCTGCGTGGGCTGGGTGGCCTCTGGCTGGCTCCCTGAGGAAGTGGCTGAGCCCGGGGAAGTCCGGAGAGGCCGGGCGCGTCTCCATGCGCGCCGCCCCAGCGCCTCACCGCGCCAAATGGCGCCCGAACAGGGACCGTGGCTCTGCGAGCTTGGAGTGAGCCTGACCATCTCGCGCCCACTGCTGCCAAAGATCTCGCCGCGGCAAAGAGCGCGCCGCGACATTTAGGCACCTGGAATCCAATGCTTCTTTACTCAGTTTTAGACAAATTTCACTCTATATTTCCCTAAATCATGTAAAACCACCTGGGAAACCCTTTTATAAAAGCTGAAGGTCCATCCGGTCTTGCTCTTGAAGAGGAAACTCTTCAAAGCCAACTTGAACAGACTTCACTGTTGCAGAAGTGGCCACTGAGGGTGGGTAGTTTGGCTATCAGTGGTTTATATCTATTTGTGTTGGTACAAAAAATGACCTTTAGGTTAGGTTTTCAAGGCATAAAGCCTCACATCCAAATGTATACATATGCAAATTATTGGAAGCAATGCAATTGCACTATTTATCATTGGGCTAATTAGCCAAGAAGACAGACAATTCATACCTTCACCTGCTCCTTCCTCTCTGCACATTGCTGGGAAACATGCACAGATCCAAAATACAGGAATTTATGTACTTTAAGACAAAAATATGGTAACTTTACTCACCTTTATGAACCAAACAATATATGTCTCAAGGAGAAAAGACAAAATAAAAGACTTACTTGTCTCAGTTTAATACTCTGACCAGTTTCTCTTGTCCTATATTGATTCTTTTCAAGCTCTCATCAAAGAACTTTTCACATTTTGTGACAGATGCTATTTTCACATTTCCACTATTAATCCTCTCAGGTTTCTGAGATTTCAGGAGCAGGTAGTGAAGTTGCTGAAGCATTTCACAAATGAAGCCCTAATCCTAGGAGATCATTCATGGATAGAGTCTTGACTTTTAACCCATCCTTTCTCTATAGATTTACCAGCAGTGGCCAGACTGTTGGAAAATTGCCTGTTTGATCCTTACGCCCCAGCGCCACAGCAGAGGCATGCCAGGCATTCCAGGAATTTTTTTATCTGTTTCACCCTGGCTCCAGCCCTCTTGCAAAAGTATCCTTCATGCTACATGGACTACGATGTTCAATAGCCCGGACCCGTTAAACATTTGCTACCTCCTGCATTTACATGGTATTTCTCAGCTCCCCTCAGCTGCAGCAGATTGTTGCCCCTCCAGCTCCTTTCTCCTTGCTCTCTGAGGTCTCTCTTTCAGTACTACAGAATTAAGTATTTTCCATACCCCTGAAGAGTTGGCAACATCAACCCATAAATTTCAACAAAACCTGAGGCGCTACTAGATCACAAATAATTTTTTAAGTATTCCTTCACTGACTAGGCATACAACTTCAGCAGAAATCCGCTAAACAAATATGTTTAACCTCCTTAAGAGAAAACATGTTCCTTTTAGCAGCTTATCCAGAAAAATAAATTCCTTTACAAGTTATTTTTGGTTGAGAGAAAATATATTCATCCCAACAGAGCTTGTTCTCTAACAGGTCACTTTCCAGTTACACACACTTTTTTGAAGCAGTGGAAGTCATGTCTTTGAAAGGGTTCCTGCTTTATCCCAGATTCATTTAAAAGAGTTTCACATGTCAAATGTAAGATGTATTTCCTTGCTTTTGATTTCTCTTTCATGCATTTACCCTTTCTACTCTCTGTATTGTCTATTCACATTTTTTCAATAAAAGTCAATATAAAAATAAAGCTATGAAAGATAAATAACAGGGATTCATGGCATTCCTGTGTAGTTTACTGGCTGCACAATAAACTCACTCAATGAATTTCAGGCTTCAGCGGTTCTCTTTAAAGTTCAAAAATCTCAAAAATTTTACATTTCTCTTAAAATTTCTCTGAGCACCATTCTACCTAAGCAGCACATCAGTGGTGCCAGGACTAAAAGAATCTCCTCGCAGTGCATGTCCACTGACTCCACCCTATATTAATTAATGGTATGCAGTAAATGGTTCTTTTCTCATTTGACAATAAGTAATTTTTCCTGACGTTTACTAAAAAATGTTGTAACATGCAAGCACTCAATTTTTATCAAGCACACCTTATTCAAACCTGTCCTTTCCTACCCAAGCATTGCATTACCACCAAATCTGCTAGGCCTTGTCTACTCTGGAATGTCACCATGGATTAGTTTCCTTGCTTTATTTGCAGTGACTTACCTATATCACATTGAAATGCATTCGTGCAACTCAGCTATGTCGGCCTAAGATACTTTCCTTGTTAATCATTGCATCCACAACTTTACGCTTGTTTGAATTAGCTGCTCAGCCTTATAAGCATTCATCTTGTGGTGCAATGTTAAATCACTCAGGTCTATAATTTTCAGCACGCTGTGGCACGTTTACAAGAAACTACAGGAATCCTGGGACTGAGGTCAAGCAAGCAGACTCCTAGGAGCCTCATAGCCCACCAGCACTGCTCCCCAGCTGCTCTCCAGAATCCCAGGAAGTGCAACACAAAGGCTCCACAATTTGCAGAGTCGTTGGCACAAGCCGGGCGGCAGATGCAAAACTTTCACCCTTCTATTTGGCCCCTTGGTTTCCATGGGTCAGAATCTTCCACCAGGCATCATCAAGCACCATCACACACAGCACCCTGCAGGGCTTGGGGGATTATCCCAGTCTTCATTTTCTTGCTGCCCTCAAAGCCGCGTGGGCTGTGCAAACCCCACCTGAACTGACCGGCACTGCAGTGGAACAAGAAGCAAAGGCTGGCCCGAGCTGGCCGTGCAGCGGGAGGGCAATGGGGGAACCCACCGGTGCTGCCAGCCGTGAGACTGCGGCCAGGCACGGGCTGCTGCAGGTAGACTGCAGGTGATGGGGAAGCGGGGCTCATGCCCTGGGAGTTTCCCCCAGAACACATTCCATGAGAACATGTTCCCACTTCCCAGGAAGGACTCTGACTTGTGGGAGTGAGACCAGAGGAGGCCACCAAGTTGACCAGAGGGATAGAGCACCTCTCCTATGAGGAAACGCCAAGAGAGTTGGGATTGCTCAGGCTAGAAAAGGCTTCAGGGGCCCTCCAGTACCTGAAGGGAACTTACAGGAAAGATGGGGCAAGCTTATTTACGAGGGCATGCAGTGACAGGATAAGGAGGAACAGANCCATGGCGCAGCACGGCCCCAGCGTCACGCTGTCCCTCACGCTGCCCATCACCTGCCACATCTGCCTGGGCAAGGTAACGGCGCCGCCGCTGCCCGGCCCCCGCGGGCCGGGGGTGGGTGCGGGGAGCGGGGAGGTCCGGCCGGCGGCGGCNGGGCTGTGCAAACCCCACCTGAACTGACCGGCACTGCAGTGGAACAAGAAGCAAAGGCTGGCCCGAGCTGGCCGTGCAGCGGGAGGGCAATGGGGGAACCCACCGGTGCTGCCAGCCGTGAGACTGCGGCCAGGCACGGGCTGCTGCAGGTGGACTGCAGGTGATGGGGGAGCGGGGGCTCATGCCCTGGGAGTTTCCCCCAGAACACATTCCATGAGAACATGTTCCCACTTCCTAGGAAGGACTCTGACTTGTGGGAGTGAGACCAGAGGAGGCCACCAAGTTGACCAGAGGGATAGAGCACCTCTCCTACGAGGAAACGCCAAGAGAATTGGGATTGCTCAGGCTAGAAAAGGCTTCAGGGGCCCTCCAGTACCTGAAGGGAACTTACAGGAAAGATGGGGCAAGCTTATTTACGAGGGCATGCAGTGACAGGATAAGGAGGAACAGATTCAAATTGAAAGAGAGTAGGTTTAGATTAGATAAAGAGTGGTGAGGCACTGGAACAGGGTGTCCAGAGAAGTTGTGGATGCCACAACCGTGGGAGCGTGCAAGGCCAGGCTGGATGGGGCTCTGAGCAACCTGGTGCAGTGAAAGGCGTTCCTGGCCACGGCAGGGGGGTTGGACCAAGATGATCTTTAAGGTCCCTTCTATCCCGAGCCATTCTATGATTCTGTAATTCTCCAAGTCTACAACTCTATGAATCTGTGGTTCAAGGCAATTAACAGAATTAAAACAGCCGTTTATTTAATTCAGCATGATGAAACCTGAGCACAGCAAAGGTTTATCAGGGGAAAGGAGATCACCCTCGCCACCGCGTCGGCCTCCCCCTGCACAGGCCCTGTGCCTGCGCTCCCCATGGCGCTGAGCTTCCCCCCAGGAATGCCGTGCGTAGACCGAGGCTTCCGTGGGCCCCTGGGCCACCTCCCGAGGGGGCAGGGGCGGCGGAGCAGAGCCGTGAGGGGCCGTGGCTCCCGCCCGCCCTCCAGGGGAGCGCTGCCAGAGCGCGGCGCTCCGCTCCGCGGGGCGGCGGCTTGGCCTCGCCGGCTNTCTTTTAAGGCTCTGCGGCTCCGTGCGGGGAAGGAAAATGGGGGGTGGGCCGTTCCCAGCAGTGGCCGAGGTCTGCTGGCGCCCTTGGGGTGTTGGGAACCGCGCGCTGGCGCGGCGGGAGCGTCCCGGGAGGTGTTGGAGGGGCCTGGGGGGCCCGGGGTCGCTGAAACGCGGGTATGCGGCTCCCGAGGTGCAGGCTTTGGGGTCTGGGGGTTTTCTCTCAGTACCAGTAGGGTACTCTGCTATAAAATGCTCGGGAAGCTTGTGTTTAAGCGTGGTGCTGTATCGCGGAGAACAAGTGAAACAAAGAGGGGGTTTAACCAAGTAGATTTAAAAAGTATTGAGTGAAACTACAGCAGTCTGGAGAATAAGTTTCCGTTTCCTCTCTCTGACCCTTTCTCAGTTCCTTTCTCTTGTCCCTCGGGGAGCAGAGGGCTCTCGCTAGTCTGTTCTTTTCTAAAAGCCCCAGAGCTAATTTCATGGCTGTCACTAATTGCTTCTCAAATTCTTTGCTCATTCCTTACTACTCCATTTTTTTTTTCTTTTTCCTTGTTTTCTTTTCTTAAAGCACAACAATAATTATAGGGGGAGAAATAGCCTTTTATGTTTGTACTCTGGCGTTTATTGTCTGGTTTGTTTCTACCTCACCTGGCCTTTACTCCCAGACCTTCTCTGTTGGAGTGATAACAAAAGAGCAGGCACATATGATGTGTGAAGTAGGTGTGCAGCCCTGGTAGTGAAAGTAGTCAGACGTCTTCCTTTTCTCAATTCTCATAATTCTTCTGACAGTGTTACTTCTAGCAACCATGTTTATTTATTTCGTGGCTTTTTGTGGAAGGTGTGCAAGACTTCCTGGCTGTTGTCCGGTTACTTTTTCTGTATATCTGTTTAATTAAAACCGAGGAGAGCCCAGGTGTACTGTGTCTGTAATGCAGAGAGGATGCCCTTGGAAAAGAAGAGAGTGAAATCAAACTGACAAAGATATTTGCCGTTTGAATCTGGTCCTAGTTACTTTCAGATCTAAGCACTTAACAGTTTGGTTAGATATTCATTCATGTCTTGCTATAAAGCCACTGGGTTATTCCAAGCCACTGTTTCATGCTTCCGCTTCCTTTCTTGATGTTCCTGAGTTTGTACTGGAAGAGGCTTCCACACTCTTTCTTGCTCTCTTACACTGAGATAATACACTAACGTTATATAAGTGAATCTATTGGTGGTACATGTAATAAAGATGTTTGAATGCTCTCATTTTTAGACGTGTAAAGCTGAATTCATTTTGGCAAATCTGACAGTTCTGACTGTGTTCTTTTTAATACACATCTTTGTCTCTAGCTTGGCACTTCATTCAAAAACTTCATCAGAAAAACCCATTTTCTCAGGATTAAGGTTGGAGGAAGGAATTTGTTTAAGGAATTAAATTAAGGAAATTAAATTAAGGCAAAAGTCTTGTCAGTTTTTACTGTCTTTTAGGGGTGATCAGGGAGTATCGTGGAGGGTTGACATAATCTGATACTTCTGTGGTTTGTAGCATCGACTTCAAATCAAGTAGAAGGCCCACTCCAAATTCAAAATATATCTCTTGCTATCCCTGCAAAATTTGCAGAGGTGTGACTGCAAGATACAAACTCTTCACTGTGCGTAAAGGTAAGGGGATAAAAAATGAGATATTGCAGAGAAATTCATTCAATGAGTTGGCCACTCATTGTTTTTAATGAAGCTGAAATCTTGGGCAGCAGGGACATGTTAGCCCATTTTGTTAATGTGAACAGTGTCAGAGAGTATATTGGCAAGATGTGCAAATAACCATTTAAAGTAAGAGTGAATTGCTTGGATCATTTTCATGTTTGTTACCTGAATATTCTTTTAGCACAGTCTGGGCTGTCTTCTAACATATCTGTATTTTTTAATTAGATAGCAGATCAGAAGCCATCTGCTTCGGACTGTTAGGTTTACTTGTCCCAGGACGTCTGAAGGTCTCTCTTGTTGGTTTTGGTGTAGACAGGTTGCTTGGGCTTGAGACACAGTTCTGTGTTGGTTGAAACAGTGTCGGATGTCTGGGGATTGGTTCACTGGTGTGTGTCTGATTTCCATGTGCCTGCTCCTCCGTTAGTGCTGCTTGAAGGCCCAGGAGTGCCTTCAAATTGAAGTAGATGTGTACAGGGTTGGATTTTGATCTGCATAGGAATGGCATTATGTGGAAGGGGAAAAATTAGGAAATTGCTCAAAATCACCTGGCTGATCAAGCCTTCTGAAAGAAACCATAGCCTTTCTAGACATTATGGTCAATGAAGGAACTGGAACTGTGCTGTAATTCAAGTAAAATGCTTTTTTAGTAGTGGGTGTGTCCTGATCCCCCATCCCGTGGGCTTGTCACAGTGGGTGGGTGGGAAGGGCAGTGGCACCACCAGCCATTGTGTGACATTTCAATAGCAGCTTCTGTTGTTGTGGTATGGGTTGCTTTGTGTGGATCCTGAGCCAACAAAAGTATAAAACCCTGGCTCTGAAATGAAACTTGTAAAGGTGTGTAAATCAGAAGGACTGTACCCTGGAGAGTAATAAATGTGACTTACTATTTTGCTAGAGATATGGAGTAATCATTCATGTGCAAGAAGTGTGCTTCTGTGTCAGGTTTGGGGTAACTGAGGGTCTCTTGCTCCCTGGGGGGAAAACCTGCACTCATGAAACGTCTTCTCCTGTTTGGATTATTTTATGTTACTCTGCTCTGTATCTTATCATTGCCATCCATATAACTATTCTCAGGCTGCTTCAGAGTAAGAAAGAAGTATGGCTAGAGAAAAAATCCTTTTTTTTTTTTCCCTGCTAGCTGCAGGTGAGAAAGCTCTTTCTCTTGTAAAAGAAAGGAATAAGTAACAAGATTTTTTAAAATTAGAAATAATGGAAATTGTAATATTTAAATGTTTCCATAGCAGTGATGTGCTAATGCTTGCAATAACCACAAAAAAAACCTCCTTAATTAGAGGTTAAAGTTCAGTCTCTCTCTGTTCACACCTTCAGTAACTTGAGTTTCTGTTTACGTATAGATAATTCCTTTGACTCCCAGGACTGTCGTGTTGGAGGTCTTAAAAGTATTATGAATCCTGGAAGGTAGTGGAGGCATAGATAGTGAATTGGAGAAGAAGCTGACAGATCTGGGCCTTAATTCATATCCATGAATATTTCAGTGGTAAAACACTTGGGGTTTAGTTCGTGCAACGCTGATCGTATAGCTATGGGACACATCTGATCAATTGGCCCAAGTAGTTACTAACTGTCCTTTCCAGGTGCTTGCTTCTCCCTGCCATCATTTCATTTTTCCTTTTTAGTTTGACTATTTTACTAATAGAATGAAAGAGGAATATCTTGGAGATGATGAGGAACTTCATTTATATATGAAGATTCTCTTGAACTTGGATTTTAAGTGCAGTACAGTAGAATCTAAAGTAATATATATTCTTCTTCTGTGTCTTAAAATACATTTATTGGAAAAAGACAGGAGTGGAGGAAAAACAAGTAATTATTTGAAGATCCGTAACACAAATACTAATATTAACAAGTAAGAGATTCGATAGTGTGTATTACAGTAAGCTGTAACAAGCTGCAGTAAGGCATAAAGTCTTTTTTCTTCTTCATCATATTTGGTCCCTCTATTCACATTTACAACAGGGTTTATAGTTAAATGACAAGAGAGAATAATGCATTGTCATTAATATTTTCTAAAAGTTTGTTTACCCTGCCGTTTTGGAAGGAGAGGGAAAGCTTGAAAGAATCTGTGTCTGATTGGAATATTTAATCCTTCAGTTAGCTGCCCCATTCTTGGGTAATGACTTATTTAGTAGCAATGCATATCTAGCAGGAGACTTGAATTAGTGATTGCTGGTTCATGTTTCAGCTCTGTGGTTTTGGCCCTGATCCTTTTTAAAGCTGATTTCCATGAAGCTGATTATCCTCAGGCTAAAGTTAATCTGTAACACTTCATGTTCCAGTGATACCTCTTCCATAGTGAAAGTGTTGGATGGTGCCAGTCGAAATCCCTCCTTGCCTCACTTTTGAAAATGCTCGTACTTTGCTTGTCTTCTATCTTGGGAGGCGAATGCATTTCTCTGGAGTGGCTGGCTGTAGTTCTCGGAGGTTGTGGGGTAAAGGAAAGATGCTGCTGCCACTCTGGTTATTAACGAGCTCTTGGAAACAAGGACCCTAGTTCTGCAGAAATTGTTATAGCTTTGGTACCTTCAGTATGAGGGAAGTTCGGTGTTGTGAGTCAGGGGGTTGCTTTTAGCTAGCCCTGTGAAACAACAGTGTCACTTTCCTGCAAGGCCAGGCTTGCACTCAGAGGTGGAGTTGTATATTTTCGTATTTTGTTACTTGAAGGAGTTTTAAGGTATTTATAGAATGTTTCTGTTTGTTTTTTTTTCTTTTTATTTCCTCTTTAATGCTAAAAGGTCCGTCACCCAGTTATCTGTGTGAACAACCATGTTTTCTGTTCCATTTGTATTGAAGTGTGGCTGAAGAACAATAATCAGTGCCCAGCTTGCAGGATTCCCATCACGCCTGAAAATCCCTGCAAGGAAATTATAGGTAAGGACAAGTTCAGGCTTTGAAATAACTTTCTGGTATTTACTGCAGGAGGAGATTGCTTTGAGTCCAGAGGTGTCTGGATACCTTCTCCTCTGTGTGTTTTTTACCAGCATCTAAGGAAGAATCAACAGAATCTTTAACCTTGTAGCTATTAGGTGTGTTACTGGAAAGTTCCAAAGGCACTGTGTATATTAATGGCTAGATTATTCAGACACAATAAGTACCCCATGGCTCTAATGGTTGTTTTTAAATTTTGGTTGGATGGTGCCTTTAACTGAAAAAAAATGCATTAAGAAAGCATTCTCACCTATGCATTGCAACCTGTTGACCTAAGAGAACAGCATTTAGCTGAGAAATAGTTCACTTCAATCCAGAATCTTGAATGAGTATGTGGTATTTTTTACTTTTTGTTTATTTGTTTTGTTTTGTTTACCACTTCCTCCCTTTCTTTTTTTTATTTTTAAGAAAATTACTCTCAGCACAGAAATAAGACAAAGCTACAGCACCTGCATGAGGATCTTAACTTTCCCAGAGCTAGGAGATACTGCAGTCTTTATTTGGCATAAAATATCAGCTCTGCTATTTCATTCTAAGAGAAAAATATATCTGAATAATCTCACTTCTAAAGCTTACACTAACTTGTACTAATTGTGTGTATGATTGATACCCTGCCCCTTCCCTTCAGCTCTGTTTTATTAGTATGGTCTTAAATAACATAGGATTCTGTTAAGGAAAAAACAAGTTGACAAATGTAAAAGTTTTCTTCCTGCTGTGAATCAAGATTTCGACTTCTAAACATCACTGTTAGGTACTCAACTGTTAGGTACTATTCTGAACGTGAAAGGACTTTAAATCTTCGCTGGTAGCCAGTTGGTCCAGTATTAGCTGCATTTGTAGTTGATAATATGACAAGTGCTGTAGGGTGGATTACTAGTATTGAATTGACTGAAAAGGAAACAATATCAGTGCTTCTTTCATCCTATGTTGCTTTAGGAGGAACGAGTGAAAGTGATCCTATATTTAGTCCAACAGTCAGAAAACACCTACGTAAAACAAGGCTTGAATTGCTCCACAAAGAATATGAGGTAAGGACAGGGGGAGTGTTGTGGCTTTCCAGATTAACTGCAGCTGTTAAATTACAGCATACAAGTGTATGCTTTGAGTTATGCTGTTTTTGATTTGAGTAAAGGTGTGTACTGTATCTACATGAAACTCAGTTGCATTAAAATGCTACCTTTTGGCTAAGGTTGCAAGAGAGCATTTGCTGGTGCTTGAAGTGGTCCCACTGAAGTCACAGTAATAGTTTTTCTAGATGAGGGGTAGCCAAGTACAGCCAATTCTTTAGTTTTGTGGGAATTCCACACCCAGGTGGTATGGGAGAGTTTTCTTTATGCATATTAGGTGTCAGGAGCTTTTTGTTTTTTCTTCAGTACAAACACAAACATTTTCTGAAGTAATTCTCTGTTGCTCAGAGAGACTAAATTCCTTCTTAAAGAATATTGCCCACTGTAACCTTTGGCATAGGTTAATTTTTTAGCATTATTGTTGTATTGTTTTCTGAAAGTGAGTAAATGCTTGAAAGTGGAGCTGAATGCTCCAGTGTCCTGCTGGAAAAATACTCTCTCGGGAAGAAGATTAAAAGCTGTTAATAAGGAACGTGCTTAGTTTGTTTTCTCAGCTGCTGTTTCCTCAGTAGCAGCAGTGTGAAGACATCACATATTTTTGAAGGAAATCTGTTGTAGGGAGGAGAATGAGGGATAGGAAATGGACTATCTATATATCCTTAACACTAGGGAAGTAAGAGCTATCTCGTATGACAAGCTTGCCTATAGCTCAGGTTCTTTTATTCTCTGAGAGAAGGAGTCTGGAAAATGAGGCTTCCTGCCTTTCTGTTGAATCAACTCGAAATTCATACAGTTAGTCATAGGATAGCATAAATTTCTTTAAAAAAACCACTTAATTTAAAATGTTTGTTCCCATGCTGTGGGCAGGGGCGGGCATGATTATTTGTGAAAATATGCCTTGGATTTATGTAAATGCTGTATATGGCCTCCTTAAGGAGTCTGACCATGGACAACTCATATACTTGAATTGGTGAGCAGTGTGGAAGACATGTTTTCAGGATAAATTATTTCTTTTATCCCTTTAACAACAGGCTTTGGAAGGTTTTTGCTTCCCTGTGGCTCCAGACTGATACAGCTAAGAGCTTTGTTCTTTGCATTTTGAGAGTTTTTCCTAAAATGTTGCTGCTTTGGTGTAGCTGGAGCAGCCTTTTCCAGGCAGTGTTCTGTCTGTTTTGAATTTGGAGACTTTTAGCATCCTAGCATGTGACGTTTCAGAATGATATGAGAGAAACACTCTTAAATGACAGCAAATGAGTCAGCAGAGGACGACCTTAAGAACACTCTTGATACAGGAAATCCTCCCACAGAGTGCCCTAATAATAGATTCATGTTGCTGAATGCTTTGAAGCTTTTGGTCTGCCCGACAGTTTGTTCGGGGTCCTTTATGTAGTCGAGGGATTCCCTGCACTAAAACCTTCAGTATGCTTGAGTGTGCAGGTTGATTAAAATCCTGCCTAAAGCACGATACATAAGCATACTTAGATATATGTATAAGTGAAGGCATGCATCTGGGCTTGCCAGAACACGTTTCTAAAATGCAGTGGGAACTTGCCAGTATTATTTAATTAATCTCACAAATTATTTTAATTCCTCTGAATTTCTGACACCTTTAGGATGAAATAGAATCCCTGCAAAAAGAAGTAGAAGATCTGAGAGGTAAAAACCTCAGTTTGCAGATACAGCTGAAATCTCTTCTGGATCCTATGGCATCGCCTTTGTCTTGCCAAAATGAGGAAACTAGCCAGTCAGCCAATGAAGCAGGTACCAGTGGCCCAGAAACCCCAGAGGAATGGAGCAAAAAGCTGAAAACTGCCAATGATATGTGCGAAAAACTGATGGAAAATGTGGAAAAGCTAAGGGAGGTAATAAATGTAACAAACACGTTTCTTTGCCTATTTTGTAGTGTAACTGTTTTGTGTTAGTTAAATGAGAGTGAGAGCTACCATGACCTTTGGGTACTTCATAGATCTGGAAGAAAGAGGAAAAAAATTGAATTCCAGTGACTGTTGGTGTATCATAGTATTTCCATATAGCCCTTGTAAGTGTCAGATGTTATTGCTTGTTCCTGTGAGTCCTGTATGTGACTCTTCCTCAACTCCTCTGTCACTCTATGACTGGGTAATTGGATTATAGTAGCACTTGTCGACAGTATTGATGACCAGATTTTTCAGGCTTGCAATAATCTATATAATATATCTATTTTACAACATTCAGTGGGCAAACACAGTACAGTTGGCTGAGGCAGATTTTGCACTATTGCCCTCCCTGCTAGCCAATATTTTTGGTGCATTTTGCTGAGACAGAGTAACTTGACCCTTTGACTGAAAATAGACAAGCTTCAGCATTTTATGACCAGAATATCCTTTACTGGAAATCTGTGGCCTTTTTATACATCTTGATGTAATATAGAAGTAAATCTGATACTGCAGAAGCAAGGACGAAGGAGATAGGCAAGTGAAAATACATCTAAATAAAAGTATCTTGCAAAATATACCTGCAGACACAAGAAAGATCACCTTAAACATTGAAGAAGAGTGAAATTTCCGATTAATTTGAAATCAAGGTGGGAAAAACCGGACTTGTATTTATTCAAAATGCTGCCTTGATTTCTTCTATTAACAATCCTGGGTTACTTCCTGCAAAACTGAAATGTGATGTGTTTGGGATGGTTTTTTTTAATTTTGTCACGTTAATAGTGTTCACGCTTTTTCTGTGCTAAAGACTTGGAGGCACACTTTGTACTGTTCTGCCATTTTATTAAGGGGACGCTTCTAGGACCACAGGAGCTTCAGATTCACTTGTAGATGGCAAAAGAGGATTCGCAGCAAGAAGTTCTTGTCTGCCTATATTTTTGTTGGGGTTTTTTCATGAAATTAAACTGTACTGCCTCTATTTTTTTTTGTGTGATGATTTAGTTGTTTTAACTTTTTCCCTAGGAAAGTAAAAAGAAGAATGTTACAGGAACTGAAGAAGGGGTTTGCTTGGGTATTTTTTCGGTATAACTTTAGCCTTAGCAAGAAAAGAGATTTAAGTGTGTGGAATCTCTGAATTTGGTGAAGAGTTAGAAAAAAAATAGAGGCTTAGATAGATTTTGTACCTAAAGTCAGTTGGCTCTTTTAGACCTTGTCTCATTTGTCAGCATGCACTGCCCATCCCCATTCTGAACAGCAAGATCTCTTTCCCACGCACACACTCTCTGGAACCAGAAACCTTCTTATCCCTGAAAGTACCTGACGCTGGAGTTTCAACCAGACATCACTACCCGGTGAGACAAGATCCCTCTGCAAATGTGGTTGCCACCACTTTCTTTTTCAAAACTTGCCTCAATCAGGAAATAGCAACCACCTTTATCATTTAATGTTCTAGAGGAGACAAATACAGGAATGCCCGAAGTAGGCGTTAAAGGTTAACTTTGAGTGGAGTCATAAAAACTATGGGAGTGGTGAAACAAACTCCATAGGAGAGAGCCTAGACTAAGTACACTCATTAAAAATGCAGTTACATGAACTCATTAATGTAGACGTTGTGCTGCAAGTGGGTATCCCTTACAGATCCTGACTGGGATTACTGACTCGGAGGGTAGAGCACTCTCTGGAGGAAGGGCACCAGAAGGGTTCAGTTCTACCTTGCCATGTGCCACACGGATGGCTTGCCTACCAACGCTACACAAGTAATGAAATTTTTTACTTGATTATGTAGCTGGGGGCACTGTGTCTTTGGAAAGAGAGAAAGGGCTTGGCTGTGTTGTCAAATGGTTTGATGATGCTTTGGAACTGAGCATTCCTGAATTCTCATTCATTGCTTTCAGGATAGTTTTTTGTGCTTTTATTTTTTAAATACCAGATAGTTGACGCTCAGCCGTGGGCTCACCCTTCCCTTCTTTGCCACAAGTCTCTAGTTATTCTTTCTGTTCTTAGGAATATTGTGGTGTTGGGGGTGGGGGGTGTTTTATTTTTTTCTGCTCCATTTCCCCTCCCCCTCTCCTGCAAAGGTTGCTAGGAATATTTGTATGAGTATTTAAAGTTCTCTGCCTCTCTTCTTGCACTGTTTGATGCTTCTGAAAAAGTACATTTCACTCCTGAGGCCAGTTGCGTAGCTCTTCCTTCAGAGCCAGCTCTAGATCATACTTTTATTATGCAGTGGAAGCGTTACCTAATTGAGGCTATGAATTATGGGTCCTGGACTGGTGGTGCTGTTTTTAGCATAGGGAGATTGAGCAGACTATGAAGTGCAAAGAGTATATTCTGCTTGTTAGGATAGTGGTGTTCATCGTTCTGAAACACGGTGGCAGGAAAACTTCTCTTTATATGAAGTGTCTTGTTAACAAGGGTGTCTGCTGAACTAAGAAGAAAGAATTGACCTCAATTCAAGGAGTAAGAAGGGTTGTGAATCAGGAATCTTAATCACAATGTCCTGGAAGAAAGTGAAGAAAGATTGCAAATAGCTTGTCGTAATGGATTTACATCCACAGGATAACTATGCTTTAAAAACAAGCCAAAAACCCACAAAGTAATCTTGCTCTAATTTGGAATGGGGGAAGCTGTTCAACATTAGTTTTGCTGATACCTGCACATTGTAATGTTAATGTACTTAACGTACTTAGTCATGTGGAAAAAAAAACATGGAATTGCCATTAGTACATCTCCTTAATGACTTTCTGTGCTAACTAACATAGCTGTGTTTATTTCCCTAGATAGGACACTTGCAATGTATTTTGGGAATATAAATAAAAAATGTCTGTTCGCTATTCAGTTTTGCAAACCATTTCCCATGGTGATTTTTAAGTGGTGTCCCTGTCTGAAGGCTGTTTCCTGCCTGCACGTTTCTGGTTCTGTCTCTTTAAAAAGGAGAAACAGCTTGTCCTATAAATATTAGAAGTCATTTCTGTTTCACTGTATACTTATTTTTTTCCTTTTCTTTTCCTTAGGCAAATAAGAAACTGAGCGTGGAAAACAATAGCCTTTCAAGAGAGAATTTGCGACTAAAAGCTGAAGTTGATAGTAGATCACCCCAAAAGTATGTGAATATTTTAAAGGCTACTATCTTTTATTTATAGACTGTTTGACTGTTGTAGGCCTGTTTAACCTAAAACTGTGGTGATGTACATGGTGTTGCATATGTGTCACCAGGTAGACTTTGGAATTTTTATCCTCATGGACTTCAGTGAAAAATGAAACTTACAGAATAGCAGCAAGTGGGTGAGAAATGCAACTTACAGAATCGCAGCAAGTCCACAGTGCAGGAATACAACTTGACTACAAGTGCTGTTCCTTTTGTTACGTGGCCAGTATTGGAGTACTGGATTCATTAGTTGAATTCTACAGTTAAGTTGTTATTGGGAAATTTCTAAATCTGATATTTGGTCAGAGTAGAAGGTCTCTTACTAAGTGCAGATGTTCTGGTTGCTTGTGTTGGTGTTTGTTTTCTTCTTCCTTTTGCTGCCTTCAAGGTTTTTTTTGTGGGCTTGGGCTCTCTGTTCAAGGAAGGTTCTTGATAGCTTTGTGTCTGGGCAACATATGTAGAATTGAGCTTCTGCAGCATGAGAGCATCATTCCCAGAACTGACATCTGTGTTTAATACTCTGTCTTAAACAGTTAAAACACCAATGACAATACCCTCAAAAAGCAGAAACTTTGCCATACTCGTTAGAGCTGCATTCTGAGGTACCTCTTCTTGGGAGTACTTTGTGAAGCAATATATTTATATATTTGAAGTTCTGTTCTTTTCTTTCATTGGTTTTCTACCTTTCTTCTCTCATTTGTTTAGATATTAAAAAGCTAATAGCAATTTTGGCCAAAGGCTCATACAGAGCTTTTGAGGAAGGATGTTGGGAGGCACCTGTGTAATATGAGAGGAAAGCTCTCTGGATTTTGTTCTAGTTATGGCAACACACCTGCTAGAAGATAAAATTCATCCTTATAGGAGAGCTTACTTGCCAGACTGCTTGTCATTAGAGATAGCTGGAAAGAAGACGCATGATCCTTGTGCTGTGGATACATGAAAGCACATTCTGCCCTGAAGTCCCCTAATAAGGTAGAACCTTGTTTAAAGTCTTGACAATGGCTTTTATGGCATGGATTATCTTTTCCCATAAGACTGAAGAGTGAGTTGACAAGGATGGCAAACTTGAAAAGTAAATAGATATAACTAAATAAATCCTAGAAAAGAAGAGCTAGAAGAGACCAGATAATCTAAATTTATTTTTACTTTTCTGATATCAGGTAAACTCCCCAGTGGAGAAAATTTCCCTTTCTTCTAGCTTGTGTATGCTTTACCGTGGTTGCCTAAAACAGTAGCATGTCACTATCTGCTTTAGATGCCCAGATACAGCCAAATGTTATTACAAATTGGACAGTGTCAGGGTCTGTCTTGCAATCTGGATGCCAACTAGATTGGCCTGTCTGTGTCTCTGCTGTTATTTTTTTATTATTATTTTTTTTGTCTCCTGTACAAATATCACATCCTGCCTGCCTGTTGGGAATTATCTTTGGCCCATGCTATCTCTAGAGTTGTGCATGGGATTTAGGACATGAATTGAATCAGGATTAAACTGGGCTAAGAACAGTTCAGACACTTCAGGAGTTTGTATTTCTGTACCTTGATTCTGCTATATTGAGTCTTGCCTTTGCTTTGAGCCCAGTCGTGTGCTACAAGAACTTTAAGTGCATGCAAGGGAAAACTCGTCCTGGAAGAAACCCTCCAGCACATTAAATTTAGCAATTTTGATTCATCCAGCCTATATCCACTCATTCCTCATCATATCTTAAAGATTGAAATTGTCCAGATCTTCTAGATACATGTGACTTGAGAGAAGAAGTAAACTTGTATTTATTTGGTTTTGCTCTGCACTCAAGGATCTCCAGTGTCTATGGTTTTCTGAAGACATAATGCTTAGGATTGGCACTAGACTACAAGTGAAGTCTTGGTAGCACTAACTAGAGCAGAAAAACTGTCTTCTGTCTTCTACAACATCTTATATCAGTATCTTGCAATACCTTTTTTGTTGTTTCCTTTTACCTGACACTTCTAGCACAATGGCCAGTACCAGTTCTGCCAAATTGCTATTTAAAAAGTTACCTTCCTACCTCATTTTGCATTTGTGCTTTTAATGTCCCCTTTCAAAGTGTGGGAATTAACCCATTTATTGGCTTTCTTCAGGTTGATATTTTGATGCTTATCAAACTCCATTCTTTCAAATCCCAGGTACATCCTTCAGACGGTGAGAAGTCCCTCTCATCTGAATGTTATTAGAAGAATTTTTAAATTAACTTTCATCCTTGTGGTCATTAGTATGGCCAATGTCCAGATCAGACCTAACATCAAGACATTTTTTAAATGTTCTTTCAGCCCTGATGGCAAACTTCGATAATATTTGAATGGTCTTTCAGCTAGGCTTCATACTTTGAACAGGGCTTGCAATAAATTGGTTTTTTAACTTTCTTATAAAGTCAGAATTGAAGGCATAAGCATCAGAGCCCAGCAATGTCACTAGAGTTAAAAGCTTCTGTACAAGTACGTGGATTTACCAGTATAGTTGCTTCTGTGTGTGCTTTATTCAGAAGTTTTCAGAAGGTAATTTTTGGAAGAGTTTCTGAATGGGTCTCTAGTGCAATTTGAAATAGCTACTGAATAGGATTTTTTTAAATTTAGTGTCACCACTGTTGTTTAATTTTTCATATATTCCTTAGCTTTAGATTCTCAGGTATGGATTCATGCTTAACTAACTAAAGTAACTAAATAAAACTGTTATCAAAGTATTTTGTAAAGGTTTTGTCAGTATTCGGTCCCCATATCCCAAGCAGAGTTCATTTTATGCATGACAACATTGGAGCTAAATAGCACAACATATATTGTTTTAGTGGACTTTGCTTTACAGAAGAGGGAACGCTAATGGCAGGTGAATAATCCCTTTGTAACACAGACTCTACTTCTTGCATCACAGGGAAATGTATAATTAGCCTTCTTCAGTGGTCAATAAAAACTTTTCCTTTTATCATAGACTTGGATTGTTTTTTCTTTGGTCTTATCCATTAAAACCCACTGAAAAATGTCATGTATGTCAATAAAATCAATATTTCAGCCATGTCAGGAATTCTTATACATTTTTTAAACTGATGATGCTGATTTATTGATTAGCTTTTTATTTTTTTCCTCGAAACATTTTTTGGACTAGACCTTCACCAGAACACCATACCATCATATAATTGGGACACAGGTCTGAAAAGCAAATGAGGGCAGGTTTCTTGCTCTGATTATTACCAAAGACCTGCATTAATCTTCCATTTCTCAGACAAATCAGACTGATTAGTGGTTGTTGTTTGTTCTTTCTTTACCTTTTCTCCTGATGAATTTTCAGTGACTTCCGTTTTCCTGATGCAGAACAAAAAAACTTCTAAAACTTTTAAGTTTTGCAGGATAATAAAGCCCTATTACTTCCAGCTCTACTTGAAATAGAAAGCTGTTAGGTCTATTGGCAGGGCACAGTGGATCTAAAAGCGTTTTTGGCAAAGGGATGTTTGCTTTTTACCTGAAGGAAAATAACTAGCAAGTCCATCTACTCCAGGGTATAGTGTATTTTATGAATGGTTAGATTCAAATTGGTTTGAACCAGACTTCTAGGCTTCCTAGGAGTCTTTTCTCTAAATATTTAATTCCTTCTGCCAGTTAAAGTCCCAGTCTGAAAAACTATCTGTAACATGCATAAAATTGTTGCATTATCTCTTTTCTCTGGTTTTGTGAGTTATTTTATTGTTGCAGTTTAGGGGGGGAGGACCAGTTCTTCTTCTTCAGTTTTACTGTTTATCTTGTCTAGATTTGTGACTTCAGGTGCACTGAACTCTAGAGCTGTTGACTTTCTAGGTCATTCTTTACAACATTCAATTTTTACCTAACTCAAATATTTCTGTACATACCAGACTATTAAATTCAGTCTACATTTCACCAGGCCTACAAATAGGCTTCCGAAAACCTGTGTCCAGGGTGCAGAGGGTAAGAACATTGCTGTCTTCCCTGATAGAAAGCTGGGCTATGGTCTCACCTCTCTGCAAGTTTGCTGGTCCAGAGAAGTGACCATTTTTGAAGACTACCTGCAGTATGGCCTTAAAAGTAAAGTAGGGGAAAGTAGCGTATAATAGCCTTCAAAACAGCTCTGAGTTCTTGAGTCATAGCATTAAATCCTGAGAAAGTGCCCACTGCAGGCATGAAGTTCTAAACCTTAGGCAGATGGGTAAGGACATTCAGATCACACTCTGGTTTTCTGAGTTTTCCAGTAAGAGTTCTGTTTCAGTAGTTCTGAAGTAATTCTTCCTAGTTTATGCTATTTGGTGACCCTGGTGATAATCTGCCTTTCTTACATGGAAAACTAGTGATGATTCACTGAAAGATGTTAAAATGCTTGGAGAGGCTTTGCATATTTATCTAAATTCAGCCAATTCTTTAAATGAAAGGGGAGGCTCATTTCAAAGAATGTACCTGACTTGTCTGTCCCGTATGTCTTGACTGTGGATTTTGTTTTTTTTGCTTGCTAGGAAAAGGCCCTCATCTGACAGTAACTGTTTTTTAGTTCTGATGTCTATGCAAATATGACACACTTTTAAGACAGTTATATAAAACCTGGGATGTTGACAAGATGTTTCTGCAGATCATCTTTCTTAGGTGATGTAGAGGGGAATTGCACAACTTGTACAGCTGGTACATGATATCACCGAAGAACTGTAGAAACTAGTAGGTCTTTCAGATGGTTTGTTATTGAATTTCCTGCCTTTCTTCCCATCTTACTGCAGAACCCAAGGGAAAATGTGTATCTAAATGATGGGACTGGGTTTGGTTGTACACTCTGGCATTGCCCTTATCTCAAACTGTAATAAGCCCTGACTGTACCTCGTCATTTTCCACTTTTCACCCTTTGTGTCCTTTAGAGGATGCTCGTGCATCCTGAACTGCAGGGTCATCCCCAGCCTGGGCCATCAGGTGGTTAGAACTGGAGAGTCAATTTCCATAGCGCCCTCGCAGCCCCAGTCTTTGGGAAGTGGTTATACAAGAAAACTGTTTGTTTCAGCTGCTTGCTGTCCAGAAAGAGAAGAGTTTGTATGAGGTTGTGTGGTTTTAAACTGACTCAAGGTCTCAACCAGACAGATATGCTGCAGTTAGTGGTCAATAAAACCCTAAAGCTGAATTTGCAGAACTGATAGGTAAGAAGAGAAGAAACAACTGAAAAATTTGTTCTTCAACTTCCCAAACAGTTTCTAGGTGGACTTCTTCAGAAGCTGTCGTGATTTAACCCCAGGCAGCAACTAAGCCCCACACAGCCTCTCACTCACTCCTCTCTCGGAGTAGAGAAGCAGAGAAGTATAAGTGAAAAAACACATGGTTTGAGATAAAGACAATTAAGTAGGGAAGGAAAAGCTGTGCACAAGCAAAGCAAACCAAGAAATTCATTGACAGGCAGACGGGTGTTCAGACATCTCCAGGAAAGCAGGTCTCCATCTGTGCCTAACAGTGACTTCAGGAAACAAACACAGTCACTCATAACATCCCACCTTTACTTCTTCTTTTCCCAGCTTTTTATTCTGAGCATAACAACTTATGGTCTGTAATATCCCTTTGGTGCGCTGGGATCAGCTGCCCTGGCTGTGTCCTTTCCCAACTTCTTGTGCACCTCCAGCCTCCTCACTGGTGGGTTGAGAGGCAGAAAATGCCTTGACTCTGTTGTAATAACTGCACAGGAGCAACTAAAACATCCCTGTGTTATCAGCATTGTTTCCATCACATATCTAAAACATAGCCCCATACTAGCTACTGTGAAGAACAGTAACTGTATCCCAGGTAAAAGCAGGATAGGAGTACTCAAACATAACTGAGGGAGCAGTTGTGGAATAATGCAGCGGAGGGTGACTCCAACAATGTTAGTTCTTCTTGCTCACTGTAGGTGAGAGATGACTGCAGCTTTCTGATTGGTATCAAGTTAGAATCATGCTGGGACAAGAAAAAGGATTCTGACTGAGGAAGGGTCCTGAAATACAGGCTTCAAATGTTCATCTAGACATCCAGTGTCACTTCAGACACATACCAACTACACATTCCTGGGACTGGTACCTGTGATAAAGGGTCTGTAGATTCATCCTTCCAGAGTGATATCTGGGGGCCAGCAGTCATGTAAAAGACTTTAGATGATGTAAAATACTGTTAGGTGTCTGTGTTGAAGGATCCAAATCGCACCTGAAATGTGTTCCTGTTCACTTTATGAGGGACAATTTGTTTTTCTGTGCTTGCAGCTTTCTATACAAAGGATGTACTTGAAATGCAGTGAGATCCAAAGTCATTGTTTCAGTGATATGGCTAAACAAGGCCCTAACACTCAAAAATCTGTCCATGTGTAAAGATGTGGCTTTCCTTTTGGTATATGTACGCTCTTTACCACATGTATACTAAATACCTTAACTTCTACTGAAGGATTTATCACCTTGTTACCGAGTGTGAAATAATTCAAATACTTCAGGAAATATAATTTATCTAGATTGTCAGGTGAAACTTAAATTTATTTACATGTAACTGTATTGCAATCTGTTGTTACTATCATAAGAACATAATTTTTTGGCTATAGCATGGCTCACTGTACATCTGAAGGGAAAGAAAAGAAAAAATCTCCTATGAGTAGTTTGGTTTGGGGAGATGGGGAGGGTTCTGGTTTCTTTAACCAAAATATGAATGTTTTTAAATTCTCTTCTGACTTGCTAAATCAGTCACTAAAGCACCTATATCTGGAGTAATTGGCTGTCTTAAAAATCTATGTTCTTGAAAATTTGGGAAATAAATGTATGCAAGTCTTAAAGCAGGAACAGCTACTGTTCTAATGCCTAACTGCAGAAGTAACTTTGTAGGCAGCTTGTCATATGTTACATTTCTGAAAACCAAAATTCCCAAGCACATCCCTCTGCAACAATTAACATATTAGTGATGCTATTTGCCTTTGAACAACATACTGTATTTTTTTAACCTGAGGACACTTGTTATAAAAGTTACACTTGAGAATACAGTGCTTCTTCCTCATAAGCAAATCTCAGGCTGTCACTAATGCTATTTGCATTAAATAAACATATTACACCATTCTTCCATTAAAAAAGAATTACCAGGTATGCATATAAATGTAAACATGTTTTAATTTTTATGTCAGCATGTCTGTTACAGCAGACTCCAGAAAATCTTTCTTATTTCACAGAAGCATTTTTCCCTTTCTCTCACTTGGCTATTCAGCTAAATTGTATTTTTTCATCATCTTTCTGTCTTTTATTAAGGAGTGTTGGATTTGCTCCTGTAAGACTGTATGAATAAGTCAGTTAGGGAAAGGCAAAATAAATACTGTTGGATCACGTTAGGAAGTGGGAAAGGTCTTGCTTGGGCCCTGCTGTGCTACAGTGACTCCTTTCGTATCTTAAACCAAAATCTGTGTTTCTTTAACTGGAGGAGGAAATAAGCCAAAATGTGTTGTATATAAGGGTTCTTATTTCGTGTAGCCCCCTTCCCCTGACAATATAATGGAAACATTCTTGACCTGTGGTTCTGCTTTTACCTAGTTTCATAGGGGAGAGAGAAAGTCTTCTGTGCCTTTTTTCCTATTTCATTCTTGTGTGCAGCTAGAAATGGACCAACTGCTATAAGCGATTGGGAAAACTTGTTTTCCAGAGAGTAAGCAAATGAAAAAGTGGTCTGTCTTCTTTTTTTATGAAGGTGAAGATAATTGGGTAGAGGTACTGTGGAGGTGAAGGGGTCCTTGCCTCAATCGAGTTGCAGTCCAGCTAGCTTCTTTTAGGGGAAAAAAGAAACCTTACTAAATATAAAACTGCTACTTTGCCTTTTCTTGTGTACAAGGAAGTAGGTGGCACGCACCAAAACTGTGTGAAGCTTAGGCTGTTCTGATTTAAAAAGTGGTCTGCTAGCTGTGACAGAAGTGACTTAGATGGTTGTGTGAATCTTATCCATCACTGAACCATCTACAGCAAAGTCTTCAGAACTCTTTAGATATGCAGAAGCAGTTGGACAGTGAAATACGTCAGTAGATCTGGTCACTCCTGCCCAATTTTTTGGGCCTTATGATAGCCCTTATTGCTTTCCCCAGCTGTCCAGTTCATTGTATTGCAGTAGTGAGCATACAGCAGCTTCTTGCTGCTTCGGACTCAACACTTGAAGAAGGAGAATATGGTTTGATTGTTTGCTGGAAATGCATGCATGGAACCATGGCTGTTTTGCCAGCATAGTTGCAGGCCACAGATACACCACCTTCAGATTTCACTGATCCAAGGCTTGCAGTGGGAGCATTTTGTGAAGAGGTGAGGTGATGGAATGAGGGAAATGGAATGTAAATTCAGTGTGACTCTGAGGGAGGGACAGGCAGACACACAAAGAAAAATGTAGAAATTTCAGGCAATGTTTGTGCTGAAAGAGTGAATACAAACCTGTGCTGTAACATGAAGCTGCAAGATGGAAAATGGAAATTCAGTGTAAGCCCACATACAGAATTGTCCTTTCTTTGTGATACAAAACCTTATTTGTCAGAGTTGTAGGGTAGCTGCAGGTCCTTTCCTCCTTTCTAATAATATCAGAACTTTAATTGTTTTTTCTTACTGTAAATTGAAAGCCTTGGATAGAGCAGGGAATTCCCTGGTGCTCACCTGTCAGTGACAGGTTAGAATTAGTCAGGGCATATAGCTGAAACCTTCACCTGCCCTCTGGGGAAGGTCAGTGTTGAAAGCTGGTGGAGGATGAGGGGAAGGCGAGTCCGTATCTTGGCAGTTGAAAATGTGCTCAAGCTGGAAACCCCACAAGCGCACAACTTTCATAAACCACAAGCAGCAGGTTTTTGTATTGGAGTCAAGATAGAAATCAGATTGTTCTGGTTGTAAAGCTCAGAAAAACAAGTAACTCAAAGTAAGTGGATATACCATCCACAGGATGGGTGAGGAAAAGCTGTATATCTAACAGGAACATAATTGAAATGGTCTATATAAGTATTTAAACCACCTCAAAGGACTAATGCAATTTCGGCATTTCATATCAGCATTTTGTTTTTGACAAGGTGACATTGTGAAAGAAATGTATTGTAAAACGCTGCTGTACTGTAGGAAAATGATTGAATGTAAATATTTCAAGATGTGGACCACTGTTCAAATGTTATCATAAATCTTTGCCATTGTTTTAGGGGATAATTCTTCATGCATATTTGAGTTGAATTGATAGAACCAGCCCTTGGAAGGGTAATCTGCTTGTTATTGCCTTGCTACCACTAATACTTTAATTTTGTCTTTTCATGTATCACCTCCACCTGTATGTTATTTGTGATGATTTCAGGGGTTTTTTTTTCCATAACTAGCAGGGGAAAGTTCTGACTTTTGTCTCCAAATTAACAGAGTGTTTAATAGCTTTGTTCTGTCTTGAAATGAGCTTGCAAACCTTCATGAGAATGTCTTTTTCCAGTTTAATATTTTCTTTTTCTTTTACTTACTGTAGGTTTGCCAGGTTTACAGTAGCTGCACTTCATTCCAAAGTGGAACAAAGTGAACGTGAAATGAACCGTCTGAAAAAGGCACTGGAAAGAAGTGATAAATACATAGAAGAAATAGAGTGTCAGCTTGTACAGCTGAAAAATGCAGGCAAAGGAAGCCAGACAGTGGGTGCTCTTAGTGAGAGAGTGCTTTCCACAGATGCTGAAGGAGGTGAGAGCAGCGAAGATACAACCTGTTTGAAAACCCAAGCTGAGGAGAAAAAGGCTTTGAATACCTGTCAAAGTCCTGACAGCCTTGAGCAGCTGACAAGTGGTGGAACTTGTTTAAGCTCTTCTAGTCGAGATGGCTTGAACAGCTCGAATACCCAGTGTGCCCCAAAGAAAGAACTGTTTCCAGGATGTCACAGGGTTCTCTTGGATGAAAATAGTACAAATATGGATGCCTGCTTAGAAGACCAGTGGAATAAAATTGAGGAATGTACCCCATACAAAGATGAAGAACTTTATGATCTTCCACCACCGTGCACTCCTTTTCTGTCTCTCAGTCGCCTTCAGTTGAACACTCCTGATGGAAAAGAAAATGCAAGAAAACCATCAACATTCCTGAGAAAACTGAAATTTGAAGAGTTTCATGACACTTCAGATGATTGCAGCAAAGATTCTTCCGGCCACAGCACAAACAGCTGTAATAGCGAAAAGAAGCTGAACTGTTTTACTACAGGAAAATCAGGGGTTTGGGGCACCTGCCCAACAAATTTTGCTGAGAACTTAGATTTTGATGGATCAGAGCAAAATTCAGTAGCTGGTCAGTCACATGAGACAACAGCCAAGTCCAGTGATAAAACAAGTGCTTGCTTACCTAAGAGGTTGCATACTCTCTGCTCTTCTGAAATGAACCGCACAAGAACCTCCAGCGAGGCCTCTATGGATGCTGCCTACCTCGATAAAATTTCTGAGTTGGACTCAATGATGTCCGAGTCAGACAACAGCAAGAGTCCATGCTATAATTTCAAGTCCTCTGATCTTGACGGTTCTTCAAAGTCAACAGAGTGCACTAAACTTCTGAATGGAACTGAGAAGAATCTGGAAGAGATGAATGAGGAGCAGGGTATGAAGTGTCCAGAGACAAGCGATCTGGCAGCTGACAGAACTGGCTGGAAACCTGCTATGTTTTCTAACCTCTCCCCATCTGACCTAGATATGAATGACCACTTTCCACTGTTTACAGGCCAAAATGTAGTGGCTAATGATGCCAAACCTCCAAACTCTTTATTTCAAAGGGACTTTTCCCCAAATGTACTGTTCAGTAACTCACAAAGATTGTTTGAGGAACAGAAGTTTGGTTCGTGTTTTTTAAAGATGTCATCTGATCTGCAAAGTCAGGTTAATCCTCCTTGGGTGTCTTCCTTTACAGCTGAAAGGAAAAATAAAAATGTCAGTCAGTCAACCAAGAGGAAAATTCAAAACAGCTTTTCCAGTGCTAGTCCATCAAAAACCACCAAAAACTGATTCTGCTTGGAAATCAAATGTGACTCAAAGTTGTAAACCTGCAAATGTTTAATATTTACAGGTGAACTTAATTTTTAATGACTTCCATGCAATCTGATCCTGTCGTTTTCGACTATGTGGAAACTGAACATTCGCCTTCCCATTGTAAGCTCTTTCCCAAGGAAGAACCATTCCAGATTCTTTGACTGGGCATTTTATTTACCTGGGGGTTTGGGAGTTTTTGATGCTCTATAAGTTTTCAGATTACATGCTCTTCCAATTGTGAGCACAGTTAATGGCTCCTTGACAGGTCTAAGTGGTCTTGTCAAATTAGTCATTTATGTAAGAATTAGTTTCAAAGGTTACATTTCCCATTCCTAAAGATTACATTTTGTGCATGTAAGGCAGCTACTGGCCATATATCCTATGGATTCATGAAACTGCTATAAAACAACGTCAGTTTTGCCATAACACTTGCCTCCCAGAGGAAATGTTCCTGCTTGGACTGTTTCATAGCACTGTACTGTACTGAAACTCTTGTTTTAAGTGGGTGTAAGGTAGCAGCCCCTTTCTTTTCAGGGTCACAGCACTTCAGTTAGAAAACATTACTTCTTTAACACTGCAATTATGTCTTGTCTCTTTTTGAAGTTAAGCACAATTTTTAATTTAGTTCCCAAAAATCATTGTTATTCTAAATGTGTTTAGTATGCCTGTATAGACCATAAAAATGGGTTTGTATGCTAATGATTTGTTTACCTAATGTGCACTGAACATCTTACATTAATACTGTACCATTTTACATTAATACTGCATGCTTTTCTATGTGAATTGAATAAAACATGTTATAAGCACTGTAATCCTTGATGTTGCCTCAAATATTGAATTAGCCAAAAGAAAAGAGGGGAAAAGGGGAAACTTTTTTTCCTAATTTGGAAAATAGGTATCTTAAGTTTTGTAAAGCATAAACATGAGCTTATCCACAAAAAAAAAAAATCTCCCTTCCTCCTCCTTGTTAGACATACTACCATTCCAGTGTCAGCATCGATACAGTTGATGGAAATGGCTTTCGGCCTCTCTGGAGGTGACTCTTCCATAAAGTATTGCATAGGTCAACACAATGTGATGGCCTGCTACAGGCAGGAGACCTAATTAAGCAGCAGAGCAAAATTGGTTTCTTTGCATTATTGTGTTTTAAGTTTTTTTAAGGCCATATTTAATTACAAGATGTAGGGTTTTTTTCTTTCTGTATAGGCCTCTGATGGCATTTCTTAGAAACAGATGTCCTCGCTTCATCAATACCTATGATATGAAAAATCCATACGCTGCCTTTTGTCCCTTTGGAAAGAGTGATAGCCACTTGGAAAATTTCAATAGACTGACTCATCTTGTAAAGTTAAGTTCTGTAAGCTGTTCGAACAAGAGCTACACTTCATGTTGTAATGTGGGCATGCATTTGTGCAATTGATGTGTTCATTCTAAACTGGGACTGCTTTTTTGAGCTTTACCGAAAAATCATCATTCAAGCCATACACGCAAGGACCCTATTGTGGTGAGAGGCAGGATGGCATTGTGCTTGCATAACTGCTTTCACTATACCACCTGAGATTTAATCTTCACTGAAAAATCTGGTTGTTCAATTTTAATATATTTTTCAGAAATTAGGGAGCTCTCAAAACCATCTGGAAATTATCTGTTACTTGACTTGACTAGTTTTACTAAAAGTCAAAAAAATGCCTTGCTACAACTCTTGGGGAGAAGATACAAACACTTTTATTAAAACGTTCTTGTGTTGCAGAGCAATCACAAACACGCAGTAAGTAAGTGCTACATGTTGTGGTTTTGTTTCGTTGTGGCATGGGGGGGGAGTGAATTTATGGGCTTCATTTTATACTCTGATTTTTCATGTTTCACTTCCAGTTACAGAAGCATGAATACAACTGGTGTCATGCCTGAAATAAAACTAGAATAAAGGAATTTTTTCATCTCGTCCTTTGAGCAGGAATGCCACATACAGGCTTGCTTTTCAATACGGATGTTTTGACAGCATGTGTCTTGCAGCTTGAAAGGATAGAAGAGCCAAGCCTAAGGTTAAAAAGGCTGCATTCCTCTTGGCTTAAAATTTGGTAGTGTGATCAGTGCCATATCAACTCCAAAATTTCAACTATATGTAATGGCTGGGGTTTCTTCAGGTATAAATTTTTCACCTGTCCACAGGGTTTTAGTTCTCCAGGCTGCATTCTATCGATGCTGTGTTTGCTAAATCTCCTTCTGCATTTGATAAAATGGCCTAAACTAGAGCTCCTTGCTGTCAATTTTTTTATGGTAGCTACCCAGTTATGTAGTAATGGAGGGCTGGAATACACAAGATCTAAAACTTTACTATTAGAATTTTTATTAGGACAATAGACATTTCAAAGTGATATACAGATGAGATCTATGATGTCTAATGATACTTAATAGCTCGTAAAAATTTTACTTCATCTAATAATACCTACTGTACTAAATACAAGGCAATTCACAGATTTTAACGCATGAGAATGCTCTCCAGGACTGTAAGTAGCTCAGGAAAGTGAGTTTGCTACCAGCCTAAGTTTGTTGTTAGTGAAATCTTTTGAGTTATTTTAAGAGCAGGAATGCCAAGATCAGGTTTTTACTTACTCATCCACAGTTTTACCTACATGATGTCTGGCAAGTGACCTGCTCATCCATCATTCCCTAAAGGCCTTGTGCGTGTCCATTTCTGCTTGGTATTGCTTCCTTGGGTGAGGGGCTACCAGAATAGCTCTGCCTACCAGCCCCAGATACTGACTTGGGCTGTGTTTGGTGTTAAATGTGCTCTATTGTCCCTTCTTGAAGAACCTTTGGAAAGGGGGTGAGAGGGACAATGCATATCTTCTATATGCAATACAAGATGTGCTAACTTGATCTCTCATCCTTCAACCTTCTTCATTTCTCACCTGTTTTCCTCACCCAATAATGCCCTTTCAAGGCAGTTTAAACTGAGTCTGATCCTAATTCTTACGCAGCATCCAAGTCATGCCTCTGACTCCCAGCAGCTGTAGGCTTGAAATACAGTCCTTACACACCTCTTTTGTGCTGTGGTTATGGTTAAAGTTTTGCAAACTGTGAACATTCCTTCCTTGCTACTTTTTGGAATAAGAGCATCCCCATATAAATGGACTAAGGCTTCTACACTTCTTCCTTCTCAAGTTTGGACCAGAGGAAAGTAGCTCTGAGGTAACTCAGTATGGGGATTCATGGTTATTCCAAGGATTGCCCCTCTGGCTACTAATCCAGGTCCAGCCCTTCCTGCACCTTGATCCCTTGTAGCAGTCCTCTACTGCTGTGACAAGCCACCTGCTTGTCAGGCCTGGCCTAAAGGGGTGGCCTGGCTATCCTGCCTTTGTGGCTCAGCATTGAGTTACTGCCTCAGTGTCCCTCAGCCCTAACCAGAAAAGCCATCTTCATTAGCTGAGGGGTGGAGGGAAAAGCACAGCTGGTATAGGGGAAAGCTTGTCTGTGCTTTGACAGTCATGAATGTGGTGAGAAAGAATGAGAGAGTGAAACTGGGCTATAGAACAAATGAAGGTGAGTATTACTGTTTTTTTCAGCTTTTCTCAGTAGAAAGCATTATCTCCTCTCTAAAGCTCTTACAGACTGTGGGTGCTCTCTGATGGTTTTCAGGGAAGCTAGGAAGACAAGTAGCCAAGCTACTCCTACCTACTGCTCGTGGGGCCATCGGGTGCCCGTTCCAAGCCAGCAGAAAGTGCCAGGGGAACCCAGGGACCGGATGAGAAGAGTCCCTGTCCCTTTCCCGAGTCACTGTCCCCTTAGTAGCATGCCAGAGAAAGCGGTGGGGACCAGCCACGGGGCTGGGCTGCTCCGCGGCCACCCGGATCTCAGAAAACGGTGGCGGGGTGGACTTTTATCCTGGCCGCTTTAGAGCTGTCGCCAGATTTTGGGGAGGGAAGTGTTGGCGCTGGCTGCCAGCCAGGCAAGCGGCACGGAGCCCGTATGCCCTGCCCAGAGGTTGTCGTGGGGATGCGCTTGCCCCATCTCTTCCCGCCCGGGGCTCCTCCACCTGCTCGGCCAGGACTACGGTCCCCAGCTCGGAGCAAAGGCCGGGGGAGGCCGAGGTGTCCCCTGTCCGTGGGCCGCGGGCTCGCTCCTCCCCCGGTGCTGGGCTCCCCGGGCTCCCCCGCCCCGCACAAACCCTCACTGCGGTTTTTTTCCCCACCTTCGCTGTTAACAAAACCCGGTGATTAAGACTCGAAACTAACAAAGAGTTTTTCTTCCACCTTAACCTTGCACACAATCCTTTAACAAATTAATTAATCCTAATGAATTAACACTTCATTTATTTAAACGCGCTACAGTTCATGAATTAAATTTTCATGCAGTGATTAAAGGCTGTTAAAATATGCATGATTTCGTTAAAATTTTATAATAAATCAGGGCAATGTGTTACATGACAAGGCAACTACTTCCCAGCCCCTCGGAAGGTGCTTTGATTCGCGCGGGGGGGCGGGGGGAGCCGAGCGCTCCGCTCCCCGTTTGGGCAGCCGAGCGGACCCCGGAGCGGGTGAGAAGCGGCTGGCGACCGACCCCTGCCCCCTCGGAGCCCTCTTCGTGCCTCTCTCGGGGGCAGGAAGGCTGCGTTTTCCGGCTACCCCATCGAAACGTGGCGTCCGCGCAGCGCGAGAGATCGTGGTCGCGGGTGAAAGCCAGCAGCCGGTTTGCCCACGGAGCGGGGCTGGAAGGGAGCAGGGTCTGGGAGGTGTTTTGCTGGAGGGGCTTCTTGGTGTGCTTTTTAATTCCTCCGCATCACTTGAAAGAAAGAGCGAGAAACTTTACTACCAACAGGACCTGTAGTGTTTTCCACCGGACCTCTGCCTAGCTGCTCCGGTCTCCTTCCTTTCCCGAAAGGGGACGTTGTGAACTACCTTGGGACCTAAATCACCATCAAGCGTTTCAATTTTTAATATGACAACATTCTACACTTTGGCTGCAAAAGCAATTATTGCGGCTTGTACATCAGTAATTAGCAGGTCTTTGCTGATGTAAGGAAAGTCCTCATTAGGACAAGGAAATACTTTTTGTGCATTCACCCGAAGGGTTGGTTGTGTTTTGTGGTGTGTTTTGGTTTTTTTTCTTCTGAAGGTTAATTTTGATCATTTAGAGGGAAAATAGCTTTTACTTTAAATGGGATATTGACTTTCTGTGAACTTCACCAAATAACGCATGTACTGTAGGTTTTGTCTCAGTGCTCCCAGTGACACTCAGGGTAGGACAAATACTGCGACTACAAAGTGTAAAGCTAACATTTGCTGAAATGAAAATATCCAGAGGGTTTAGAGTGAGCGGTGAGATCCACATTATTTTTTTGTAAGTCGGGATATATAGCAAACTATGATGAGACGTTAATAGTTAATATCATAAGCTTTAGTATATTCATCTTTGGGGAATCCTAAAAAGAGAAATCAAATACAATGGGTTACAGTAATTAATTTATAAATCGTTTCACTGTGGGAATAAGGGGTTACTTTATTGCTTTCTCGAGATAGGCAGTTCAGTCAATTAAGGAATTCTGCCTATTTCGTGCATTTGAAGCCGGAGAAAACTACGGGAGACAAGCTGTTCACTTTATGAGGGACAACACACACACACACTCACACACACATATATATATATACACACATGCATGCCTCCCTTGCTTTATTGAGCATCTCAGGCCATAAACGTAGGGCTGCAGCATGGTCGTGTCGCCAATGAACTCGCTCCTTAAAGCCTGCGAGTTTATTGCCATCAGTATTCATGAGGCTGGACGTACCCACGAGGAATAGAAATAACAGCGAACATTAAAATAAAATCTATTACCAGGCCCGCGCGATTCCGAGCCTGGTTCAAGCCGTCTGCCCGGGGAGCTGGCAGTGGGGGGGACAGGGGGGGCCACCGGGAGCTGGTGACAAGGGGTGCTGGTTCCCGGCGGGGCCCGGAGAACCCCCTCGGGCGGCAGCCCCTGCACTCGGCGCGGCCAAGGGAAGCAGCCGGGCAGCGGCGGGGCCGGGACCGGCTGCGGGACCGGCTGCAGGACTGCAGGAGCGGGAGTTACGGTCAGGCTGTAATTTTTAGCGTTGCTTTAAAAGTTAGTGTAAAGTTAGCGCTTTAGCTCTTAAAAAACCGAAAACAAAAGTGTCCCAGGGACTGCGAAGAAAAGTTTTTTCCTCCGGGACCTGATAAGTGACAGACCAAATGGTGTTCCACAAAAATCCCTCTTGTCCTTTTCCTCCCCTCTCCTGAAAGACCAGACGGAGGGAAGACTTGGCTGCAACTCCCCAAGGAGGCATCTGCCTCCGGGGAAGCAGGGGGGATGGGGCGGGGGCCGGCGGCAGCCGCCCCAGGAGCCGGCAGCAGCCCGCCTCCTCCCCGGGGTCGGGAGGCTTCGCTGTCCCGCACGCCGTCACCCCCGTCCCTCGGGCGGCCGCGACCCGGGCGGTTTCAGTGAGGCAGCGAGGAGCCCCTGACAGAGGGTGTGTCTCCAGCCGGGCAGGACTGCTTCCCCCCTGAGGAGAATCTAGTAGGATGCATATCGCAAGCTGCAGACACGGCGTGCCCACCCCCATCCCAGCGTTCAGAAGACACCTTGGAGGTGGGACCCTTGGAACTCCTAAAAGTCCCCACCTCCTCAGCCTCCGGCTAGTGCTGGGGGCGGAGGTGGGAGAAGGGCTGAGTCCTCTGCCTTTCTGGCCTCAAAAAACAAGCCAGTGAACGGAAGGGGTCGTTTTAAAAGTACTAATGGGGGTTGATGTTCCTCCAGCCAAGGAGGTCTCTCCCAGCAGCACCTGCCATAGCCGTATGTTCCCGTTCCTCTGGGGGCTGCCTGCCCTGGCTGTCTGTACTCCCTGCCTGCCCTCGCTGCCCCGACCCAGCCCCTGCCAGCCCAGAAGTTAAAGACCCGGCCGCAGAGGCAAAGCAAGTGCCCGGCGGTATGCAGACAGGAAGGCAGGTCACCGCTTAGCCTAGAAACACCCCACCCGGCCGCCTATGGCACCGCTTGCAAAATTTTCCCTTCTCTCAGCGTTTTCCTTAGGGAAACCTGATGAACTTCGCCTGACAGCATCCTGGAGAATGGGGTTCGCAAAAGGGGCGCACTGATAGGCAGCCATGCATTCCAAGAGGAGCAGCATCCCACGCCTTCCTCCACGGGACGAGGACGTGATCCCAGTTATCCGCCTCCCTGCCCCGTCGGGCTGAGCCCAGGAGCCCCGCAGCCCTGGGATGGATCTCGCCATGGTCGGGAACGGCAGCCTGCTCGGCTCGGGCCTTGCTCCTAGAGCTGAGCGCTTTTCAGCAACTTTGGCGAAAAATGGTGATGTCTCTCACTGCCTTACTCCTCCCCATCCCACTCCCAGGAGGATTTTCCTTTACAATGCGTGGTAGCTGAGAAGTAGCTAGAATAACTCATGGCTTTAAAAAA